>OZ026630.1:69398258-69998258 GCA_964020975.1 Hermodice carunculata | reverse complement strand
AAGTGTATTTTCTTTGATAAAGCCATAAATACAACCACATCACGCAGCCATATGTCATGCCATGTGTTTTATCCAAAACATTCATACTGACCCAGAATTCATGAAGATTCACATACTATGACAAATGATGACATCATAGCTATAGATAGTACATGTACTGGTCTATGACCTGAACTACATGTGCAAGACAATACAAGACGAGGCCTATGGGCCTAATGCTCTGCTGACATATGACTGGATAACCATCACCAAAAAATCATTTGCAAATTACTCAAGGTCTTCCATATAATGCAAAACCATCACCTTCCACCTTTAATTCAATTCGAAATATGCACCCTGCATCCAGCTATCCATACATGGTCTGTTTGTTCAAATCAGGTACTAACTGGCCACAGACCACTACAAATCCTTCTATTTTTCATATTAGCATTTTTCAGTCTAAAAAATCAGTATTTTGGTATTTTTAAATTCTGTGAATTGTCATATAATTCCCAGCTTGTTAATTTCTGATAACTGAAATATGAAACAACACCTGGATGTCAGCTTTATACAGGTGTATGAACTGTGCTCTTGCCAGGGTCACATCATTGTCCTTCCCCACCATAAAGTTCCCACCTGGCCTGGAAGACAGTGCACCTATATGACCACCAATGAAGCAACTCTGTGATGTCAGCAAACCTGACTTAGCTAACTTTATTTAAACAGAAGCTACAGCATGCTGAAAACACAGTATTTTCACAATTACGGACTATCTCTGTTGGGATGCGCAACCAGCCAATCACAACTGTGGTCAGCAACCAACTTTTCAAGTTATTGAAGAAAAACATTAAACCTAGACAAGCACCAAACTCCATCATAATAATTGGTCATAGTGACCAAAAAGTTGGTCACCACATCGAGTTTTATGTACAATGTACTCCAGCACAACTTTGATCTGGGTTCCAATTCTCTTTGCCACTGATGTCCAAGCTTCACCCTGCTATTATAAAACCACCTCTTTCAACTTAACAGGCCTGGTCACCTAAGAATAATATGACAAGGTCACTGATACTTCATAACATTTTACCACTGGGCATTATCTATGTATCTAATAAATGTGGCATGTCTGGTTCAATTATTTTTCAAGATATGGAATTTTATATCTTTCACAATATTCCGAATTTCTGTCAAAGCATAGGTAATGTCACTTGTATCCTATGGAACTGAGATTTTGACCTCATCCACTCTCCCACTAACTTTCATGAAAATCCATTAAAAATCAAGTGTCCCAGAATGGTCACAAGATTTTCACATTTTGACGCAGATACACCATAATACTGTTGTGGCTACTATAAATATCAAACCTGACATAAAGTTTTACACACTTTATAAGTCCGAACAGTTATACGGGCCTAAACAATTACTGTAGGGTGCAAAGCATTCACAAAAATTTTTGAATTGTGATCCCTGTATTCCAAGTGTTCATATCTTCACCTTCAGGGCAGATTAAAAAAAATCATTACTGTTCAAAAATGAGTGCCCTGCATCCAGCTTTCCATATATGGTCTATTTGTTCAAATCAGGTAATAACTTTTTGAGTTATTAAAAATTACAACCAAAAAAAACTTGACCAAGTGCTGAACTCCAAAATCATTGGGTCATGGTGACCCAAAAATTAGGTCACCAAGTAGACTTGAATGTACAATGTACTAGTGCAATTTTCATCCACACATCCAATTCTCTGCACCATTGTTGTCCAAGCTGCATATTGCCATAACAAAATCACCTTTCTCAACTTAACAGGTCTGGTCACCTAACAAAAATAGTTCAAGGTCATTAATAATACTTTGCAGCCTGGACATGCCAGATGCAGGTGCATAGTCACCTCATACACACTGTGACAACTGTTTTCATATTTTCTTTGATATTTCCAAGGCACTCTTCACCAACAGCCTAAAAGAAAATGTAGCCCTGGCCCTGTGGCTGGCACCTTGGCCTCCTCACTCTGTGGTCCCACGTGGGGCTCATACATCCCACCCAAATCTGCGTGCACAAGATTCAGTGCAGGGGGTGGTCTACCATAGGAACAGCCAGCCAGTTGGAAGCATAGAAGTTTTTCATGAGAGGCTTAAAACAAAATGCCACCAAAGAACATGCCTGTCAAAATCCTTTGACAAGAAATATGGAGATTTTTTTCACTTCCATGGTGGAGATTTTACATCTAACAAAGAATCAAGAAGAAATAGATGGTTAGATTTTCAAGGGGGAGATTGTCCAAAACAGGCCAAATTTCAGGAGAAAAGTCTGGACAGAAAGACAAAAATAAGAGAGACACCCAACAAATGGGGGAGATTTGACAGGTATGAAAGAGGATACAGTGGACACATACTGACCTACAACCACCAATTTCAGGCTGTGCATGTTGGTATACCACTTACATGAACTCCACCCATCCTCATCATATCTGGAATAACTGTATCAGACTTGTATTATGATTAGATGAAACAGGATACTCTCAAAATCCCCACACAAAATTGGAAGTGTTAATTCTGTGTTGTAGGGAAATTTCACCAGCATTTAGGATCCTGTGACTGCATGCCAGAGGCGTCAGCATCTTAATGATGTAGCAACCATCCAGAAGGTGTGGAAAGACGACATCTGAAAAGCACTGTAAATAGTCCCCACTTGCTTTCCTTTGTATCTCTATGGTACCTCTTTCAGTGCCAAGTTTGAAACTTGTGTCATCAGTTTTCCACAGAGTAGATCAATCGGGCATGTTGCTCCCAAACCACATCAAGGAAAACTACTCAAACTTTTTACTGTTTGGAATTATATGAGTACTTATTTTAATACTGCAAATCACTTTATTTTCCTGCATTTAAATTTTCACAGTTATTTTTATTTTTGACATTTCACAATTTTGGACATAATTCCTATTCAAACAACGGTAAAATATTATTTCACTGTGTACCTATTTTCACAGTTTTGTGCCATCAGCAAAATAAACAAAATAAGAATACAGCAAAGTTAAAGCAATTTATAGTGTATGCAAGTTGGTGTTTGAATGAAAGCTTTCTTCACAAAGAATCTGACCATGTAATCATTTTATTCTGTCATGGGCAGCAGGCAAAAATTCACAAAATCTAAGACTATGGAGCATCTGTACCAAAATATTTTTAAGTGAATCTGGCTTACGGTTTTGAAGAAGTCAAAATGTGACGTACCATTGCAGACCTCATTGACTTACATGGTAATCAATAGTAATGCAAAAGTTAGCCAAAAAAGACAAACTAAACATACCTTCAACACAAAGCGTTGACTTCAGGGTCTGCCATTTGCTCAAATTTGGGCATGGTGACACCAAACTCTACGCAGTTCATCTTGGTAGCTTAGATGAGCACATTGCCAAATTTGAGCAAAATACATGGAGGCATTCTGTAGATATTGCTGTAACGAGAATGTGCACATCTGCACCAATGTAAATCCTGACGGACATCCGGACGGACGGACGGACAACCCGAAAACAGAAAGGGTCCCCCCACGGGGCAGATGCTTAAAAAATGCATTAAAAATACAAAAATCATTAGAGCATAAGCCAATGTACATCCCCACAAGTTTGAAGTGAATTTAACCAATTGGTTTAGAGAAGTTGCAAAAGGTAAGTTAGCATTGCAATCCCCATTGACTTGCATAGTAATCAACAGGAATGCATGTAGTTCGACCTTTCAAGGTCACTCAGGGTTAAAATAAACCATACAAACTGAAAGTCCATAGGTACTTTCTTATTAACATTTAATAGTAACCTTGTGCCCAGGATGCACCATTAAGAATGTATAAGCCAATATGGGAAAATTGCTGAGTCAACAGAAGAATTCAACAAGGATTGACCTTAATCTTTGACCTCAAGGTTATATATCATTACTTGGTAAAAATTTGCTAGACCTATAGATTATCTGTACCCAGTTAGGAGGCAATAAGGCCAAAGGGGTAAACACTAAGGAATATAAGATGTGCAGTGGCGGATGATGGGACAAAACACTCTATGCATCCCCCCTCGGGATGCATAATTAGTTTCAGCACAACTCACGTCTCTATCAAGAAATTTACAAGGAAATTTTTTTTGTTGTATGAAGGTGAATAACATTTATTTATCTAAAGAAAACTATAATTTTGTGTTTGTGTTTCCATGCTTTAAATTTGAAACAAACAGTTTGGGATGTTAACATTTAGGCCAGAACACCATGTTTATATACATGCAGCACCAACTATTGACAGAATTTCAAACTTCCACTTGGAATAGTTGACCTATCATGTCTACCATTTGGCATTCCCAATCGATGATAAATGTTGTAAAGTCGAAATGTCATTATAACGACACTCAAGTATCCAACATATTCGATATAATGACACAAATTTTCGTTGGAAAAAGTTCATTTTCTTTGTTATTTAATTTATTTATCCGACATATTCAGTTATATGACACATTTCTTAAGGAACAGATGGTGTCATTATAACGAGTTTTCACTGTATCTGTATCTATCAAATTGTTATATATATATATATATATATATATATATATATATATATATATATATATATATATATATATATATATATACATGTATATATATACATGTATATATACATGTATCTATGTGTGTGTGTGCGTGTGTGTGATGCTCTAAGGCTGGTAGAATCAATGGAACTCTACACTTGCATTAACTTACAAACACTTGAATTCAGAGCAGTAATTCGGCACCATGTGTAGTGACTGCCATTTTACTCGGAGACCAGCAAGGTGGCTGGTAGACCTGTGTATTATGCAAAAAGTGCTGCATGGGGGGTAATTATTAGAGTTAATTAAGTCTAGCCATTATAGAACAGATTTTAATACTCCCATCTAGTGATTTTGTGGATTCTATGACTGACGTTGGACATCATGATGGAAGCACGCAGGGCTGAGGTCATGATATCTGACATCAGTCATAGAATCCACACAATCATTAGATGGGGAGTGTGAAAGTCTATATTAAGGAACCCTTCCCCCCTTTAAGTCAACAGCTTTCCTTGGCATGGGTTGGGCACTGTGCCCAACCCATGACAAGGAAAGTTGTTGACCTGGGGCATGTGATCTTGATAGGTTTCATCTACAATTCTCAGTCAATTGCTTTTCATTACTGTTGAAATTTGTTGGAAACACTGATGCAGATAATATTTGACGACCAGCCTGTTCTGGCCAGTTTATGGGGGAAAGGGCTAACAGAAATTTGACTACAATAATATCTGGCATTGCCAGCTAAATATCAGTCCAGAACTGGCAAAGTCAGTAGCGGCCCACACTTACAGTGTACTTTATGTGGTTTCGTCCTCAGGCAAATTTTGGTATGGAACCAGTTAATATGTTACTTGTGTTTAGTCGGAAACCCCATATGTATGTTTGGCCTTGATAACAAGATCTAGCTACCAGTGTTGTTTGCCTTATTTTCACTTTTCCAGTTTTTGCTTGCTTTGGTGGCTATGAAATGTTACAAGTGAAAACAAATCATGTTGTACCACGGGTGGGGACACTTCAAATGAGTCAGTGAGCAAGTAGTCAAGTTAAAACAAGTAGCTGCTGATGCTAGCCATATACCCCGCCCACAATCATCACAGCGGTAAATACATATGATGCACATTTGTATACAAGTGTTAAAAAAAGTTTCTGTTGGTGATAATATGGAAACAAAGACAGAGTACACACAACTCCAGCACACCCCACCCCTGAAAAAAACTAAGTCCAAACTTTAAAAAAAAAAAAAATAGCAGGGCTCCTCCTAAACAAACCACTTTTCAGATTTACCTCCTCCCCCCCATTCCGCAAACTGGCAGGACTGTTCCTCTACTAAACTAAATAGCACATAATCACAGAGTTTCTCTATATTATTAGCAGTTCCATGCAGATGATACAAGACACAGACATTCATTTTGTCACTACTTGGGAACCCTTTCAGTTGTGACAGGTAACTCCAATGGCAGATCACATGCAGATGCACTCATCAGTCAACCAGCCCTATTATGTGCAAATGTAGTGGGAAATCCTACCTGCAAAACTTATCTTCTACAAGTCCCACCAAATATCACTTTATCAGTCAAGAATTGCACAATGTCAACAAGTCTGTGGTACCTTTCGAGTTTCGGTTTCGATCTGGGTCAAGCATTTTTAAATGAGTTTGCCAAAATAACATTGTGACTCTCCGTCTGGATTCCAGTCTTGGTGTATTGTAACAGTTATTTGTGAAATTTCCGTAAGTCTTTTCACCATTTGGTCAAGGTCAGGGGTTACTCAAATCGACAGTTACTATGTCTGCTGAAGTGTCATATTATCGCCCACAATCGTGACTGCGTGAACATCATATTCCCACCTTTCTGTTCATAATTTCAACAAAATACACCAACAGCAAATATATATACATGCATTTGATTCATATTACTAATATTTTTACAGCGCATAGTATAAAGATGTCTGGCGATCATTCAAAAGATCCACGAACATGACAAGTTGTTGTACACGTGGTCTATTAACTGAAATCAAGAAACCTGTCTGGACACACTCATGCCACACAAAATCTTGTAAATATTGTGGAAACAGCACACAAATTCACAAATAAATGATATCTGAGCCATAAAACAGCTATTGAAGCCCATATCTGCCACACAATGATCAGTCTAAGAGCCTTTTTTTAACTCCTCATTCTCAAAATTTCTGCAATAAGCGAAGCCCTCTTTGCATCTAGCATCCATTTTGCCCAAAGTTGTTCATATTGTCTTAGCGCGGACGATAAAGAACCCACACAACCTCATCCATGACGGCAGCGATAAAAAGAAAAGAAAACATACTAACCTTTGTTAATTAATTAAGTAATGAAAGAAAGTAATCAGTTGAATAAATTAAATCCTATGCACACCTCCTACCTAAGATCTGCCAACCCTGAAAACTTATAAGGGCCAGCATTTATAGTTCCATAGATTTGACTCGGACAAAATCGTTTGTTATCTGGAGGTTACCTGTTGAAATTTTTGAGGTGCTTTATAATCTTTGTTAATTAATTAATTAGGTAAAGAACGTAATCAGCCAAATAAATTTAATCCTATGCTCACTTCCTACCTAAGATCTGGATGGACGGAAGGACACATGCACAGTGCCCATTACCATATACCCCCCCCCCACTTCGTGGGCAGCATATAATTAAACCACAGCATCCACACAGTGAGTGTGTGGGGGGGGGGGGAGGGAAGAGAAGGGCAAGGGGCCAGTGCCATGTTTTCCACCTTCACAACAGGCCACTGGGCATGAAATAGACCTCTTAAAGCAGATCAGTCAATTGGCCTCGCATTGTTTACATTTTGTGCTCTTTGTACAACTCCCGTTGAGATCTGATTATGTTATGCTTACACATTCAGGTGCAGTCAAACAGGTAAAACTCATTAACAGTGCCCTTGGATTTAACATTTCAGGCACTATGTTGCATATTTAGACATCACCTTCATGTACGCCTGTCCTTGTACATGGCTTCTTGCTTGCTGTGGCATCATCCTACATCACATTCTGAAATGCAGCAAGAGCTTTAGTGTTCTGCACTCAAGTAGGGGTCTTAAAGTCAATGAGTATAACCTACTTTTATTCCAACCACACTTGTCATCCTTGATTACAGTAATTTACTTTGACTGATGTTGTAAGATTCCTTGATACCCAAATCATATCTTTGTCACTAAGACATCCTACATTTACTGAGTGTACTTCACACAGATTTGAAATTTGAAATGTATTGAATAAATGCAGCATCTGTCCAAAAGTGACAGAGCCAAACAATACCACCACATCAGTCAGGAAAGAAAGATCATGAATTAAATACACAACTGCATACATGTGTTTAACACAACAAATCTTTCATGGTCCAAGCTGTCAGCAAAGATCCAGTGACCAGAGGCATGCAGTGCATGTCACAAGATGCTGAGGTGTTGTTTTACTGCTCTTCATGCATGTGGGCCATGAAGGAGGAAAAGTCAAGCAGGCAAGTGCTCTGTTCTTCCAGCAGAACAAGGAAGACTGCATTTTACAGACATGGACACATCACTGATGTGTGCTGCAGATAAACATCTATAATCAAATATTGTGTCTCAAACATCCTTTGCCCATGGACATGTTTGCCATCAGTATGCAAATCAGAGAGAACACCAATAAGGTCCTCATCAACAGATCTGCATAATCATGAAAATCCCTGCAGCATCTCAATCAATTTCTGTAAGTTTTGTGACGAGCATTCCACTTGGCTTGTACTAAAACAACATTATACAAGCACATCTCCACGTATCTTGTGTGGTCCAGTCTCCCGCAGGCATCTGGTAGATCATTACAATAATTGCACAGCCATTACATCTCCTGTTATAATCATTTTGAATTTCAATTTTGGTCCATCAATATTACACAGAATAAGCTAATATTATGCAGAAGTTGCAAAATTGATATTTGCATAAACGGGGAGCTACAAATTGTGGGAGGCATTGAGATACAACACGGAGTACCCTGTCACTGTGGGACTACGGATCCAGCTCTAATAGAATGTGTCATCAGGCTTAAGTTTCTCAATGATCATTTCCCAGGATTAACATTCTATTCAGAATTATACATACAAGGTGATTGTTTGACTGAAGGACCCCTTTCACAGCACACAGGCACACACAGAGACTGGCAAGACTTATATATTTTCTATCCAAAAAACCCCCAAAACATGCCATTTAATGCATTACACCATGATGTGCCAAAATTCTGTCACAAGAAAACTGCCTGGTAATTCTACATTCAGGACAGTAAATATTCAAGGGATTAGGACTGCCAATAAGAGGTTTCTGCTTATATCCTCACCTGGCTGCTGCCAATTTTAAAGAATATCTGTTCACAAAGTGTATGGCGAGGGCACAAATATTGCCAAATATTTCTTCGGGGGGGGGGGGGGGGAGGGGGCACATGAGTATTCACCCTAGAGGGACAAATACTCTCTGACACCAACACAACACCTGGGATCTTGTGATGGCAGCCACGTCAGAATGCAGACATAAACCTTAAGTTCTAGCTCTTACCTCTTTAAGTGCCAACTGCAACCGAAGTCAAACTACTTAAAAGTCTAAGGAACTGCTCTGAATTATAAGGGCGCTAGTCATGTTCCTCGTAAAAAAAAAAACAAAAACCAAAAAAAAAAAAAACTTTCATTAAAGTACCAGCATGCCTCAAGCTACATAGAATATACAAGTCTAAGTCAACAGCTTTCCTCAGTGTGCTTTGGGAGCATTGTGCCCAAGGCATGCAGAGGAGAGCTGTAGACTCGGTCCAAAATTTGGCACTCAAAGAGTTAATCATTGCGCTATTATAATCAATTGCTGAATAGGCATATCTAATACAACTGAATGGAGACAGTGCTGTCTGCTGGGGATCACTTGGTATCTGGGAGGTCACAATTCTATCCTAAAGTAATAATAACTTCATTAAAACATCTCACTCTGCATTCCTATTGGCCAGTCCTTGAATATGGGGTAAACATACGGAACGCCCCATCACTGTCAGTTTTAGAAGAGCACACTTGGGCTTAAAATGCACATAATCAGAAGATGGAACTGTATTTCTGTCTAGTACAGTTTGAAAATATCCAAGATAAGAAATTCACATAAATCTAATTTAACTAATTTCATCATTACCCATCAGTTGAAAGAATTTTATACATGAGACTAGAACTAAGTCAAAAATGGTATATCTTGGTATCAAAGTGTTAAAAATGATGTTTAAACAAAACCAAGAGGTAAAGGAGCAAGACAAAATGGATTCTTGGACAAAACAGAATGTCTGTGTTCACAGAAACACATAACAATTCCTTGGTCACTAAAGCAACTGATATTGTGAAAAAAAAAAAAAAAACCAGAAAAAAATACTTTGTTAGCAAATCTGTACGTGTTCAGAGCATGCTATTGTAGCACAGGCCTGAGAATTTAAGGAATGAAGTACACCTGTACCTCATTTAACTTGGTACAGTGTCCCTAATTAGCATTAAACGCTACAACTTTTGCTAGTTTGTGGGCCATTGGATGCACCTAGAGCATAAACCTAAAACATGAATTAAAGTTTGAATGGCACCTTTACCTTTAATGGTCAAACTCTTCAAGTGCACCCAATTTGCATTTCCGTTATGGTTCATTGGATGCACCTACAGCACAAACATATGAATTATAGTTGGAATAGTACCTCTACATTTTTCAGTTTAGAAGATATTAAATATTTAAAACTTAAGTTTTAACTTCACTATTTGGGACACAGTTCCCAGTAAATCTATGTTAAAATACTATTTCATTGTCTTTTGTATTTTCACAGTTTTGTGACATCAGAGGAATTAGAAAATACAGGGCCAGATCTAAGCCTTCAAAATTTGTAGCCAAATCGGGAAATAAAACAGTACTGACAACCAGATTCAACCTCACTCTTATACAGTATATGTTAGATTAGCCATATGCAAATTTCTTTGGCCAAATGGATGAGACACTAGCATTTGCCTCATTGGCTATTGGTACCAGTGGTCCCTGAAATATGAAAACCCTTAGACATTAACCGAATTTACAGTTACCACACAGAAATGAGACTCTGTACATTAGAGCCAGCCACTCTGGAAGGGATCAAAGATGCTCCACGGAGAAACAGCGGGACCTGCCCTCCAGGTGTACTAAGCCCTTTATAGTCTCTGCCTGGCTTCTAGGAAGGTATCAAGAGCGGCCTTCTTCCTTGGACGATGACTACATCAGTCAAACACAGGATTGTCCCATGGTCAAGGCTACTGGACAAATGACAACAGTCAAGTCTCTTTGATTACATGTACCAAGGCATATTATCCAATCCCATTGTTGGATATTCTATACCATTTCACCTTGAAATATTGATAGATAAAAGCCCAAATTAATTCTGGCCCACTCTCTGGTATCCCTGGATATCTGGTAATTTTTTAAACAAGTCTCGATCCATCTATAGCTGACAGCCACCGCTCTCTTGACCTGCATCTTTTAAATCTGTACATTTGTGGGAAGAAATTTGAAGGACCACATACTAAAATCATTCATCATTTTGATCATACAAACAGCATGATCAAACATATGTACTGTATGGCTATCTATGGTTGATGATAATGTAATGTGCACACAAGATGGACCCAGAAATATATATGCTTGGTCTGTATTACATGTAACTAATTTCTGTCTCTCTTTCTTCTTCTTCTTTTCTTTTTTTTCTTTTTTTTTTTTTTTACATCAGACACTTAAATGGCAAAATTGACTCAAGTGCAAAATCCTGGGGCAATTACAGCTAAGTTTTGTACTCACTAGAATTTGTTGAGATGCCTGTCCATTTTCTGACAGCCTCAAAGTACTGCCACTCCCTATTGCCTTCCTTGGTGCCATTACCCATGTGTAATTTCCCTGTTGCCCGAAACACACCATTGCTTATATTAGTGCGCCTTTAAACTCCCTATCTTACCTCCCTCTTGGGGCTTTTCCTTATATGCCGAACTCCCCAGAGACAGTCTGGGGACTTGACCCCAATTTAAATAGCAAGTTATTAGCAGGCAATACGCATGCATTTTCTGCCCTCAAAACCCTGCCAAATCCATTATTTAAATGTGCAAGCCCAGCAGCAAGCCCAGCTAGTGTGAGTCTGGCTCTGGACAGCTTAAGTGTTATCCCCACACACTGTTGCCACCTTGCCACCAGAGTGGATAGCTTTGGGCAGATTTGCTCAAATGCTGCCCACTCACTGCCCTTCTTTGAGGGGCATTAACAAAAAAGTGTTATGGACTGTTCTGCTCCATTTTCTCACATCAGGCGTGTACAGTGGTACCTGCTTTTATGTGACCATTGCCCTGAAAGACCACCTGTTGCTTGCAGCCATTTTCTAAGGTTATTGGAGGGAATTTACATTTGAAGTTACCTGTGGTGAAAGACCACCTGCTGTATGTGACCACTTTTTCTTGGTAGAAGGGATGGTCACATACATCAAGTACCACTGTATTAAACACATATACCTGTATGTGCAACTTCTACACATTTAATCATTACATCCTAAACAGGCCAGATCTAACTTTTACAGTGGTCCCTGGCTTAAGAGGCCACCTGTCTTGAAAGACCATCTTTTCTGAATAGCTTGTACTTTATATCTTATTTATACCTCATGTGAAAAATGACCTGCCTCCACAAAGGGTAGTCTTTCAAGACAGGTTTCACTGTAACCATCAATGATTATAAGAACATTTTGCACAAGAACTGTACACAAGATCCACCCGGATGACACGCCCGAAACTGAGCAGCTTCCTGTCACTTAGGGGGCGGGGTGTGCACCTTGGGTCTGTCACCCATAGTTCCAGGAAAGCCAATGACTTTGTCACAGACAAAGGGGATAGGTCAACAGAAGGTGACAGTGTGGCCACTTGGGAATCAGCTATCAATCTGTGCTGCCTGGAAATGGTCCATAAACACGAACATGAGCTCTTCTTTCATGTTAGTTCATCATTCTCTTAAAATCATCTCAGGGAATAAGTCGCCCATCATGCAACATTATCTGATGCTTTCAAGTGGACATCTGATTGTACAGTGTGACTGGTATTCAACAACCACTTCGGCCAAATATACAGAGCTCATTTTACTAACAGCTAACCATCCTGCAGTATGTTTGTTGTGACAGTCTCAACAATAACAGTTCTTCTTGCCAGACCCTGAGTTGTTTATGATCTGCTGGACTAATCACCAAAAGGCAAAGGAATACCTAATAATGCAAGATAAGCCATACTTTCTTATTTCAATAAAGTAAATGCATGCAATCTACCAAAATGCATGAACAATTAGACAACATTTACATCCCTTTGAATTGAAGTGCCTCACTGGACAACTCCACTTTAGACAACCTTGACTTAACTCTGTCCGTGCCAATCACGTCTCAAGTTGATCTACTTAAGTCAAACTAGTCTGAATTATCATTAGGATCCCATATTGGTATTCTTTGTAAAAAAAAACAAACCTTCGTTCAAGTACCAGTATGCCTATAGTTCCTGATGGAATATCATTAATTTTTCTCGACGCCCAATGGGCGTCGAGAAAAGCTGTTGACTCAGTCCCAAAGTTGGCACCGAAAGGGTTAATTTGTTTTTTCCCAGTGCAATGAAGATTTTAAAATCAAGTATCATTCATAAAAATAGAACAATAATTGTAGAACCTATCAATACAACTTTTTTTGTGGCAAATGAGCAACCCTACTTTTTTTCAAGTACAAGCATGATGAATTGTAACACTGACTGAAATGCCAGAAAATTACATGAAGAATGGATGTCAATTCATTCTTGGCATGCAGAATGGGCTGATGTCACAGCGCCAGTCTTACCTACAGGATCCTCATTAATAGCGGGTGGTTCATGCACCTTCTTGTTGTGGCATTATGTGAGCTATATATGTGGAATGGTTGTCAGCTATCTGAATCCACAAATAACAGCAATCTACAACGCCAACTTGTTTATTACTTGAAAAACATGGCATGTTATGCCTTGTTTGATATGGTTCACCACTGAATACAATTGGCATGCAAATAAGACACTCATGCCCACTGTTACTGATTAACCCTTTCTCCCTTGAATTAAGACTGAGTCAACAGCTTGGCATGGGTTGGGCACTAAGTGCCCAACCCATGCCAAGGAAAGCTATTGACCTGGGGCATGTGATCTTGATAAGTCTCATGTACATTTCTCAGTCAAATTGTTTTTCATGTCTGTTGAAATTAGTTGAAAACACTGAAGCAGACGACATTTGACCACCAGGCGGTTTTGGCCGGTTTAAGGGGGAAAGGGTTAAGGTTTGTTGCGAGTGTCTCTTCATGTATAGCAGTCCATGCCCCTAATGACTCATACATAGAAATGGAATACTTTTTTTTTTTTTTTTTTTTCATTTTTAAGTCTACTCACAGAAACTTTTAATCAAAACTGTGGGATTCAGGTTGAGTGATGGTGCAAAAATCATAACAGGATGATGCAGCATGCATGGCATTGTGGGTTGGATATGCGGGCAACTTGTATGTGTATTGCGTGAGAGGCCATTGTTTACGACTTATGAAATTGCATGCCGGTCCAAAATACATGAATATTACTTCAAAAAACAGAAAGTTTGCCTTTCCCCCTTACATTACTTGGGTTTTGGTCAACTTTACTCCTCGAATTAATTCCTCATGAACAATAAAAATAGCCTATGAACACACTAAAACACTCGCTGTCAGTTCTTGTATTGTAGCCTTTTATGTAAGAACAGGTGTCGGTACATGTGGGTCGTAGGACTAATTCAACATTGCAGTTTTTTGGCACTGACATTTCATTTCTGGTAAAATGTCTAGATTTATTTGTCTATGCAGTATAAATAATCATTAATGTCGTTTACGGCAAGTAAAAGTGTTGAAATCCACAGAAAACATGCAAGTTTCCACAAGTTTGCATTCCCTGTAGGACATGTTTGTTTACAAATATCTGGAATGGTTGGTACCGTGGGAAACACAAAAGTCTGTTCTATTTTGGTATACTCTCCTCCGATTGGCTAAATTTGATCTGTGTTGATATTTCCCGCTGTATAAATCAGTAAAATTTGATGATAATATCCATATTTGGAAACTCATTCCAGGTTACAGGGTCATTGATCCAAATATGGTACTACTGGCTGCTGAAGATAACTGGAAAGTACTTCCATTTCTGATAACTGCTGAACCATGCACTGAAACTACAAACAAGGAAGCTACTTTCTGAAATGGGCGAGATAAATGTAATGCAACAAGTTTATTTTTGCTGTCCATTATTAAATTTTGGATGGAGAAACATCCTACACAAATTATACTAAAGGGGAAAGACACATAGTGAACGAAACATGTGGGAAGAGTCCAATTCATTGAATGTGCTGGATATGCATCATAAACAGCGCAATGTTGATCAATGGTCTTCTTGGTTTTTTCATGATTTTTTCTATAAATGGCTTGATAAAGAAAGGAAAAACAATTTCCATGCATGCATAGAAAAAGACTGGATTTGGCTGACTTGAGGGGGGCTCAATGCGGCTCGAAGCCAACAACACAGTCAATCTTAGTCGATCTGTGCGCCTAGAGGGGTCAACAAACTAATAGTTGCCCACAGCGCTTACAGCGCCATCTCTTGGCTTGCCAGTTCTTTTGTACATGTCACACAACCTATATCCCGTGTATTAAAATATTTCTTTTATCCAACTTAGCAACCCATAAGCTGTAAACAGTGAGTTGGAACTAAATTATTTTAACTAACAACTCCCTGCAGGTAAATATTTACATGTGGTATTTTTATCTTGTGTGAACCACTTAAGTAACATAAAGGCTTTAATAGACCTCGATAACAAGGGGCATGTGCTCTTGCCCCTGTACATGGAACACAAAAGGACAAACACACAACAAAACAACTTTTCCACTTGATTTGTTACCACAGCAACCACATTTTGAAGCCGTTGAAGCCACAAATCAGCTCCTTATGCATAACAGCAATTCTAGAATTGGAACAATAAAGTTAGGCACCAACATGCACAGTGACCTACCCTTTATCTCAAAGAACCACACTCATGTGCACAACCCGGCCATGTAGTTGGCTAAACCTCTGATGAGATGCACTGGGCAGCACATCCTCTGATGGCCAGCCATACAAACTGCATGCAAGGCCTTGTTTTTATGTTACATTTCTGGTACGTTCACAATGGCACTTCCACATAGACATTGAAAAGTTTTTGAGCCACTTACACGGATACTCAGAAAACAAGGAATCCAAGTACATCAGAAATGATTTAGTATCATGCATAAGATCTTCATTCACCCAAGACAAGATCCCTCTTAAATTAAAGAATGTGAAGTTATGAAATTCCAGGCAATGACTGTGGTGAGTTGCATGTCAATGAAATGGCCAGACCACTTGAATCACATTTGCAGGAACATGTGAAAACTACTGGCAACATTTTATACCCATAGGAGACAGTTGCTACAAGTCACAGTTTTGATACAAAGTTCACATTTTTTCTTTTTTTTTCTTTTTTTTGCCTAGAAGACCATTAAAAGCCCAGGAAAATCAGTAGAAATTATGTTTGAAACCCTGGCTTAATAAAGACCAGGGATATGACTTGCTGCATGATGGCCTCTTTGTCTGCCCTTTATCAGTGACACATCAGACTCTTCTAGGGTTACAGCATGTTGTTCAAATTCTTCAAACTGAATGAAAGTTGGTGATCCTCCAAAAAACATCTTCAGAAGAAATCATTTGAAACTCAAGATTTTGTATATTCATTTACAGACTTTTGACATCCCTTGAAAACTTGCAACAAGACCTATGTAATCCATATGCAAAATTTAATTCCCTATAGAACCCATTTTTGTTGGTGATCCTCCTTAAACATCCTCAATAGAAATTGTTTGAATCACATATTTAGTATCTTAATTCACATCATGTTGACATACCTTGAAAGCTTGCAACAAGAACTGTATGGTTTATATGCAAAATTTAATTCCCTCTAGCACCCTTTATCTGATAAAACAGTATCCCCTAGCTGACCTTTTAAGTACTTGGCATAGGACTTATACAATTTTCGAGCAAGCTGTAACCATCATGACGGAACCTTTCATGATAACCGAGTCAAGTATCAACTTCTGTTGCAAACATGATAGGTTGTTTACAGCAACAAGCTCTTCTTGTTGAGATCCTGGTCTTCACCATTTGAAGAATTTGTCAAATTCAATTAACAGTTCATTACAATTTTAAATGTTGTAAATTACATTTTTCTGCACATGGTAACATTATTTATCCAGAATTCCTGGCAAACAAAATCTGTTTATGACAAAGAAATGGTATTTTATCTGACAGACAGACAAATAAAGAATGTTTAATAGTCTGGGAGTGTGGAGTGTCTGTTTTACACTTATAACACGTACTTTGTTCTGTTCTACTTTGGAATTTTTTCTTGGGATGGGAAGAGGTGCTACAAATTAACCCAACTTAGGTACACACATATCATTCAGAAATAGCCTGCAATGATATTGACAGCTGACTGTTATTCACATGCACATGTTCATCATTGGGAATTTCTGCATCCTGTCCGATTACATGTACTTTACATGAACCAATAAAGTAATCAACATCAATAGATTAAATAATCCACAAAAAGTTAGGATCAAAATGCAATAACAAAAGCACCTTTGGAACCCTGTTCTCTCAAGCCACTCACACTTATACTGGTCTTCAGATAAATACATAACATATGTGTAAAGTGAGAGGTGAAAAGAATTACAATCCACAACAGATATTCATCACCTATTAAAAACACACTCAAATGGTTACCTCATCAAACCCATCTTTAAATAAATGCACTAGGTTTACATTCCTTTCAGTTTCAAACACCAGTTTTGTGACATCCAAACTTTAATTTCAACCCAAATATTTTAAATTCAGTTATGTAAGACCAGGGGTGAGGGTTCTATTTATGACTCTGACTATAGGTGTAAACTTGACAATAATTCAGCTCAATTAGGATTAGATTGTCCTAAGATTGAACATATTCAGACAAAGCTGTTCACCCATAGGTTGATATTCTGATACTCTAAGTTTTGAAGATTAAAAATATGTGCACAGGCACTCTGTCAGGTAAAATTGGAGAACTAGATTCATGGTCATTTTCAGACATGATGTAAATCCAAGATGGACTGGTAAAAACAAGCAAAGAAAAAAAAAAAGTTTTCTGTTTTCTAAATATTGAAATCCCCATCCAAAATCTGACAATAAACATCAGATTTGAAAGAATAATTACAGTGATCCCAAGTAACCTTTGTACCGATTTTGTACATAAATATTAGCCAATGGCCCATCATAGAGATTGTGTAAATCATACAAGGAGCTCCAGTACCACAGACAAGCGATAATACATCTCTTCAAGTCATTAAAAGGATCTATAGCACTGGCTATTTGATGATTTATCCGTTGCATTTTTATTCAATCAAACTAGTGCAATAAACGTGCCCCTCATCAATGATTTATTAAAATGACAAGATTAACTTCCATAGAAATTCATTAGTCAATGTAGCTAAGGCCCAACTGGAAAAGAATCATCAACTGGTCCTTTCTTATAGTGGTTACCCCTTACAGATGTTGCATTTTGTGCAGGGACTCACTGGTGTTGAGCTATCAAGAAACTTCCATGACATTAACTTACTAGTTACCTTAACCTGGAGATGCAACGCACATCTACTGCCAAGCCTGCTGCAGACCTGCGTGTGTTAACCTGGAGCAATAGGATCATCAGTCATGTCTGGCAGAGTCGTCATGCAGTCATGATGGTGGCTGACATTAATTCTTTCCCCCCTTAAATTGGCCAAAACTGACTGACGGCAGAATGTGGCCTGCTTCGATGTTTTTGACTAACTTCAACAGTATTTGAGCTTAACTATCAAGACCACCTGTAATCATATGTGAAAGTAACCACCTGGATATGTTTACAGTAAAACCTGCCACAAACATTTTGGGTGGCAGCACAAATGTTTCGATGTCAGAGGTGTTCAATTTTCCCAGGTAATGAGTTGTGGTGGGTGTCCACTGTCAACATATATGCATACATACATGTATGGTCAAATAGACACAGCTTGATTCGTTCATTCTTCAACTTTCAAGTTTATGTCACAAACTGATTTCAGGAGTCTCAAGCTTTAGATTTGATTCTAAATTGTTGCCTTTTTGGGACTCCCAACAAAATCTCTCTGTCTGTCTCTCAATAGATCTAGACTGCAGTCCTTCCTTGGGGCGACCACCCTGTGGTAGGCCTGAAAGTGGTCACATACAGCATCTGGTCTCTCTAAGGAGGCACTTATACATACATACCTACATCCATCCATACATACACATGCATTTATGCATGATGTACATGTATGTGCTGTGTGATAACATTCCACTTACCTGTCCTCGTTTCAGGCCAAAGTACCTAGCAACAGGATCACCTTGTTGTATCCGAGGTAACTGTGACTCCTTCAACTTACTGAATAACTGTTAAGGAATTTCATCAACTTTCTTTTACAAAACAAAGTGGGTTTTATTTCCTTGTATGTAGTTTCAACAGGGCATTTTCCTCGTATACCCACCAGTCACACTGCAACAACCATGCACATAGAAGGTTAAACATATAAAACTGAACAATAACTCTTTGCCATTCCAAATCCAGATCAAAGTTCTCAGTAGAAATACAAAACAGAAGCCCTTTACCTTTGGGACATTGGGTCGCAAAACAAGTAAAATAATCTGAACATTTATACATGTAAACTGAAATCATAACAATATATCACTGGTATACTTTGTGTCATCACTTATCATGTGCACACCATTTTTCTTCTGGGGGCTTCTGACCTCAGGGATCAGTTTGATCAATAAATTCCTTTTTCAGAGCTATTAAACTAAGCCCTCCTGTCATTCCTAAGAAGATACGAGACAAGAACTCATAATCGTGCAGAAACTGCTACCCTCATTTGGTCAGTGACCTTCACCTATGACCACATTTTGACATTAAATTATATTTGGTGGCCAAGAAATCATGCATGGACCATATTCCTGATACACCACCACATCATGCACAGTCTCTGTACAGTCAATGGCATCTAGCCACCCAGTGCCCATATTTAAGGTTGTGCTTAAAATATCAGACCAACTGCAAACATTACGGTGAAACAGCAACACAAACCATTTAACCAGTTTTTATGAAAAACTGGACAAAAAAACTAGGCAGAACAGACAAAACCAATTTCTAGCTTTCATAAACAGTCTTAAGCTACCAATCAGAAGAAGACTGTTGTCTGCTTGCACATCATTTCAGGCATCTGCATAGTTATGATGACTTTGTGGCTTCATTTCTCTTTGACACACGACATTCACAATGTTGCCAACCCGCCAAACTTAAAATCCGGGAGATGGACAGTAAGATTCTGGGAGACTGGAGGAAAATATTAATGAAATTCAGGGAGGTGGCTAAAAATTGTCAACAATTTACAATTTTTCAAGAATTTTCAGTGCAAAATTTTTGGAGCCTTACCAGTAATCCGGGAGGGCTGGCAACACTGCATTCAATGATACACCATCAAAGGAGTCTGAGTCTTTCAACTCCATTCACATGGCACGATGTTCTCTTGAGGGCAGCTCTTTATCATTCTGTGGGATCTTAATTCACCACTGAACTTAATGAAGCAGGTGTCCACAGCAAGTAACATATAGGTTTGTCATGCAGGCAACATTGGTCTGCCACAATCTGACAGAGGCAACAAGTTAGCCTAAGTCTTAAATCAACATTTATGATCATCCCACTGAGACCATATATCAACAAGATCAACCCTCATCCCACAGAAATTATCCTACCTCATGTCTCAACAGGATCAGCCCTCTTACAACTGAGACCATCCTGCCTAATGTCTTGATAAGATCAGCCCTCATCCAACGGAGACTGTCCTGTCACAAGTCTCAACAAGATCAGCCCTCATCCAACTGAGATCTCCCTGTCTCAGGTTTTGACAAAATCAACCCTCATCCAACTGAGACCACCCTGTCTTATGTCTTGCCCAGATTAACCCTCATCCAACTGAGACCATCCTATCTCGTCTCAACAAGATTAACACTCATCCAACTGTGACCATCCTGTCTCATGTCTCGACAAGATCAACACTCATCCAACTGAGAACATCCTGTCCCATGTCTCTCCAAGATTAACACTAATCCTCTGAGACCAGCTCCCATAACATAATACACACTAATTCAGTTTATTCAATGCTTTAAACACACTTGATATTTCCCATGTTTTGTCCTCAGTAGCCTACTTCGCCCCACCCATGCCAGACAGTTGGTCTTCTGTATTTATAATAAACACTCCCCACCACACACATTTTAGTCTCCATTTAAGTGTTGTGGTCTTCTGCACATGCCATGTACAACATAATCAAAATTATTGGAGAATGGTCTGCTCATTCTCTACATGCAGAAATAAAAGAAAAGGTGATTTATACATGTCTTGTCATTGTTATACAAACACATATTATTTTTTACCCAATTAATGATATATGACCACAACCAATTTTTACTGCAATATACATGTATACATCAACTATTTAGAAGATTATATACATTATATTAAGCATACCTATACTTGTTCTTATTTTAGAAAGGGACTGGTCATTTCCAGGATCACTTGCTGACATGCAATACATGTATTTCCCCATCCAAAGTAAGCCTCCTCTGAAATTATGATCAACACAAAAATAATTACTTTTATGTCAAATTATTGTGTAGGGCATCTTCCACCAAGACTACAGATGTATTCAACATGAGCATTTCTGGCAAAATGATTTTTTCAGTTTTATCAATAAAAGTTAAAATTTCCAAACTAAGCATATAATTTACAATGCTAAATATCTGACTAGTGCATTAGAGCTAAGTTGTTCCCTACAAGCTTTTCATCTTCAAGTGATATAATACATTATGATAAGATGTGTCCTTGTTCACAAAGCAGTACCTCGCTTAGTACCATATCACAAAGAAATGAGCATGTGAAAAAAACAAAAACAAAAAACAAAAAAACACAGGTTGAAACAACCTGAACTAGGTATAATGTTTTGAATCTGTTTGAAAAGTGATTATATGTAGTACACAATCATATGGAGAGGGTGAATTTATCTTTATATCAAAAAGAAAAAAAATGGAAGTTCCTGATTCTACAATTTGTAAACATAATTATTCATTGTAATATGATTAAAATAGCATGAAATTATTTCAGCATATCTTGTTGTGTTTGTAGATACTGTAAATTGCTTTAATTTCGCTGTATTCTTATTTTCGCTTATTTCGCTGATGGCACAAAACCGTGAAAATAAATACACATTGAAATAGTATTTTAACATTGTTTGAATGGGAATTGTGTCCAAAACAGTGAAATTAAAGCTACAGTGAAATGTCAAAAATACAATAACCGTGAAAATTAAACATGCGAAAATAAAGCAATTTACAGTATGGATACAACAAATTACTTATTTCTTTACTATAAAAGTAAATCATGGTTGTGCATCAATAACTGGGTCAGGCTAAAAATTATTGATACCCCCTACATCTTGCAGGATAAAACATCACCAGGAAACAAGTCTTTTCAAGTGAACAGTTTCTTGTATTCTGTAAAGGGACTAGTGGTATCATATAGTTTCACATACAAGCAACAACAACTATTTCTTGCCATGATGTCAGCTTTCAACTTTCAGCAAACAAAATAAAGAAATGGGTTGGAATGTGAGGAGAATAAACATTGGGACCCTAGCAGACTTTGTAACCATAATGAATCACAGCTATTTCTGCTCTCCTAGCCAAAACTGTGGTCACCCCACATCTTCTCTGCTGAGGTGTCAATGCCCTGTCTTCACTGAATTTCACAACATGAAGCAAAATGCATGAAAATGAGCATATTTTTCTTATCATTGTGACCTTAACAAAGGTCAAGGTCATTCATAATTCCCTTTTCTTATAGGGGTCTGATGATGATATTTACACAGTGGAACTTGTTTTAAAGACTACCTCCATTATGAGACCATGCCTCTTTAAGGCCACTCTTTGAAGACCCTTTATTGTATTTCTCCACAACATACAGGCATTTTAAGCCCACCTGCAGTATGAAACCACTTTTTACTGGCAGTAGGGGTGGTCTTAAACAGTATACCACTGTATAGTGCAAATATCAGGGTTCCATCTTAAATGGTTCTTCGGATATCAAGGTTGAGGAACAGACCTCAGTGTACTTTCACATCCCCTTCACCAACTTCAGTGCCTGGGGACCAGCAAGTTTTATAGCTGTGCTCAATGCCTGGGGACCAGAGAGTTTTACAGCTCTGCTCAATGCCTGCTTCACAATTGCACTGCACTTCTACCAATCCATACTTTTGCTGAAATTCTCAATAAATCACAATCTACTTCCATCCCAACTCATTTCCAACCGTGTCCTGTCACGCTCCACCATCTTACCATCATAATGGAAACAATTTATGACACAGTAAACAAAATTACCTCAACTAAACTTATGAAAAATGACCATTGGGTTACTGATTAGACAACCAGATGAGTGGTACCTGAATGGTTGGGATGATTGCGTGCTCGACATAAACAGTAGGGCACACTCATTTGCAAACATGTTTTGTCTCCAAATTAAAGACCCATATACTGTACTGGCCAGGGAGTAAAAAGGTAATTTGGTTGGGACCTGCAGAAGATTGAATCTTGAATGGGCATTAATTGTTAATTTGCTCATTAATAACTGAGGTTAATTATCCTCATGTGAGGCCAAGTTGTTTCTGCAGGGATTTGATGCAAACTTGCTTGTTTTTTTGTTTTTTTTTTTTTTTTTTGTGTGTGTTTTCCGGAATACATCCACGTACACCCACATAACTACACTGTATATATAAGTTTCACTCCCTTGACAACTGGAAACCTGTCTTGATCAGATGTTAGTTTTCCAGATTATAATTTTCACTTTCCCTTTACAGTCACATTTAGGCACATTCTTATTCCTGCTTATCATAATTATTTCAGAACCTTCAGAGTTCAACATGCAAATGAACCACACAAGTCTGGTACCATAGTGATTACAATACTGCCATAATGTCCCAATTCCTGGCTGTTGAGACAAATAAAAAATAAAAAGTCCTGTTGTAAGTTCCCAGTCAGGCAAATGGATGGAACCAAATGAACTGTTGTTGCACAAAACCTACACATGCGATATCAAAAGTTTGCCACCAGATGTCAGCACCAGCTGGCAATTGTTGGGGCCAGCATTTCTGGACATCAACATATTCAGGTTGTAAAATCAGTGGTTGCAAATGCATGGGCTTATTATTTCAACTAACAGAAGAAGTTCATTTCCCCTACTTATTACAGGAAAGTTTGCGTGTACAATCTTATTCATCAGACATTAATGTGCCCACACACCACAGGAAATACTAGAGAACTCAGATGTAGGTACTGTAGTTAGAAACACATCACATCTCCCTGAGAAAATATATTGCATGCTTCAAGAAAAATGGAGACAGCACGTGTCCATAGATAACATGCTTGATTTATCACCCAGTTATACTCATGCTATAAATACAAAGTTCAAGAGCTATAAAATTATCAATGTAGCTCTTGGGCAAACTTGACCCCAGTACTTTTATAACATACCTGTAACTAAAAATGTATTCACATCTGAAACTAGTGGGTCTCTGTAAAGTGAATTTAACTTTGACCTTGTAACACTGCTGGATTTGCATGTTAAAACTCTCATTGAATTTGCAAATTCCAAAACAACTGAGTTTTTTGTTATTGTAGTCTATACTCATAGTGATACAAATTAAAATTGTCCCTTTATCATAAAAAAAAAACATTAATATTTTTACCCGAGTGTAATAGGGCATGTAAAAATCCCGGCCTTCAGATGGCGCTGCAGTACTAGCAATCCTTCCCTGCCCAGCGCCACACTGGATTTGCATTGAGTGTAGTAGTAAACAGATAGACAGATTGTGATTATTTTCACGTTTTGGGGTGAAAACTGTTGCCCAAAGATGCGTAGATATTGTTGTGTATCTGGCTGTAGGGCCAGGGGTAGCGGGCATGAGTTTCTACGGGACAAGGAAATGAGGCTAAAGTGGATAATTGCGAACCAGTTCAAATGAAAGGAGAAAAAAATAATCTTTCAAACTGGACGGAACATAAAGTTACTTTTCCTTTTCTTGTTAAGTCTTTCATCATTGCCATCGAGTATGCAGTGTTTTTACATCATCGTTACTCTGGACAATCACATTACAAAGAAGTGTCTTGTATACACAACAGACCCACAAAGCACGGTCCCTAGAAGAACTAGACAACAACAGCATTAACACCTTGCTAATCCCCTGGAGTGACCTAATATACAAGCTACTGGCTGGGCCCCAGAGGCTTGGCTCAGGTCAGACTACTGGTGGCTTGTGTATACTTCCACCAGGCTAGTCCATATTCAAAATAATGTATGTGTGGCCATTAAAATACCTCTTTATGGAACATTAATTATACTTTTAATCACAGTCTCATAATTTGACTTGTCACAGAATTGTGTGTGGCCAAGAGAAGTATTTATATACATACACACAGAGTGACGATTTGCCACACGCCGATAATGTATTCATCGTTGAGGCTGTTCAGATATTCATATCAGAATCTGGACGTTTTATTTTTCAAATTTGGTATATGATCTAATTACAAGTCTCCATTATTTGGTATCAATCGTATTATTCCTGTACATTTAGTCTTCTGTTCTTGTCCAGTGAGTATTATATATTGTCCCGGCATCCTTTTATGCACTAGAGAGCCTCCAGATTAGGCTCTGTATACTATTAGGCAATCCAGAGAAAAGAAATATGTTTATAATAATAAACTCAAAAACTATCCATTTCCCATACTCAGCCATGCGTAGCCAGTGGGCACTCAGCCAGGCTAGGGTGTATAATACCCCAGAGCCATCTGACGGTGAAACTCATTTCTTACATGGTCTACTGAGACTAACTTGATGCTGAACTGAAGGTAATCAAAGATGGCAAACATTAGTTGTACATCCACTTGAAAGTTCTGCATCTGCCTGAACATGCAGACCTCTCCAGCGCTGCTTCTCTCCTCCATTCCCAATTTTTGTATGTATATGAGTATCTCTTATAATATATATATATATATATATATATATATATATATATATATATAAGATACAGATATGTACATGACAAAAATTATATATATACGTGCAGCAATACCAGTTCCTACCTGGTGAGCTACTTGGTAGTTTAAGTGTATCAATATCTTTGTAGCGAACTGCACTGAAAATGAAGCAGACAAATGTGGCATGCTTTCAGTGACACCTTGTGGCAGTCACGAAGACTAAAATTTGTTTAAACTTATTGGCCACAGACTACAGTTATAAATCCTTCTATTTTTCATATTAGCATTTTTCAGTCTAAAAAATCAGCATTTTGGTATTTTGAAATTCCGTGAGCGGCATTTAACAGATAAAAATGTCAGAAAAATATGGACGGATTTTTGTCATACAATTCCCAGCTCGTTAATTTGTGATAATTGAAATACGAAACAACACCTGGATGTCAGCTTTATACAGGTGTATGAACTGTGCTCTTGCCAGGGTCACATCATTGTCCTTCCCCACCATAAAGTTCCCACCTGGCCTGGAAGACAGTGCACTTATATGACCACCAATGAAGCAACTCTGCGATGCAGCAAACCTGACTTAGCTAAGTTTATTTAAACTGAAGCTACAGCATCCTGAAAACACAGTATTTTCACAATTACGGACTATCTCCGTTGGGATGCGCAACCAGCCAATCACAACTGTGGTCTGTAACCTATTCCATACTATGGTGACAGACAATGGTCAGGGGCTGTGGCACTGCCTGGCAAGTCATGCTACAGCTGCCCTTGTGGCAGTTGCAACTTATTGCCAGGCAGTGCCAGAACCACTGATTTAAGACTAAGGCATGTTGGTACTTGAAAGAAAGCTCTTTTCATGAAGAATTTAAATATGCAATTACTGTCTTAAATCTAGGTTAATATATGGAAAAGTCAGGGACTGGTATGGAGTGAGTTAAAATGTTTGAAAATGGTTTAATGCTAACTTGCTACCAATTTGGACACTACACTATGTTTTTCTTCTTTTCAAGTTTCAATAAATAAAACAACACTGTTGTGTGAAAGGATACTATCTGTCTAAGAGTTCCTTCTTTTCATCTGGCGTCATCAACACATGTTCTGGAACAAGCTGTCAAGTGAAAAGTAAAAGTTGTTTTAGAAGTCTTGCCTTCAAACATTCTATACTTTGAAAATCAAGTCATTATTTTAGGACATACAGAGAAAACCATTTAAATCTGTACACCATCAGCAAAATGAAGACATTTTTGACAGATTACTTAAAAGACAATCTCCATTACACTGGTACAGTGGTACCTGCTCTAAAGACCACCTCTCATGAGAGACTGCATTAATTTTTAAGACCACCCTTTCAAGACATTGGCCTTTTATTTCTTTGTTAATTTACCTGCAATGAAAGACCACTTGTCATATGTGACCACTTTTGTCTGGCATTAGGGGTGGTCTTAAATTGCAGGTACCACTTTACCTGTTTTAAGGATAATCTGTTAGAGACTGCATCTATTTTTATGTCTGGGTGCCAACCCAGACATATTCTTTCTTTCTTTCTTTCTTTCTTTCTTTCTTTCTCTCTCTCTCTCTCTCTCTCTCTCTCTCTCTCTCTCTCTCTCTCTCTCTCTCTCTCTCTCTCTCTCTCTCTCTCTCTCTCTCTCTCTCTCTCTCTCTCTCTCTCTCTCTCTCTCTCTCTCTCTCTCTCTCTCTCTCTCTCTCTCTCTCTCTCTCTCTCTCTCTCTCTCTCTTTCTTTCTTTAATTTATTTATTTATTTAATTTATTTATTTATTTATTTACCATCAAATTTGTCAGACACTTTTCTCGAACACTATTAAACATAGAAACTCCAAATTTGGCATGATTGTACCTCCATACAAGGAGTTTGACCATTTTATACAAAGGAATGAAGATGTTTAAAATTATGCAAATTAGGGGCATTTAAATTTTAAATCTTGGATATCTTCAAAAGTATAATAGATAGAGATGTCATTCCAACTTCTACTAGGGGGTTATTGACCATTGCACATCTAATGAATTTAAAACAAATGTTGTAGCAATTTAAATTATGCTAATTAGTAGCATTTGAAATTTTAAAACTTGAATATCTTCAAAACTATTATAGATAGACGTCATTTTAACTTCTACTGGGGGGTTATTGACCATTGTGCATGTAATAAATCTAAAGCAAAAGTTGTAGCAATTCAAATTATGCTAATTAGTAGCATTTAAAAATTTTAAGCATGAACATCTTCAAAACTATTAGCGATAGAGATGTCATTTCAACTTCTACGTGGGGGTTGTTGACCATTGCGCATCTGATGAATCTAAAACAAAAGTTGTAGCAATTTAAATTATGCTAATTAGCAGTATTCAAAATTTTCAATCTTGAATATCTTCAACACTATAACAGATAGAGATGTCATTCCAACTTCAACTAGGGGGTTGTTGACCATTGCACACTTAATGAATTAAAAATAAAAGTTGTAGCAATTTAAATTATGCTAATTAGCAGTATTCAAAATTTTCAATCTTGAATATCTTCAACACTATAATAGATAGAGATGTCATTCCAACTTCTACCAGGGGGTTGTTGACCATTGCGCACCTAATGAATTTAAAATAAAAGTTGTAGCAATATAAATTATGCTAATTAGCACCATAAGAAATTTTAAATCTTGAATAACTTCAAAGCTTTAATAGATAGAGATGACATTCCAACTTCTACTCCTGCGTTATGGAATAGTTGTACATTGCCATACCAATATGCTTTGAAGACACACACACACTGATTTGATATGCAGCAAATCATCTTTCCTAGTTTTTCCTTGCATTCCATGGCACCCAAATTTGTCGGAAGTTTTTCTCAGACACTATTATTCCCAAAACCACCAAACTTGCCAAGGTGACTGACCTGCCAATGGAATTTTGCCATTTGGTTTGGAATAGTCATGATCTTTAAAATTATACAAATGAGGGACAATTAAAATTTTATAACCTCGATATCTTCCAAACTATTGCAGATAGACACAAAGTTTTAACTTACACATGTAGGTTTGAGACATCTGGCAAATCCAATAGCATGCAAACAAAAGTTGGTGAATTTTAAAGTATGCTAAATTAACTGAATTTCCCAACAATACACAAGTATCCAGGGCTTCTACTGCTGCATAGACCTTCATGGTGCTAGGCAACCATTTTGTATTCATAATAAATGAGCTTGAACCTGTTTCATAGGCAGCCTTCTACCCATGCACGCTAGGCAGGTGTATGATTTGGAAGGTTTGGGTCTTGTAGCAAATTGGGGGGGGGGGGGGGGAGGAGGGCATTGTGAAACATTGTGTGGATTTGTGTCATCTCAGTGGACACTTTCATGTCTCTGTTTTCTTGTAACCAGTGAGATGAAGCCTGTACTTCATAGCCAATACTGAGACAGCACAGTGCTTGTCTCAGTCCACATGTACATGTAGTTTCTTGACTGCTTCTGTTGAAATTTGTTAATGTAATAAAGCAAGAAAGACAGTTTTGTATTACATGTATACACCTTTCGCTGAATTATAATATGTATACACTGCACATGTATATGTGCATATATGAATATTGTACATGCACATATACGCATCCATACTGCCCAGAAGGGCTGACCCTCTCTCTCTCTCTCTCTCTCTCTCTCTCTCTCTCTCTCTCTCTCTCTCTCTCTCTCTCTCTCTCTCTCTCTCTCTCTCTCTCTCTCTCTCTCCTTCACGACCAAGTTGGTCTGGAGATTTTTTCAAGCATAATTTTTCGAAAACCACCAAACTTGCCACAGTGATTTACCTAACCAGTGAAATTGTGCATCTCATTTGCCATAGTCATGAAGTTTAAAAGTATGCAAATTAGGGGCAATGAAAATTTTAAAAGCTCCATATCTTCCAAACTATTGCAGATACTCAATATTTCAATGTGCATATATGGGCTTGTGACACCTGCCAATATAATGGACAGTATAAGTTGTAGAATTTCAAATTATGCTAAGATAAGGGGCTTTGAGAAATTTCAAAGTTGAATATCTCCAAAACTATTATACATAGACATACTATTCCAACTTCAATTTATAGGTTTGTGGCAAAGCCCAATCCAATGAACCATAAACCAAAGTTGTAGGCTTTCAATTTATGCAAATTAGGCAAATATACACAATTAAAATATTGAAAAGCTTCAAAACAATTACAGATACTAGTTTCATTCAAACTTAATTTTATAAGTTTGTGACATGGCCACATCCAATGAACCAAGAACCAAAGTTGTAGCATTTTACTTTATAGAAATTAGGCTAATGCACAAAATTCAGATCATGCTGAACAATGGCAAAGTGTGGTATTTCAAACTGTTCTCATTTTGAAGGCACCCAGACAGATTTGTTGTGAAGCAAATCTTTTTTTTTTTTAGTTTAATATTTGGGCTAATACAGCCTATGTCAAAATTTTACAGAGGAACGTGTGCAATATGAACAATAGAACTTCTATGTATAAGTTAGACAGGGACAGGTTAGCTTATGGAGAGTAAAGAGTTCGGATTATGGAATAGGGTTATGACTACTAGGAAGTGGTTTTGGACAAAAAGACACAAATACAATTGTTCTTTCAAAACATTTTATAATTTTTTTAATTACCTTCATCCCCAAACCAGTAGCATACAATTGCTCTAGTGGCAGTTGGGGCAGTGTTGAACAGCAGTTACCAGTGTAGTTCTGATTAATAATTAGATTCTTCTTTCTTGTCATTAAATTTTTTTAAACCTAGTAATCTGTCCATTTTGATTGGTAACAAAGATAGAACCTTGGTTTTACACCAGGGTGACTGGCTTAGTGAAAGCAGTGATCTTTTACCACGCACCAGGTGGTATAGTGACAATCACACGATGACATCTGATATAAAATGTAGAATACAGTAGAAACAAAAAACTACATTAAATATGAATAGGCCATTCACTAAAGGTAGACTTCAGGTGCACGTAACTAATATAAGTTTCACAACTTGCAGACAAAATATAGAATACGACATATATATTTACTCCGTGACACAGGTAAAGATAAAAGCATTGATGAATTAATAAACACAGACCACACCCACTTATTACATGGTTCAAACATGGTTTACTGATGTAAGGTCTTCAAAGTGTAAGGGGGGGGGGGGGAGAAAGATGTAAAAAAGAAAGGGATCACCTACCTGGTGTTCTGTGATATTAACCAGTAATTCAGACTCCAAAAATTGTTCTAGGATGTATTTTGGTGCCATGTCTGTTAGAGACTGTAACACAGAGTGAGTATGTTTACACCAACATTCATGAACATGCAGTGTGTGGATAGCAAATGCAAATGAATTGGAATACAGTGTCTTTTAAGGGTCTGGATGTTATCACACCAGTAACTGTCTGTTACTTAAGGCACATATTTCCTCTCCAGATTAAAATTTAGTTTAAAGACCTAACTGTAATTTTATTTTTTATATTTTCGCAATTACCCAGTATTATACACCATGTTAACACATTAGCATGCACACTTGCCCTGGTCAAATTAAATTTCAATCAGGGCAGCCTCCCCCCCCCCCCCCCAAGTACCTGTCATGGGGGGAACAAAACATTTTCTTTTATACACAGTTTTATAAATAGGATTTGATTGGATAAGTTGAAACAAGGGGAAAGTGAATTACCAATGTAATTTGTCCTGAGAAATAGAGCACAAAAAAGATTGGTGAACCCTGTTATAAATTTCACAACTGGTTGATTTTCTTCACATTTTGACCTGGTCTTGCTATTTTGCCAGGTCAAGTTTCTGTCACTTTGACCTTCTGTCATGTATCCTTGTAACACAATGTTTGGTAGCTCCTGTACATAGAGCTTTAATCATTTGTTTTTTTTATTAAGTTTTTTGCCCATCACTGGTCTTCCTTGGTGTTTTTACTTGTATCATTTGTAGCACTTTTCACATAGATTTTTCATCTTGTCGAGTTTTCTATGCAAAATGTCCTCACTCTTTAGTCCTGTGTGCACACCACAACAAAATTTCCAGTAGCCATTTTTAAACAATACACATAATGTAATTCATCATGGTAAGTGCGCCGACATGTATGTAAGTTTGGCTATGTCATCATCTGGTGTACAAAATATGAACTAAGGAAGCAAGTTGCCATGGAACAAAATCCACTGGCCAGACTTTGCATCTTTGAACGAAAAACATCACAGTAAAGCTGTTCATGTCGTATAATTTGTTCAAAGAGCATAAGCAAAGTAGGTAACACGTTTTTTGACGATGTGGTAGTTTGATGTACTTTTGACTAGCACCCTGATGAATGCGTAATATCGTGCAAGTATCCATTTTTCTTTGAAAACTGGTCACCATGAGACCGGTAAAAATTATCTTGATAGCTGTACCTCTGACTAATGCACACCAGGACTTAATGCAGATACATTTCGCTCTAATCAGGTAAATGTACACCTTAATTATGGGGAATTACAGTACCTTTCACCTTACACTTTGGAAACCAAAAATATTTCCATACGGACAATTTACTTTTAGCAGGAGGTGGTGTAAAATAAAACTGGAATCACAAACGATCAAATTATGTCAAACTTAAATTAAGTTTTTTATAATTTTACTGCTTTCTTACATGGACATTTTTTAGTTTATTGCTGTTATAAAGAAGCAAGGTTAGTTTGAAGGTGAATACAGTCCATATTTGGTTTTGATAGTGGTGAATAATGAATATAATTTGTAGCCAACAAAATACGATACATGTATACCAAATATTTGAATGAATCATTACCACCCTAACACAGTGCATAAAATTCTTGGTACTTCCACAGTTTCAGCAGGATTATGCTTTCCTTCTGAAAATGGCAGCACCATATATGCAACATTATATTTAGCCACAGTATCATGAAAATGATGATCAAATCTAGAACAGATCTTGCATATAGTTTATTTGTGTCTGAGTGGAGGATGGTGTTCATGACTGATTATTACCCCAAAAAACAACAGAGGCCTCTTGTGGACCAAAACTGACCTGTTTGGCAGAGGGTGTCATGCCAGTTTGTACAACTATAATTGCACGTGATATATTTTCTTCTTGCATCCTCTGACAATATGTTTTAATCGTCTTAATTCCAACCTTTGGCTCTTCAGGGAAGAAAACAAACATTTGATCTGTCAGGAGCAGAAAACAAAAGCAGCATATTAATATGATATTATCCTGTATCATGCGTTTATTTTCATGTGTATAAACTATCAGTTGTTGCATTTCAGATATTTTACTGAAGTTTTTCTGTTAACCCCCACATAGGGGTATGTTCCCCTTTCAAAACCTGAAATATCCTGTGAAAAAATTATTCTAAAGGGCCACAAGTCTTGTTTATTTACATATAAAATTGGTGAAAATCTAGTCTGCTCCCCTGAACTTCCCTGCTTGTGACCCCCTGAAAAATTTCCAATGGCAACCCAGAGATTTAATTTCACTTTGCAGGGCACAGTTCCTATTACACCTTTGCCCACTGAGACAGACTAAGTTATGCTATTGTTACCATTTGGGCAATTCACTTATCATTTCATTTCATGCTATGACACAATCGACAAGCCAGTACCTGTTGGATCATCATTGTGGGCCACCAATACTATCAAGTCACTGCGACCCGGTCGTCTTTCACTGAAACAAGTAAATATAGTTGTGCACTCAATTTATAGCATAACTCTAACCTCCCCATACCATAAATATGCACATAACACACCTGTGTTTTCTTTTGTTTTGATAACTCGAAGTTGGCGCACTGTTCTTCAAAAATTCCAATCTTTGGTAATTTGATTTTGTAATCCAATTTCTGTAAAACAACTTGGTTTAATATGAGAAACTTTCTGTTCCTACTTGTGAACTATGATTTTTAATGAAAAGTTAGTAGAATGTCCAATTAAGACCAGCTCTGTAAAGAGATAAAAAGTTAAAAAGAAATGGAACCAACATTGTAAGCATGATGGGTACAGGCTCTGAAACATGTTCTGAGTAGTTACCTGCTGAAGACCCTTTAATTTATTTGGGCTAATATAGGCTATGTCAGAATTGTACAGAGGAACGTGTGCAATATGGACAATAGTACTCCTGTATGTATATGGTTATGCAGTGACAGGTTAGCTTTTGGACAGTAAAGAGTTCTAACTGCGGACTAGGGTAATGACTACTACGAAGTGGTTGTGGACAAAAAGACACAAATACAATACTGTTTCTAGACATGAATGCTGTGCACATGTTGCATGCAGAGTTATTACAATGGCACAGTTTATAAAATCATATGGACAACTTTCCCCCTTATATCTGGTAAGACAGTTGCCATACATTTCTGTACCACAGTTTTCCCCGACCCTACCTCTGCTTCAACACACTTACAGCACAGACAACCACAGGCAATAACAAAAGGACTGTGACAGTCATGTGTTCAGCTGACCCTGTAAACAGAATGTGATAGTTCCCAGCATCAAGAGTGAAAGATGAAAAGATGGTCCTTATGCAGGACAATCTGACATTGTGCCAAATCTCAAATAATTCTTAAGTTTTGATCAACAATTACATTGCAGCAATGTGCTCCATGTTACATAGAGACATTAGTACCAGTTTGATGTGTTATAAAGGAATTTGATGTCACATGGATACACTAGTACAATGCTCCCTCTTTATAACACTCCTTGTTACAAGGTGGTTCTGATATAACACGGTGTACCATGGTTCCCACTGAAATAGTTTTCCCATTACTTCTATGTTGAAAGTCCTTCTGTTATATGGTGGTTTTGCTATAATATGGTCTGTTCTGGGGATCCCAACACCAGCGTTATAACGAGGGAGCACTGTATATGAAATGAGCTTGTTGTTCAATACATTATTACATGTACCACATATGACATGTAAGAAACAGAATGGAATTACACAGATACAGTGGTACATGGTTATGATGTGTAAGAAAGGGCCCCGGTATTACTTTGATACATTAGTACCAGGTATGATGTTTGAGAAACAGACTTGGTCTTCTAGATTCACTTGTACCAGTTGATGTTTAAGAAAAGAGTTCCATGTTACATGATATATCAGTACCAGTTATGAAGTGTAAGAAAGAAGCTTGGTGTTACACAGATACAGTGGTACTAGCTATTCAATGTTAATATGCACATTTGTGAAAATGTGTCTCTATCTTCTTTCTACTTTCCAATACAGTAAAACCTGTCCTTGTGGACACCTGCTTAATGCGGACAGTTTTGGCCAGAACCGAATATTTTTAAGTCATTTTCATATTGGTGATACCTGTCTACAGTGGACACCTGTCTATTGTGTATTGCGGACACTTTTTGGGGTACCAAATGCAAAAACAACCTGTCTATTGCGGACAAAATAAACCAATGCATTTTTTTGCAACTTGTGATGTTCCAAGTTGTAATGCCTGAACAATGCCGTGCATGTTAAGCTGGAATCAAAGACTAATTAATCCATTGTGTAGTGGCCTGTAACACATAATAAGCTCACTCAGCCAAGCAGTTAGGCTGCAATGCCTCAACGAACATGCCAGGTGTCTCTGAGCACTGGTGCTCCTGTTGAGTGAGGTTGCTCACACTTTCCCTATCAAACAATTAAGCTCCATAAATCAGTCATTAAGCCTAAAACAAAGGACCCCCTGAGACTCATGTGAAGTTATTCACAATCTGTAACAATGGCATATACAGTTATACTGTACTCAAAGGATAGGATATCCCTGTGGTATGTTTGTTGTTTGTTTCTTTTCTGTTAATAAAAGAAATTACGCAAACTTTCTTTAGCCTGCTAAGCCCACACATACACAATTTTTCCCTTAAAAGATAAAAACTGTAAAATCCCAAGTTAAGATGCATTTGAGTAAAGTGTCAGGGGCATAATGTACAAAAACTGAGAGCAAATGTACTCTGAGATCCCAAAAGTTCAGCCCCTGCCTATTGTGGACACCTGTCTATTGCGGACACTTTTGCCAGAACCACAGGTGTCCGCAATAGACAGGTTTTACTGTAATTTGAAAAAACTTGAGCGCTGCATGAACTGCCCATGCTCAGCTATCCTAAGGTTGTCCCACAAAATCAAGGTTACAACTGAACAGACCTGTGTTGAGGTTTAGCTGAGTGCATATGACATTTCAAAGTATTTCTAAGACAGATGACTGAGCCTCCTAAAGTGCAGCCTGACAAGCAAGTCAGCTGAGCTTAAAATTGCAGCCCCACCTGGTGAACAAATTAAGAACTAAGAGACCATCACAGTGTTCCTATGTGCTATCAAAGCAATTGGGTGAGTGGTTTCAGAGAAGATTTTAAAAGATTTGCAACAAAAAAAGAACAAAAAATTCATAAGAAATTATAAAATCACTGAAGTGTGACCATTATAAAGAATTTGGTAGAGACCCACCCAAGGTACATTGCTACCAATTTTGAAGTCAATCCGGATGGCGGTCTTGGAGAAGAAGTTGAAAATGTGAATTAGCATAAGAATGCTCATTGAGCTACATACTAATCAATAGGAAAGGTGCCTTTACCGATAAGTACCCGAATTAAAAAAATTGTTAACAAGAGGGCTGTGTGAAGCCTCATCTGATCTTGACATTCATCACACTTGCAACTCTATGAACCTGGGAGAGGATCAAGGACACCATGTTCTGAGTAAGTCTGACCTTTATAGAAGAACACTTACATGTGCAACATCAAAGTTCAAGTAGTTCTCAAGTTATAATGAAGAGTAAAATTCATGTATGTTGCACTGTGACCCCACAAACAAGGTCAAGGTCATTCATGTACTGTCTCAGCATGACCTTCATACAGAATAATTAACATGTGTAGCTAACTCAAAACAGATCTCAATTTATCAAGTAAACAGTAAATTTCGTGTCAGTTGTCCTATGAATTAACGATAGCCCACCTATTGACTTGCATAGTAATCAATAGGAAAGCTGCATTGAACGATAAGTACCCGAATTAAAATCCTTTAAAATCAGGAATCCAAAGCAGTGCCACCTAGTAAACAACTGTTTGACCCTTCCACAACAACATATCCATCACATTTCAGCTTAATCTGAGGGAAGGTTCTAGAAACAAGTGAAAAATAGCAAAACCATACAAAAATTTCATAAAAAATTACAGTGCACCTGGTGAACAAATTGGGAACTAGGTGTCCCCTGGAGTGTCTATGTACGAAATCAAAGTAATTGGGTGAGCGGTTTCAGAGGAGAAGAATTTTGAAGGTTTGCCCCCAAAAAGAACAAAAAAATTCATAAAAAATCCAAAAATCAATAGAGAGTGATCATTTGAACAAACTTGGTACAGATCCACCCAAGGCACATCCCCACCAAGTTTGAAGAAAATCTGGCTAATATTATTTAAGTTATGACAATAACAAGAAATTCCCATGTTAAACTTTCCTATTAAAACTTTTGTAGAGATTTTTGAAAAAAAAATCATAAAAAAATCCAAAATTCTTTAGAACATGACCATTGAAACAAACCTGGTAGACACCCACCCAAGGTACATCCCCACCAAGTTTGAAGTAAATCTGGAAGACTGTTTTGGAGAAGAAGTCGAAAATGTAAATTAGCATTAGAATGCCCATTGACTTCCATAGTAATCAATAGGAAAGCTGCATTGCCCAATAAGTACCCAAATTGAAAAAAAAAATCATTAAAAATCAGGAATCTGCAGCTTTCCCACATAGTGACCAACTTTCTTTGACCCTTCTACAAGGAATATATCCACCATGTTTCAGCTTAATCTGAGTGACGGAAGAAGCCGAAAATAGCTGTACACAAAAATTCATAAAAAATTAGAAAAAAATTGCAGCGCCACCTGGTGAACAAATTAAGAACTAGGAATCCCAGGGAGTGTTCCGGTGTGATATCAAAGCAATTGGGTGAGCGGTTTCGGAGAAGATTTTTTAAGATTTGCCCACAAAAGAACAAAAAAATTAATTCAAAATCCAAAAATCACTGGACCGTGACCATTTGAACAAACTTGGTAGAGACCCACCCAAGGCACATCTGCACCAAGTTTGAAGTGGATCTGGCCTAGGGTTTTTGAGAAGAAGTCGAAAATGTGAATTGTGGACAGACGGACGACGGACCCTCACAAAACCTCAGCTGACTGACAAGTCCGCTGAGGTAAAAATTAGCAATCCGCAGCATTCCCACATAGTGAACAACTTTGTTTGGCCCTTCCATAAGGAACATATCCACCACGTGTAAGCTTTATCTGAGTGAAGGTTCTGGAGAAGTTGAAAATAGCTATAACACACAAAAACTCATAAAAAATTTTTAAAAAAAACTACAGCGCCACCTGGTGAACAAATTAACAACAAAGAGTCCCTAGGTGTCTTCCTGTGTGATATCAAAGCAATTGGGTGAGTGGTTTCGGAGAAGATTATTTAAGATTTGTCAAAAAAAAAAAAAGAACAAAAAAATTCATTTAAATTCCAAAAATCACTGGAGCAGGAACATTTGAACAAACTTGGTAGAAACCTAGCCAAGGTACATTGCCACCAAGTTTGAAGTTAATCTGGAAGACTGTTTTGGAGAAGAAGTCGAAAATGTGAATTAGCATTAGAATGCCCATTGACTTCCATAGTAATCGATAGGAAAGCTGCATTGACCGATAAGTACCCGAATTGAAAAAATCGTTAAAAATCAGTAATCCGCAGCATTGCCACACAGGGAACAATGTTGTTTGACCCTTCTACAAGGAACATATCCAATATGTTTCAGCTTAATCTGAATGACGGTTCTGGAGAAAAAGTCGAAAATAGCTATAATACACAAAAATTAGAAAAAAAAATGCAGCACCACCTGGTGAACAAATTAAGAACTAGGAGTCCCAGGGAGTGTTCCTGTATGATATCAAAGCAATTGGGTGAGCGGTTTCGGAGAAAAAGATTTTTTAAGATTTGCCCCAAAAAAGAACAAAAAAATTCATTAAAAATCCAAAAATCACTGGACCATGACCATTTGAACAAACTTAGTAGAGACCCACCCAAGGCACATATCCACCAAGTTTGAAGTGGACCTGGCCTACGGTTTTTGAGAAGTCGAAAATGTGAATTGTGGACAGACGGAAGACAGACCCTCACAAAACCTCAGCTGACTGACAAGTCAGCTGAGGTAAAAATCAGGAATCCACAGCAGTACTATGTAGTTAAGAAGTTTGTTTGAACCTTTCACTAGGAACATATGCACCAAGTTTCAGCTTAATCTGAGCGACAGTTCTGGAGAAGAAGTCAAAAAAAGCAAAAACACATAGAAAATCAGAAACAATTGCAGCACAATCTGGTGAACAAATTAAGAACTAGGAGTCCCTAGGAGTATTCCTGTGTGATATCGAAGCAATTGGGTGAGCCCTTTCGGATAAGATTTTTTTAGATATGCCCAAAAAAAGAACAAAAAATTCATAAAAAATCCTTAAATCACTGGAGTGTGACTATTTGAACAAACTTGGTAGGGACTTAGCCAACTTACATTGCCACCAAGTTTGAAGTGAATCTGGCTGACAGTTTTGGAGAACAAGTCAAAAATGTTATTTTGAACGGACAGACGCCAGACGACTGAGCATCCTAAAAGCTCAACCTGACCAGTAAGTCAGTTGAGCTTAAAATAGCTGTCAACTGACATGATGGCAGCTAAAAAGAAAGGTTTGAGATCAGATGTGGCCACCAATTTGAAAAAGATTTTTCATTCTACTATCTGCCAATGTATGTATTAAGTGCACTGTATCACACAGCTGAATCTACCAAACATTTTCATTCTCAGGCACCAGAAAATGTGCTTTCCTCTCAATTTGGAGTTGAGAGCTTTCTCAGCAACAAGCATTTTTTTCCTTTTTTTATCTAAATTGTAATTTGTATTTACCTTGGTTTCTCTCCAAATTGCTCCTTAAACTGATCCAAGGTCTGATCCAGTTCATCCTGGGTCACTAGGTAGCCTCGGTCATGGCACAACTACAATGTCATGGCAAAGTACAGTGGTATATTATACTACAATGTCATGGCAAATTAGTGGCATATTGTATTACAATGTCACAGCACAATTACAATGTGATAGTACAACAGTGTTATAGCACAACTACTATGCAGGCATTGGAAGAACCTGCACCAAAAATCAAGGATAACAAATTATACACTAAACACAAAGATATGAATTATACAGTAAAGGCTAAAGCAATGTTTTAGGAATTCCTCAAATCCGAGGAACATTCCAATGCATGCCATGTCATAGTACCACTACAATGTCACAGCCCAACTATATTTTATGCCAATGACCTGAGTCAAGACAATGCTACTATACAGTAATTTGAGGTTACAAATGCACAGATAATCTAAGATATGTACTGCCTAACATATGAGATAGCCTCTTGTGGAGGTATGAAAATATAATGAAAATGCTATACCAGGTACTTGTGTACAACAGGGGAATCAATGTGCAAACGGAAAAGACTGATACATGGTATCATGACAGGTATACATATGTAGCACATGTATTAGGCATGGTTTGGGATCTAGATGTGCAAATTCCCTTTTTCCATAAAGCCGGGAATGCATCTTTTATCTAATCCTTCACAAATTTGTTCAAATCTGGGTGTCCTGGCAAATATGAGGCTACATTGATAAGGAAACTTCATAACAGAGTTCCTAACAGGTTATGAATGATTAAGTTTAGTCTACCTCACATGAGCTGCACCACAGATAGTGCAAACCATCCACATCAGCACCAGCCAAAAATTAAGAAACCACTTCATAAGATTCTTTGACAAGGCACTTGTAATCTGGGCTATCATGTTACACTTAGTAAGACAACAAACTTGCAAATTCACAAAATTATGCTACAAGGTCACAGAGCATTTTAGTACAATGCAACAAGTGGGAATTGCTTCTTCTTTGATTAAAACACATTTGAAACAAATCATTAACAGTCTGATACCTACTTGATACAGTGTAACTTCCACTTAACTGCAACTTGCAGCAAACATATTTAAGTATCTTTCACAAATGATCTTTTTATGGCCAATAAATACATGAATCCTATTTAAATACCATGCACCTCAGATTATGTGAGTGGTGAAAATTTTATTTTCTTGCATAAATGATTTGGTATGAAGCATGTAGTCTTCACTTTTAAAAACACAGACTAAGACTTTTATGCAGCTGCTTTTATCATAACAACATCAGGAAACTAGAACAGACTGATTTTCCAATAGAAAATCAAATGTCTCCCGGTGGAACACTTACGTCTCTGAATAAGCTGCAGGTGATAACAAATTACAAATGACCAAGTTTGCTTGAAAATTACAATCCTATTTTAGCTCTCACCTAGATACATTACTCTAGCAATTTTCATCAAGTTCTTCAAGACTTATTGCAGAGAAACCAATTTCACACAAATGACCCTGTGACCTTGAAAATTAGGTCAAGGTCACCCAAATACAATCCCAACCTTGGTCTTACCTTGACACATAATCCTACCAAGTTCCATCAAATTCCATCCTGTTCTTCATGACTTATCGAACGGAAACCAATTTCACATAAGTGACCCTGTGACCTTGAAAATTCGCTCAAGGTCATCCAAATACAATCTTAACCTAGGTCTTGCCAAGATACATAATCCTACCAAGTTTCATCAAATTCCATCAAGTTCTTCATGACTTATCGAACGGAAACCAATTTCATATAAGTGACCCTGTGACCTTGAGAATTCGCTCACGGTTATCCAAATACAATCCCAACCTAGGTCTTGCCAAGATACATAATCCTACCAAGTTTCATCAAATTCCATCAAGTTCTTCAAGACTTATCAAACGGAAACCAATTTCACATAAGTGACCTTGTGACCTTGAGAATTCACTCAAGGTCATCCAAATACAATCTAAACCTAGGTCTTGCCTAGATACATAATCCTACCAAGTTTCATCAAATTCTGTCAAGTCCTTCAAGATTTATCGCATGGAAACCAAGTGTTGAAGAACCTGAACAACAACAACAACAACAAGCGGAAGAAACGGGCACTAAAACAATATGTCCCCCGGCTTCCACCGGGAGACATAAATATGACTTGTAAATCATGTCCTCCTGGAGAAAAGAAACTTGACTGTCAATATATTAATGAAGGTTACTGCTAAAATTTACAAAATTATACTGCACAGCTCAGCACTTTTGCAAAACTTTATCCTGAGAGGTACAGGAGGACCAAGTGAACCTCCCTACCCTGGCTGCCCTCCCACCCTCCATGACATGGACAGGTCCCTTTTTATCTAATCTGCTAATAAAGCAATGGACAGATCGTATCTATAAGCCCATGGGTATTGTTATAATGTGAAGGTAAAGTCCAACCCATTTTGGCCATTTTTACAAAATTTTGGTAAGATTTATATGTTGTGTACACTTGGGCTAAATTTAAAATCATGAGCCGACTCAGTTATAAAGGACTAAAATGAAGAAAAATACATAGCCACCTTTAGCAAAGTATGGACCAGCGTGTGTTTGCTTACAGACAGGAGCTGTCATGCAACACGGCCTGCCACCAATCAAATGGTCACATGGCACAGCTTCACAAACCAAGAAGTGGTCCTCATTGTGATGGTCATACGAGCCTCCATCACGCAGACATATTACGGTGGTGGTCACGACATGAACAGCCCAGATTTTAAAGCATGGTTCTGAATAAGAGCAAACTTACAAACTAGAGAAGATGTTTTGCTGCATAGCAAATCAGTGTGTATTAAAAGCTTATTGGTATGACAATGTACAATTGGTATTTCAGTGCTACAATGTATTATCAGTAGGACAATGTACAATGGGTACTTAAAGTACAACAGTGTGTGATCTGTATGACAAGTTACGACAGTGTACAATGGGTACTTCAATACTACAGTGTATGATTGCTATGACAAAATTACCACACTGTCTGATAGGTGCTTCAGTACTACAGTGTATAACAGATAGAACCAGTTAGCATAATCAACTGGTTTTCAGGAATGAGGATCTGAGCTGCCTTTACACAAAAACTGTTTGTAATCTGTGACCACTCGGTTTGCTTTAACTTTTCTTCATATAGTTCCTTCATGTAGTGTTTCATGGATCTGATCCAAACATTTTCAAGTTGGTTGATCTGACCTCTGACCTTTGAATCTTTTTTCATCCCAAGCACATCCAAAAATTGGGAAAAAACTTATCATATCAGGATTACAGAATGGAATAAAATACCCTCCCACATAAAATCAGTAAGAAACAGAACTAGTTCTAAACAACAACAACAACAACAACAACAAAAATAAAAAAAAAAAGAAGAAGAAAGAAAGAAACAAGGAAAGAAATATCTGGTGGATGAGGCCCTGAAATCAGAACAGAACACTTACATATCTTACTTTAAGTATACTGAATGTGATATTTCTACTACATTAAATTTTAATTTTTTTTTTATTGGTGCTAAAGAATGAAATATTTAAATCCATTTTACTTTTAATTTTAAATATATAAATATATATATATGTTTGTATGTATATATATATATATATATATATATATATATATATATATATATATATATATATATATATATATATATATATATATATATACATACAGTAAAACCTGTAAAACCGAACACCTCCGACTACTGAACACCTCTCACTTCCGAACACTTTTTTTCGGTCCCAAATGATTTACATGTTATTTAATAGGAGACCTGGGTGTTCAAACCTGTCACTACCGAACACCTCTCACTTATGAACACCGAACACCTGATTTGGGTCCCAAACCCCAAAATGAACCTGTCACTACCGAACACTCTCATGATATTTTGTAATACCAGCAGTTAAGTAACATCAGGAAGTCTTTCATACACAAAAATTTAGTAGTTTTGAACATAAATCTGTAAATCTATTTAATTTGTGTGCTCTTTTTGTTTGTTTGTTTGTTTGTTTAAATTGTCATTGTACAAAGTTTGAATTAAAAATATGTTGACCAGAATAAACTCCATAACAGTAGATTCTTCTTCCCCCTGGCTAATTTACTCATTTATCTTACTTAGACTCATGTGGATTGACTTTGACATGTTTATGTTGACTGAGTATTCCTTTTAAGTGAACAAAAACATTTCTGATTCCAGCTATTCTAAGCAGGGACAGGATTAAACACCTATAGGTATCATTCAGGCATTATACTCAGCTCTGTCTCTAATTGAATAGGTCTGACATGTTCCTTGTTCACTGATTATTTCTTCAAAGTGATCAGGGTATGGTGTCCATTGCAGCTTGTTTTAGGTGTTCTAAAACACAAGACAGGATTAACACAAATATCACTCATGTGTTAAACTCAGCTCTGTCTCTGATTGAATGGGTCTGGCATACTCATTGTTATCTGATTACCCCTTCAAAGCAATTAAGCTCCACTATCCACAGCTAATTGTTTTAGGTGTTAAGAAGGATTAACGCCAAGTCAGCTACATAACTGCATGTCTCACTGTGTGCCTTCAGTATGTCTTGAAGCTTCTAGCTTGAGTACAGCACTGTCATAAATTTGTATAAGTCATCCTGATTCAACTTAACACTCAAGTGTATGCCAGACTATGGCAGCTAAAAAGAAAATTCTGACACTTGAGGAGAAATATTCCCTCATAAAAGACTCTGCTGGTGGACAGAGTCAGCGCAAACTGGCTGCAAAGTACCAAGTGTCAATTGGGACAGTGAATGCTACTCTGAAAAGAAAAAGAGAGCTGTCAGATGCTTATGAAAGCAACATCAACCCCAGACAAAGAATATGAGATATTCCAGCAAATATGAAGATATAAATGAGAAGGTCCTGATTTGGTTCCAGGCAGCCAGAGCCAAAAATATACCTGTGTCAGGCCCACTTCTTCAGAAAAAGGCCCTTGAAATTGCAGAAAGTTTGAAGATCACAGACTTCAAAGCATCTAATGGCTGGTTGAATTCATTCTGTTGTGTGTGCAAGACCCTTGACTGTTAACAACTAGGCCTGAAAGACATTCCGGGTACATGTATGTAGTCATATTCCCTACCCTAATTACCAACCCTCCGACTACCGAACACCTCTGACTACCGAACACTTTTGCTGGGTCCCCAAAGTGTTCGGTAGTGACAGGTTTTACTGTATATATATATATATATATATATGTATATATATATACATATATATATATATCCCTAGGTTATTTTGGTGCTACCCACAATCCCTTTAACTAACTTGCATCAATCTTTAATTTCAGTTTATGCATTTATTTATTTCATCAAGTCATTGTATTTATTCATTTACTTGTTTACAATCACTTTACCTGTCTACATCATTAATAACATCTGTATGTACTTTATTTTGGGGATACTGTATTATATGAGAACAGTGAAAATGTGGCCACACGCATAGACTATAGTGCAATATTATCAATACATTATCAAACATACTTCAGAGACCAGTCCAAATTTGTGGCCACATTTTAAAAATATAAACACAATTTGACATTACTGTAGTTTAACAAAGTTTCCAAAAAGAATCTGGGGTGTTTTCTGAGTACTATTAAGATTTATTCTGTATTGAGGCACATGTGGACATATTGGGGGTATCTACCAATAAATTTTCTAATTTGATTCCCCATATTTAGTTTCAGTTTATGTATTTATTTATTTCATCGAGACACTGTATTTGTTCATTTACTTGTTTACAATTACTTTACTTGTCTACATTATTAATACGAAGTGGTTACCGTTACGGTAGCCGTAAACCTTATTCCACCAGCTAGTTACGGTAACCATGATCATAACATACTCCGGCCGCAATGGTTATTTTTCCGGCTATGACGTAATATACTGAATAGCCAATCAGATCGCAGCTCAGTTCAAGCCCGCGACTACACTACCCTGCTCAAATTCCTTCTCGCAGCGATGACCGAAGAGAGCGGACGTATCGAGCATAACTTTTCATTAACTTCGTTTGAAAAAATATTCAGGGCATGACATTTATTTTAAGAATTTAGAACGAAAATATGGACAAATCGAAGTTCAAAATATAAATATATGGATCAGGTGTTTAAACTGTTTTTGGTATTACATTTTGAAAGTTCAGTGTCATGACAAATTTAAAACTTCATTTATATATATATATGTCCTGCCCTTGAACTGCTTCTTCCTCTCTTGATCCTTTCTTTCTCCACTAGAGAAAGTGATTAAGTACAGACACGATGCCGTAACTATATCAGTCAGAAGTCAGACTGCAGAGTAACTGCAGCCGTGATTCGCTGTTATAGTTATGGTTTATTTAACCAAGATGAATGTTAATTTCTACTTTCCTGCCATCAGTTTCACTCTATGTACATCATATGGATGGAAAAAAGGCCCATTTGACACACACAACAAAGATTTGGAAGCCACAAAAGCTATATATATATACATAAAACTGTTGTATGTCGTAACTATATCATTCAGACACCAGTGTTACGGCAGCTGTAACTCATTGTTATCATTACGGTATATTTATCCAATTTATTTTGTAATTTCCTGCCATCAATTTAATTCTGTATATATTATATGGATGTAAAGAAGGCCTATGTAAAACGGAGAAAAAAGATTAAGATGCTATATGAAAGCTATTCATGTACTATACAACACATGCCGTAACTATATCAGTCAGAATATAGCGTTACGGCAGCCGTAACTCATTTTTTATACTTACCACATATTTAGACAAGATGGGACATTTAATTTCTACTTTCCTGTCATTAGTTTCCTTCTGTTTACATTTAATGTAAGTTAAAGTCGACCAATGATAAACAGACTAATGTCAAAGTCATAAGAGCTATATATATTGTATATAACATGCCAAAACTGCATCAGTCAGACTCTAAAGTTACGCCAGCCATAACTCATTGTTATAGTTACGGTATATGTTGCCAATATGGATTTTAAATTTCTACTTTCCTGTGATCAGTTTCATTCTGTTTATAAAATGGACATAAATTGGGTCTATGAGAAACAGAGATCAGCTATTTCACGTAAAAATATTGGTAAATCAGTACAGTTACGGCAGCCGTTACTTCAACCCTGTTTCTGCGGTGCTGTTATATTTACGGCATTAACAGCCTGTGCCCTGTACGGCCGTGTGCATAGTAGCTTCTCAGTGACCGTGTTATTGTTAGGGCATCACGTGACTGCCGTAATAATAAACTTCCAGCACACAGTTACGGTTACCGTAACAATATCCACTTCCTTATTAATAACATCTGTATGTATTTTATTTTGGGGATGTATTGATAATATTGTACTATGCGTGTGGCCACATTTTCACTGTGCCCATATTATACAGTATCCCCATTTGTCTTAGTTATAGAGGCTCGGGTCCCCTAAGGTTGAATAAGGCCGATATTATGACGTAACTTCACACAGCAGCACATTTTTTTTTTAATATACCGAGGAAGATTTATTATTGTATATAAACATTGACTGTACAACTGTAGCAAGGCAAAACCAATATGACTCTGAAGTGTTTTGATTGCTCCCTGAAAAACAAATCTGTAAAGAGGGGATGCTTTGATGTAGCACTATGCAAAAATTGTGAAAGGCAGAGACTAGATAATCATGATAGATCTCTTGTGTCTGATGATACAGACACAGATCCAAAGTTGACCCTTGATGCCTGTATGGGGAGCCCATCAGGGACTACAGATCATGAGGGTAAAGACATCATCATAAATGAGCTGCTGTGCTACTTGAGTAATAAAATAGACCTCTTGCCCATGGATGTGCTTACCAAAGTTTGTGTGGAATCATTTCAAGAGTCTGAGACACTAAATGCCAAAAGTCTACTATATGACATTGTTAAACCTGAGGAGAGATATCTCAAAAGAAAAGGGCCAGATAGTCATATACAGAATATAAAGGATGTTGCTCGGTGGTTACATCAAACTGAAACTGCTGAACTACCTACTTTTGTTGCAATGGACCTGAACAAACTTCCAACTGTAGATATTGACCATGTGGATGTAACATCCCTTGTGCGTGAGGTTAAGCAGGCAAGAGCCGAAGTATCTGCTATGAAGGATCAGATTAAAAATATCTCCAGAGTATGCATTGATACCACATCTATCACCAATACTTTGCTTGAAACAGTCAAGAGTTTCAAGAACAGTGTGCCGGATATAACAGAGATGAAAACATCTGTGAGTACCCATGCTAAAGGCTACCAAAGTGATGTTGTAGCAGATACTGACAATGTAAATGTGTTCAATCAACAAGCTGCCTTGAATCCTGGGGATAGACAGAGTGAACCAAAGTTGGTTGTGCATTCCAACATTGAGAAGGCTGCAGTACCTAGTGATGTTTCTCTATCCTCTCAGACAGTTTGCCCTGATAGCAGTGATAAGCAGCCATCTCATCTCAAAACAATGATGTGACCAGTCAATCTGAACAACATTGTGTTCAGGTTACTAATACTATGCCTGGAAATGATCATGATAAACAAATGATGCACCGATCCTATGCTGAGGTGGCCTCTTCTCATCCAATGCAAGAATCTGGCCACATGACTGTTGTAAGATGTAGGCCTCCCAGTAACAGGCCTACCTTAGCAGCAGCCAGTACCTACAAAGTACTTAATTCAGTCACTGGTACAAGCAGTTCTATGACTGGTTTGACAGCAGTTAGAACTGGCCCAGCAGCAAGATTATTCATAACTCGGTTCCAGCCTGACACCACAGAAAATAATGTACTGAACTATGTTAAGAACAATTTTTTGGTTCAGACTCAAGTCTCTTGTGAAAAGCTTGTGACAAGATATGACTCTTATGCGTCTTTCTGTCTAACAGTGCCTAGACAGAAATTGGGAACTCTGCTTGATGCTAGTAAATGGCCTGAGAATATACTGGTGAGGAAGTATTATCAGAGAAAATAAATGTCTGACATCATTAAGCAATAAAGCTGGTATCATACAATTGTCAAGGTATTAAAACATCTTTACCAACAATTCAAGATATATGTAATAGACACGATATTTGCCTTTTGCAGGAACACTGGTTGATGGACAATGAATTGCATATTTTACATAATATACTTTAGTGCTATCGGTATTACTTCTGTTGATACTTCGAAAGGTATTCTAAGTGAAAGACCATATGGTGGTTTAGCTATATTGTGGAGAAAAAGTTTAAGCTCCAATATTTCTGTGAAAACCTATGCTGACCCCAGACTTATTGGTATTGAAATGAATACTCTTACTGCTAAAATTCTTATTGTAAATGTATATATGCCATATGAATGTCATGACAACTTAGAAGAATTTCTTCACTACTTGCGTAAAATAAATGCAATAATTGAAGATGCTGATACAGCTAATATATTTATCATAGGAAATTGGAATGCCAATACAAACTCAAATAGTCTTTTTGCCTCCGAAATACAAGCTTTTTGTGATGAAAGTAACCTTTTGTTATCTGACTGTATGTATTTATCAGACAACAATGATGTTTACACTTATTTAAGTCAGGCTCATCATACTACTTCCTGGCTGGATCATTGTATGACCACTAGTGCTGGGCATAGTAGCATTGAACATATTTCTATTAGTCATGACTATATAACATCTGATCACTTCCCTTTATCCATTTTTGTGGCAGTAGATCTCTTGATTCATTATGACAACACTGACTCTGAAAGTCTCCCCACTGGTACCAGATATAATTGGTCTGCCATGACGAACGAGGAGAAGGTGAATTATGAACATACTACTGATGAATTTTTAAGCCAGTTGTTTCTTCCCTCAGATGCTTTACTCTGTGTTGATGCTAATTGTAACAATAATGATCCTAGATATTCTCTGTCCCGCTTGTACAATGATATTGTTAAAGCTCTGCAAGATGCTTCTGATCTCGCAGTCAAAACTCATTCCTCTAAAGGTTACAAAGCTGTGCCAGGATGGAATGATCGGGTCAAAGAGGCTCATGATGTAGCTCGTAATGCTTATGTTATCTGGAGGAGCCTGGGGAAACCCAGATTTGGTCACATATTTGAAAATATGACTAGAACGAGGGCCCAGTTTAAATATGTACTACGCTCTTGTAAGAGAAGTGAGGATACTGCTAGGGCTGATGCAATGGCTCATAATCTTGCACAAAAGGATACAGTTTTATTTTGGAAACACGTTAAGACCACAAATTGTAAAAAATTACCCATGGCTACTAGCATTGATGGTAAGACTGGTCCTCAACAAATTACTGATGTGTGGTGTGATCATTATCAAAAACTATTTAATTCTGTTAAAGAGAGTTCAGCCAAGGATTTAACCTTTGATGTTTTATATGATGAACACTTAAGAGTAACTGAGGTGGAGATCCAGGATGCTATCGATAAGCTTTCACCCAATAAAACTGCTGGCAAGGACAATCTTTGTGCTGAAAATCTTAAGTTTTGTAGTAAGCGGTTATCATACCTTATGTCATGATCTCAGTAAAAGTCTCATGAATTGTAAAATTGGATGCACAGTTGCTGGTACTCTCATAAATCACTTACTTTATGCTGATGATCTGCTGATTTTTTCTCCTTCCGCCAAAGGGTTACAAAAACTCATCAATGTGTGTTCTGATTATGCTATGAAATTTGATATACTGTTTAATGCTGAAAAAACACGCTGTATGATTTTTCAATCTCGTACTTTTAAATTGTACAAAACTCCTCAATTATATCTTGATGGTACATTGGTAGAAAACTTACTTATGTGAATGTGCATAAGTACCTTGGAGTTTTTCTTTGTGCTTCATGTAAAGATGACGATGACATACACCGCCAGACCAGGATGTTTTATATGCAAGCTAATATTCTATTAAGAAAATTTCATGATTGTTCCAAGGATGTTAAGCTAATGCTGTTTAACTCCTACTGTACCCCAATGTATTGTGCGTCTCTGTGGACTTTTTTCCGCAAGAGTTCCATATGTAAACTTCGTGCCAGTTACAATAATGCCTTCAGACGTTTCTTTGGGTATGCTCGGGATTGTAGCGCCAGTAATATCAGGGTTCATACAGCATAGCAAAGCCAAAATTCCATACTTTTTCAAGTACTTTCCAAACCATTTTTTCCAAAATTCCAAACTCAATTATCCGTGGTTTTATGGGTATACATGTATATATATATATATATATATATATATATATATATATATATACAGTGGTTCCCCTCTTATAAGGCCACCCCAAATGTTTCCTTATTACGAGAGGTGGTCTCTCTTCAGGGGGAAAATATAATGAAAATGCCATACTTGCTGCGCAGCAAAGTAGCCTTTGCAGAGGGAGTGGCATCTCTTTGGGGGTGGCTTACAAGAGGGGGACCAATGTATACAATTTATATATTGAACAAAAAAACAACTTTTTGTTTGATACTAGCAAGCGCTGCTTTCCCGATATTTTTCAAGTACACATTACTTGCACACACCTTGCATCTTGCGCTGTATTTGTCCTGTTTTACAGGCAAAACCCAGTCCTTTTATTTGGGGTTTCCAAGCCAAGTTCATTATTTGTACAGCGTCCCACTGTTGTTGCGGCTTGGTGCACAATTTATGCCCGCGGCGAACATTTACGGTCATTTATCCATAATTCAGGGCTCGACAATTTTTTAAAAAAGCACTTGTCCGCTGGGCAAGTAGATTTCAAAATCCACTTGTCCTGATAAAACTTCTATAAACATCGTTTTTCTCTAACAATGCTAAGGCCTAGGCTAGACAAACCCTTTACCCTTAAATGTATTTGCCGCTTATTGTCGCTTGCAAAATCGCAAAAAAATGTCAAATTTTATGATTCCAGCTGCAACTGTTTGACAGTGAAACTGGCAAAATATCAACAACAACAAAAATTGAAAGTAAGCTATTTGCTTGGGGTGACTAACGATGAAAAATACACTGTAATTTCTGGGACTATAGGAGTCCGTATAAACTTAAATAACGATTAAATAGTTGCATTGGCTTCAGTTCAGGATCCTTTCTCTCTGCCTCGGATGACATGATGCAACGCCATTGGGATGCATATCGTTTGCGTACCTACCATAAATGCTATCGCTACATCGTAGTAAATTTGCGTATACAGTATTTGCAAGTTCCTCGCAATAAACGGTGTTCTTAAATCAAATTCAAAACGAAAATTTTAATATTTCAAATCAGATATCGAGCGTGCGCACCGTCAACATCTTTCCTGCAACTGTACACAAACAGCTGCTTTGGCCATGTGGTCTGACGCACAACACATCACCCGATTGGTCAATTGAGTCACATGCAAAAATGAGCCAATCACGGCTCGTGCTACGGTGTTTTCATCATGGCTTCCGCCCAGTGAACATGTGTGAAATTACGGAGGGAACACACAAACGGGAAGCTTTGTTTTTGTTGCAGCATACGAAAATAAAGATTCCGGTGTTTATTGCAACAATTATTTGGAGTCACAGGCAAATACGCAAAGGTATGGGATAGCGGGAATTGCCGAATGTGTCCCAAATCAGTCCGTGAGACTGCGTCAGCTCACCGCAGACCTAATCCAGTGTCCACGCTGTCACTTGCGTGTGACTGGCAGTTGTGTGCTGTTTTTGCCCGGGAAGTCATCTCACGGCACGTATTTTTTTCTAACACTGTTTGAACCCACCGATAAATAGCATTTGATGTTAATTTGCAGATGAATTTGGCCTGCAAAATATTATTATTTTTTGACGGATTTTACTAGTAAAAAATTCCAGCTAGCCCACAGGGTTAGTACTTTTTTATTTCCACCAGCCCGAGCCCAATTCTGACAAGCCCGAGCTTTCGGACATGCGAATTGTCGAGCCCTGAATTCATGATGGACCATCACTCGTAAATCAAATTGACGCATGCTTGTTTTTCAAATCTTGCAAAGAATCCCGTTGCATTGAGAGTTGAAAAAGGTGCCTCCCATGATGCTGTGCAATGCAGAAAACCCCATATATGCTATATTTAGAAATGAAAATAAACTACGATCGTAGGTATTGCAACAAACATTAAAATAAGTCACACAAATACGATTTTTTCATTCTGTTTGTTTTTTTTTTTAACCGGAAAATCGATTTTCCATACTTTTCAAGACTTCTTTATAAAATTCCATACTTTTCAAGGCCTGGAACAGAGGTCATTCAAATTCCATACTTTTCAAGCCTTTTCAAGCTCTGTGCGAACCCTGAATATGCTTGTAGCCAATAGATCCCCTACATTTGACGCTCTGTGGAGAAAGCAGATATTTAATCTACAGCAAAGACTTGAAAATAGCCAAAATAAGTTAATTTCCACGGTGTTATCCTCTGACATTTTCTATTATTCTCCAGTGCACAGACACTGGAGTAATATGTTGTGTTTGATGCATCCTTAATGTAACAACTGATGTACTCTGTCAGCGATACTGTTAGCTGACTCTGCCCCGGTATGAATCTCTCTTAATATTTGTCAGATATTGCAACAGTATTGTATACATGACTATATAATTTTTTTTTTGTGCGTGTTTTTTTTTTCTTTTTTTTGTTTGTTTGTTTTGTTTATTTACTTTGTAAATCTATGGACCATTTGTATGAGTCTGAAATAAAGACATATATATATATATATATATATATATATATATATATATATATATATATATCCATATACGGAGTGACTATTTTCACCGTACGGTGAGAATAGCGTTTTGTCTATTTTCATCGTACGGTCAGAATAGTGTTTTGTCTATTTTCACCGTACGGTGATGATAGTTTGGTCTATATTCGTTGTACGGTGAGAATAGGGGTTGCTCTATTTCTACCGTGCGTCAATAGTAGAGAAGTCAACCAGGGAAGAATATTTTAGAAAAGCATTGTGTCATGATATTGCACACAAAGAGAATTGGAACCAACATTTGCTGAAATAAATAAAAGGCCTAAACTTCCCAGTTTGAGCATGGTTTATAATGAGATCGGTTGAGGTGTTATTTCAGCATTTATTATCTAACAACTCTTTTCCCAGACACCTCTTTTCCAGTTTTCCCTTCCAGCCCTCTGTAACAGTCCTGCCCATATACACTTTCCAGTTTTCAACCTCGTCATATCCTTTCAATTCGTATCTCTCTGCCAACTTATTTATATCTTTGACCCATCTTGTTTGTTCCTTGACTACCTCATTGTAAACCTTCCTGCACCACCTGTCCTCATTTACTGATTGTAAATACCTCCAGTACTTAAGCTTTGTTTGGCAATTCTGTCTGTAATTTTATTCCATCCTAACTCTCCTAAGACTGCTTCTGTTGCTGCACATGGTGGTGATCCCAGTACCCATTTCCCCATCTCATTCTGTACTTTCTCCATTCCCTGGATATCTCCTTCACTTATTGAAATCACATCTAAGCCATATATCATCCCTGGTATTGCAACTCTATCCCATAATACCCTTGCTGTGTATGCTCTGTTGAAACTGTTCAGTGCAGTAGCTTTAATCATTCCTTTTGTATGGTTCACTTTCAGTTTAATCTTCTCCACCTGATATCTGAACATGCCTTTACCTGTTGTTTTTATCTTAACACCTAGGTATTCATACTCATCAACTTCCCCAGTTTCAATTAACTGTTCCCTACCTTCTGGAATTTGGAACTGCCCAATTTTCCATTTTTTATTCCAATCTGGTTTCTTCCCAAGAGTCATCACTTTACTCTTATCCTTACTAAATTCTAACCTCCATGTATTCCCATATTCCTCTGCTATGTTAAGCATTTCTTGCAGGTCTTTCTGGGACTCTGTCATGAGTACAATGTCATCTGCGAAAAATAGACCTGGAATTTTCAGGTCACCTACCTTTATTCCCTTATTACACTCCATTAACTGGTCCCCCAGCTCCTTAATATACAGGGTAAACAAAATCGGGGACAGCACACATCCCTGCTTTAGACCTATATCCAGGCGTGCATTCTCTTTAATAATGTCACAGATGGTAGTGAGGGAACTTAATGGTAATATATAGATGTATCTCGTTATGACTTCATTAAAGTTCTCATAGAAAAAAAATAAAATGTAAAAAAAAAACAAAAAAAAACCCCCACGAAGCTACGAAAATGAAAGGGTGAGTAGAGTGAATTTATATACATCAGTTTGAGATGTTGAAAAGCCAAACATTCAATGCTGTCACGGTGCCAAGGAAATTGCCTTACATTAAACCCTCCGTAAGCGGGCACTTTGCTTTGGACCTGTTTCCTATGGACTATACTATGAAGCTAGCTATCTCCCTAAAGTAAGCATTTTTCTCCAATCTTAATTTGCCTCAGTTCTATGTGACAAGTCATAACCATATATTTGCACAAAGGCTCTCAATTTCTATTTTCCAAATGGTGAAAATAGAGCCGCCCCTATCCTCACCGTGGAAATGTACCAGACTGTACCATCATCACCATACGGTGAAAACAGACAAAACTCTATCCTCACCGTACGGTGAAAATAGACAAAACTCCTTCCAAGCACTATTCTCACCGTACGGTGAAAATAGACCAAACGCTATTCTCACCATACGGTGAAAATAGACAAAACTCTATCCTCACCGTACGGTGAAAATAGACAAAACTCCTTCCAGAACTATTCTCACCGTACGGTGAAAATAAAACAAACGCTATTCTCACCGTACGGTGAAAATAGCATCATCCATATATATATATATAGCCTATATATATATATATTAAAATACTCGAGCCTCCTCATCCTCCTGAGGAAGCCCCAGGGGGTGCGAAACATGTTGAGCAGGGCCAGGGGGCTCTAGATAAACCTGGATCAGTTGGTTTTTGTCTTCTATTCTATATATTTATGTATTACAGCCAAAACGCATTGTAAGAACATAGATATTTCACTTCACAAAACGTGCGACACTGAGCGATAAAATGTTGACTTGCACTCAATCTCAACATTACTATTCTGTGGCACATATGTCGTACCTGCATTATTGTTTTCCTGATTCTCCATAGCTTGTAGGTCTCTGCTTCATCGTCCATATTTATATCACCACCCGATTTCTTTCAAATTGCGTATTTATAAGATGCAACCTCAGCTAGTTCCGGCAGTCATGTTTTGCAGCGTTTACAATACTCTCTAACCCATTTCCGTAGATTTTGGTTCGAGGATCTATCCTCCGTATGGTGTCACCCTCTGACGGACAAACTAAGCCCTAAAATATTGACATAAAGCCGGGGTGGTTGGGTGAAGGGGTTGTTGAATCCAATGCTCCCCAAAGCACCTCTCAATTGAAGTTTTGGTGATCAAGACAACAAAGAGAAATAAAAAAAATATGAAGCATCAAATCTGATTGTATCTGATTGATTTCATAGGGTCTTCTACGTTTTTACTTACCGTATTGCTATTTCCATAACAAGAGGACATCACAGTCCTATGATCAGCTGACCCAACATAGAAAGACTGAAGTGGTCCTGTCAACTATATCAATGTCACCTCTGTTTCAGACCATGATCACTGTTGCTAACATGTACAAACTCCCTTGCTGCTCGTGAAAAAAAAAACAAACAAACAAAAAAACAAAAACAAAACAAAACAAAACACCCCCCTCCAATAAAATTGCAGCAGCATCTGTTGAAAAAATTAAGGTCTCCAGAAGTGTCCCTATGCAATTTGCTGGCTAGTTTCTGAGAAAACAATTTTTTAACCTTTTGCAAAAAAGAAAATTCAACAAAATTCATCACAAATCCAAAGTTCACTGGACCGTAACCATTTGAACAAACCTGGTAGAGATCCACCCAAGGTTCATTCCCATCAAGTTTCAAGTGAATCTGCTTGATGGTTTGTGAGGAGTCAAAAAGCTGAATTTTCATTGCAGTCCCCATTCACTTACATAAATAGAATGCATACATCAACCAAAAAGCACCTGAATTAAAAAAAAAATAAAATCAGTCAAGAACAAATTAAGCACTAGGATTCCCTAGGAGTGTTCCTGTGTAATATCAAAGCAAATCAGCAGTTTCCAAGAAGATTTTTTTATATTTAATCCACAAACGACCCGCCCCCCCCCCCCCCAAAAAAAAATCATAAACAATTCCTTAGTCATGGGAGCATGGTCATTTGAACAAACTTGGTGAAGACCCACCCAAGGTACATTGCCAACAAGCTTGAATTGGATCTGGGTAACAGTTTCAGAGAAGTCCAAAATGTGAATTAGCTTCAGAATATGCCCATTGACTTACACAGTAATGAATAGGAAAGGTGTCTTTATCTGTAAGTGCCTGCATTGAGTAAATTGTTAAAAATCTGGAATCCACAGCAGTGCCACCTAGTGAACAGTTTTGTTTGACCCTTTCACAAAGAACATATCCACCAAGTTTTTAGCTTAATCTGAGTGACAGTTGTAGAGAAGAGGTCGAAAATAACAAAAACACACATACAAAAAAATATTTAAAAGATAGGAAAAAATTGCAGTGCCACTTGGTGAACAAATTAAGAACTAGGAGTCCCTACGATTGTTTCTGTGTGATATCAAAGCAATCGGGTGAGCAGTCTCAGAGATTTTGAAGATTGTCCCCCCCCCAAAAAGAAAAAAATATTCATAAAAAGTCCAAAAATCACTGGAGCCTGGCCATTTGAATAAACTTGGTAGAGGGCCCACCCAAGGTACATTGCCATCAACTTTGAAGTGAATCTGGGTGATGGTTTAAAAGAAGTGGAAAATGTGAATTAGCATCAGAATGCACACTGACTTAAATAGTAATCAATTGGAAAGGTGCATTTACCATTACATACTCCTAATTGAAAAAAGAACCCCCCAAAAATCATAAAAAATAAACAAATCATTGGAGCGTGACCACTTGCAAAAAACTTGGTCGAGACCCGCCAAGGTAGAGCCCCAAGTTTGAAGAGGATTTGGCCACTGGTTTTGGAGAGGTAAAAAATGTGAATTGTCGATGGATGATGGAGGGACATATGGATGATGGAGCCTCCTAAGAGCTCAGCTGACTTGTCGCTAAAAATTATAAGCCAGTCTCTTATTCCACACACACGTAATGTAAGCTTAGAATGTGGTACAAATGTAAACAATATACGTTTGTAAAACATAGATGCCCCCCTACTGTCATGTTTGCCCTCATTACCCCATTGATAGTATTAAATGGGGCACTCATGACCTTGGGAAGAGGATGTAGAAACCAAATTCACTAAAGTGGCCTGGCGACCTTGGAAAGTAGGTCAAGGTGACCCTCCTTTGACACTGATTTAGCCTTGATAGAAGACTATACACATCTATAAAATAAAAGCTTGGGCTCAAAAAATTCTGCAGTTACTAAGCAGAAAACAAATTCAGTAATGTGGCTCTGTGACCTTGAAAATTGACTCAAGGTCATCCACTTCTAAACTTGATATGGCTCTTATAGAAGGCTATATGCCTGTGCAATATGAAAGCATTAGGTGAAAAACATCTTTTGTCATCATGCAGAAACCAAGTTCACTAATAGGGCTCTAGCTGTATGACGTTGGGAATTTGGTCAAGGTTATCTATTTCCTAAGCTGACCAAGCCCTAATTGAGGACTATTACCAGGTGCAATATTGAAGTCATAACTTAAATTCTGAGTTACAATGCAGAAATCAACTTCATTAAAGTGCCCTTCTGACCTTTGACCTTAGATCAAGGTCACACATCTTCAAACTTGACCTTGTCCTGGATAGAGACTATGATGCTGTGCAATATACAGGTCCTATCACAATTTTTTTTTTTTTTGGTTATCATGCAGAAACCAAAACTTACTATAGTACTTCCCTGACCTTGGTAATAGGTCTAGGTCAACCACCTTCAGACTGCACCTAGCCCTTATATAGGAGTTAAATTTGCATCTTTTCATCCAGAATCACTTTTAGGTAGTCGTTACCCTATTCTGCAGTCTGAACTCTTTACACTCCACAGGCTAACCTGTCACTGTCTAACTTATATAAATATGGAAGTACTATTGTTCATATTGCACACATTCTTCTGTATTTTGACATAGGCTGCATTAGCCCAAATAAATTAAAGGGTCTTCAGCAGGTAACTACTCAGAACATGTTTTGGAGTCTGTACCCATGCATGTCTGTCGGAGTAGGGGCTTGTCTAAGCTAAATATTCAGCGAAGACAACCCACAGAATGATGAAAAAATTTGAACATCAAATGATGCACTAGCTAAATAAGTGAAGCTTTGTTTAAAAATGCAGAGCTTCAATACGAAAACAGAATACCAGTCAAACCAAACATAATAACTAAATTTGTATACAGTGGTACCTCCTTTGAGAGACCGCCCCTATGGTGGGTCAAAATGCTGTCCCTCAAAACAGGTGGTCTTTCATTAGAGGTACAACATGGAAAAGATAGCGCAGTGTTCTGAGAGAGCGGTCTTAAAAAGATATGTGGTCTTTCATTAGAGGGGTCTCTCAAGAGAAGTACCACCGTATAGTACAAGTTCAGATAAGAATAATTTGACTTTCCCCTGCACCAGTATGTACCCTATCTAGCTGGAGAGCTTACCTGAGTTTAACCACCTGCCAGTGTACAACTGAAGTAGAAACAACCTGGGACATTATATTCAGTTCCAGTGATTATAACAGCTAACCCACCTGTACTAACCAAGAGATATCTTAACAAATACTGTAACAATGGATGTCCTGCACCAGAAATGTAAAACAAACCCCATGATGACACCTACTTCTCACTTTGAAAGTATATACCTGGGTACTATCAAAGTCCCAATTTAAAAACTTCTTGAATTATGGTGCGTAAACCACAGTCTCTCTGTCCACTGACTGACCAACCTGGTGACCTTGGGAATTTGGTCAAGGTCGTGTCATAGTCCTTATCCAGGGCTGGATCAAGTTTAAAGATGGGTGACCTTGACGCAAATTGAAAAGTCACAAGGTCATTTTAGTGAACTTGATTTCTGCTTTGTAACTCAGAATTTAAGTTATGACTTCAATATTGCGCATGGTGATAGTCCTCAATTAGGGCTTGGTCAGCTTAGAGGATGGATGACCTTGACCAAATTCCCAAGGTCACCAGGTTGGTCAGTCAGTCGGCAGAGAGACTGTGGTTTCCGCACCATAATTCAAGGACTAAGATGCTGTGCAATATACAGGTCTTATCTTAACAACATTTCTAGTCATCATGTGGAAACCAAAACTTACTACAGTGCCTCTATGACCTTGGACATACAGTCAAGGTCAACCACCTTCATACTTCACTTAGCCCTTATACTGGAGTTTATACCTGCACACTATCAAAGTCCTATCTCAAATACTTCTTGAGTTATGGTGCGGAAACCAAAATCTCTCCACCAACCGACCGACATGAGCAAAGCTTTTTGCTCTGCCTTCTTCAAAGGGGGCATAATAATCGTTAAACCTATCCATAAGCCTTTTTTAAAATCCTGTTTGTAGTCTACACATAAATATTTTATTCTTGAATGTATATGTAGGTTGCTGTCACTATTCTCTGGCTTCCTCCTTCAAAGTTGACAATTGTTTGACTCCATCTTCATGATTAAAAGCCACAGTAAAAATTCTGCTCAGTTCATCTTACCATCTGTTGTACCACATTTCAGTAAATATTGTCAATCCATGTTTGAGATATCTTGGAAACAAACAAGAAAGCAGGACAGGTGTTGTATAGTGTTGTATACTACATGTGGTCAGTCCACAGATCTCTGCAATTGTTTAACAGGTCACAGTGACCCTGAAATCTTATCATCTTACCTTTGCAAAGAACAACTGTAGTTTTGGGGCAAATTTGAGGGACAGATGTCCACGCAATTTTTTTTTTTTAAGATATGGTGATGAAAGACATTGACCAGGAGAACAATTGTAAAATGAATGCCCCCCACATTAGGGGAGTAATGGCTTTCGATTTTGGATTGTTTGTCTGTATATGTATATAAATTTGGCTCGTGCTCCATGTCTGAAATTAAGCCCGATATTTCTAGTTGTTAGTGTTTAAAATTATGCAAATAAGGTGGACTTAGTGCATTAGCTAGACACATGCCTGGGTGTTTTGCACTGCAAAATTCTCAAAATCATACTTTTTAATGTGCACTCTCTGGATTTTAACAGAATCATAATACAAGAGACAGGAGATGTACACCACTTTCAAATTTGCATGTCGGTTTTGAACTTTGCACATTCGGGGATGAGAATGGGTAGAGTGCATTTTGGCTACCCCAAAGAGCAAACTGGCAACCTAATATGCCCTAACCCAAAGATTTTAAGTTTTACAGCAGTTAGACCAAACTAAGAACATTTTATTTTGTTGAAGGAAATCAATTTTGGCTGAAAGTTGCCAAATGGCAACCAATTCTCATCCCTGTACACTGGCATCCAATTTGTCCATCTGTGGCTTAAATACCAGTACTCAAAATTGTGTAGTTTGACTATCTTCAAAACGTTTGATTGAATTTTGATTCCAGTTTCCTCATATATATGTCAGTGCAGATTTAGCCAATATAATCCGAATTATATCCAATAGATTTTTAAATCTAAAAAAATTCTATAGTGAACAATTATTTATGACATGGATGGTGCCTTTGTGTCTGTGAGAAAAGACTGCAAGTTTTTATAGTATCTGCAAACATAGCTTTAAAGACACTGAAGATTTAAAATGTCCCTAGTATTTCATGATTTAAAATGCTATCATTTCTGGTCATTGGCTGCACACAATTTACATACAAGTCAGAATTTCATCCCTATTGTGGTTCTAAATTGACATCTTTTAAAAGATATATGTACTTTTGTTCCATATTAAACGGACAAAAAATGCACATAAAACAGAGGTAAATGTTGGCATCAAGTCTCTACCTATTTTTATCAAAAAACTGAAATGCTTCAAACAAGCATAATTTAAACTCCCCCTACTTTGGTTTAATATTCATTTGATGTACAATTGTCAAACATACCCAAGACACATAACACTTCTATCACAGTTCTAGCCATACTGAAGATTTAAAATTTGATATGCTTCTCAAATTTGGATTTGTAAATGTTAATTCATTGTTTTGTTCAATGTTGTTAACTTTTCTGGCAGAACTACATAAACCATTTTGTTGTGAGCATCTCCTTCAAGTCAAATTTGTCAAATACATCACCAATGTTGCGTTTCCTTTCACACAATACAGTCCATAGTTAGGGCAAAGTGCATTCTCTGAGCACTTTAATTTGTGGGATCAAGTGAGATCATCATTTCAATAATTAACAGGATGTGCAGTGGCTGATGATATTAAAGGAGGGAGGGAGGGAGGGAGAGAGAGAGAGAGAGAGAGAGAGAGAGAGAGAGAGAGAGAGAGAGAGAGAGAGAGAGAGAGAGAGAGAGAGAGAGAGAGAAAATTCTGATCTTTCACTTCATAAATTCTTTCTAGTACAAACATATACAACATATACAATAGGGATTCAAATGAACCAGTACACCATCATTTTTATTATAATATAAATCTACATTAAACATGTAGAAGTACAAATATTTAATAAAATAGACATTACCATGATTAGTGAAGTCAGCAAAAGTACATGCGAACCTCTGGTATTGCTCAATTTGTTTTTTGTTCCATAGACATTTTTTCACGTCAATTGTCTTGTTGAAACATGTATTAAAATGACTTTTCCTTTCCTTATAAAACCAAGTTTCAGCAGATGTGAAGGAATTACCCCAAACCCTGCAGTGTCCCTTATCAACTTAAGTTGGTACTTTTGCATGAAGCCCCTGTAATGCCTGGCACATGGTGTTTCAGCAATCAGAAGGACCTACATGTAAGGTAGGTGCTCAATGTTATGAAACAAAAGTAAATATAGACATCCCTTATGTTACTCCCAAAATTTTAGTTTGTAGACCATATATGTTTATGTTTCCATTTTTTGTTTGTTTGGACATCACAAAAAAAATAATGGATTTAAGATGCTTAGCATACTGCCATCTATTTGAAGTTGGTACAGGAAATTTTGAAACACAAATAAAAGTTAGCACGCTATGTATTATGCTTCTGAACAACCACACTTCCTTACACAAGCTGGACTGTGCAGTCTTCAGTCAGACCATAATCTCTCCACAAACAGTACAGTAAAGTTCCAACATTGATGCTGGTCCAGCCCCATTACAATGGTGACAATGAATGCTCATGTCTATGTTATGTTTTTCTAACATGTGGTTGAGAACAATGTGCACGGATTGAGGAAGTAACTTTCCTGTGACACTTCATGCATCACATTTTGTCTGGTAGATCTTGAGCACCAACCTTTTCACGGTATCACTATGCTCCAGTTTAATTCTTTTACGCTTGCTCTCCCCAGCCAAAAAAAAAAAAAAAATATCACAACAGTAGGGTCCCACATAAGAAATACCTGGTTTACTCATAATGGTGGCTTCTTATTTTAACAACTGCATATTTTTGATTAATTTGACATGCTGCATTGAAAACCTACATTCCACTTTGTGAACATCATACATGTACATATAGCCCACCAGTATGAGTAATGTGATGAACTGCTCCTTTCTGAAAACATAGGGTAAGTCCACTTCTGGTCTTGTGGACATCTTGCAAGTGCTTGACCATAAATTCACCAGTCCCAGTTCTGTCACTGGCAGCCTTACCAGTCATCACAGGTCATTGATATATGTTTTGTTACCACAGAATGGACAGGTCGTGAACAAGCAACCTTTGGCACCAATCACCTAGCTGGAAATGGAAAACGCACAAACCAACTGCACCAAATCCCCATTCCCACAAAGAATGGTGCAATGTAGGCCGGTATGCATGAATGCCATAATCGACACGATATCGTTCATTGAATTTAATGCAGTACAGGCACTGTATTCAGAGTTGTCCCAGATTGGGGACTGTACATATGCAAGTCCACCAGCATCAAAGGAGCACCGAAAATATATATGTTTTGTGGCCACAGAACGGATGGGTCGCTAACCAGCAACCTTTGGCACCAATCACATAGCCGAAAATGGGAAACGCACATACCAACTGCAACAAATCCCAATTCCTAAAAAGAATGCTTCAATGGAGGCCTTACCAGTCATCACAGGTCACTGATAGGACAGACATCATACAAGACTTGGACCCAGGTCTTTTGAATACTGTGGCTGTTTTACACACCTTACAAGTCACTGACTTGACTCATACAAGTCAATGACTTAACAGATATCATGACACTTGGCCCAGTTCTCTTGAACTTTGTGGCTGTTTTAGACACCCACATTGTCCTTCTCAGTATCACTTACCAACACACTGCACAACAGAACAGAACTTTCATTTTTAGCCAGACATAAGCTGAAATGGATCACCAGTGCTGGAATTGATCCCGTCTGTTTCAGGTATCATTGGTTTGACAACATAAATAACATACTTGCTATCAAGGGAATGGCAATCCTATGTAGTTTTCTTAACCAACTGTTCAACTATTCCACAAAAGGTGCACTGGGATCATTACATTTTTCTCTCAGGGGCCAGTTCCATGTGTCCTTCTAGTTGAGCGAAATTAGATGCTGTCAGTTGGCAGGCCATCCCACAGAGTCCACAATAGTGGTTTTGACAAATTCACAATGTTCAGACCAGTTTTCATCATGCTGTCTCTCCATGTGCTCACAACACTGGGCTTCACTCCCGAGGGATTCTCCACAGATACTACAAAAGAAATGGCCAGCTACATCTGATGATTCAGTAGCCACTATTGCAGACACAGTTTCTTCTGACACACCACATTGTTTGTCAGTGTTAACATCAATTGCATCAAAATTTGTGGTTGTGCCTTTGACCATAATAGGGTTATCCAACATCTCTGCCACAGTTCCAAATTCTACATCTTCCTGTTCTGTCTTAATATGCACCTCTGGACATTCCCCACTGGCACTCTCAAACATCTTGGATTCTGTAATTAAAGTGTAAACAAATCAACAGGTAAGGGAGGTATAAATTGGTCACTTGGTACCATCTTGTGAAGTATAGTGAAACCACATTGTAACAACACTCAGATATCTCCCTGTATTCACCTAACGACGCAAGGTTTGAAGGGCTTGAAGGTCAAAATCCTTCGCTATTTGACTCGTTTATCTGACATCTTCAGATATTTGACATATTTTGCAGGGAACAGATTGTGTCATTTAACAAGGTTTAATTGTACATACAAAATGTATCTGCTTTTCATATTTTGACTTTTAATGATGTTTCAATCTTGAGTCAATGAAAGTACAGACTCTGTTGTGTTGTTCACTTCAGGACAGGTTGCAATTAGTACCAACACTTTCAAAAACTTATTTCTCTAGCAAATCAGTTTTTGTCTAAGTTGCAATAGTAATCATCAGATCTGACATAAAATAAAATTAAATGTGAAAGAAGTGTATTGCTAGTTCACTGTTACTCGGTATGATCCAAATTTAAATCCAGCAAGTAATCATCTGAAATCACCACTTATTATCAAAAGATTTGGATTAGCTGTCAATGCCAAAGTAATCAAATTTGAATATTTTTCTGATCTGTGTCAGCTGATTGACTGATAGAAAGCAATACCCACAATCGTTCAACATATGCTTATGACAATGAGCTACATTTCACACAAATTATCTGATGCAACATGAAGGACCATCTGAAACTACCAAACCTGTACTAATATCGAAATTTGGTGTGGCTTCTGACATGGTGGCTTGTTTGATGCTCATGTCATGATCACCATCATCAAAATCATCATCACTGGTTCTGTCCCTTATAGGTATGTGCATTGTGGTGTTTTCCAACATCTCTGTGGCAGTTTCAAATTCAGTGTCTTCTGGCTCTTGCTTAATTTGCACCTCTGGATATTCTCCTGTGGTACACTCAGACATCTCATCTTGATACTCCATGTCTATGTCATCTGGCTCAGATTTTATTTCTCCCTGACCACATCCCACTGTGTCATTCTTTGAAACAGGTACAACTACAAATCCATTGTCTTGTGTTTCTACTTTAATGAACTCAAAGTCTCCAGAAACAGCAGAGGAAATAAAAGTGTGGTCTTCAGAGTTTGTTAAACGGTTTGATTTGCGCTTATCACAATGATCAACATGGCATTCTATTCCCTCATAGAATGTATTACATGCAGCTAGTAATTTCTCCATGCTCAACTTCTTGGCAGCCTGTATGATATTGAGAATTGTGGAACGTGTCACTTTGATGCGGCCGGTATAACAGAAGTGAAGTAAGTGAAGCATAGTGTCCTGGCTAACGCCTGCCCTACTCACGTCAATGTTGACATTGTTGGTGCTACCCTGCTTGAAGGTCAACGCCTGAGCTATCACTGCACTATGAGATGCCAGCACCATCCGATGAGCCTGCAACATAATCACAGCAGTTGATACCCAATGGAATAAGTTAAGAAGACTTGAGCCACCAGAGGGCACAACTGGTCAAGGGGATCACCAGATACATTATGCTACATCTGATAAGTCAGGTGATTCCTCTCATTTGTGTTCTCTACTGATTCAAAGGTTTCTGGCTTATACCACTTATTTCCAAACCCCAAATAGGAATACAAGTATATGTACATTTACAGTATTACAAACCATGATTATCAACAACGGGAAAAAACTTGAAAATCACAACAAGACAATTTATTTCAAGCACAAGTGTCAACAGGTAAATTTGAGTGTAAAAGCTGTCACTGTGGAGAAAAGATCCATGTTAAATGACATTTTGTCTTTCAAACTAATATTTTTTAAGCATTTTTAAATCTAAACAAAATTCTGAAAATTGTCTGTAAAATTCTATTAAATTATTGTATGTGGTGTAATTTGTCTTTAAATTCATCTGAACACAGACTACACTTTTTTCCATGTCTTAGATTATATTACGATTAGACAGAACATAAATGTTATTGATCCCTGCAGATTGCTTTTGCATATAACAGGGGTTTCCCCAGAAAATGTAGGGTTTTTAATCACCCCACCTGTTCCTGAAAAATGTAACTACTTTCAGCACGTATTATCGATATTTAACACATGGCACAAAAGCACCCATTTACCAATCAGCACTCACCTTTTCCTTTACCCACAAATAAAGACAAAGCCTCGTTATTTGTGTTGCAAGTGAATCATAAAATAGTTGGGTTTTCTCCTCAGACAGCAAGTTTGTACACTTTTTTGGACTGTGGTCCAATACTATCCACATTTTCAAATCTTACTACAAACACTTACATTTTAATCCATGATATTGCTACATAACGTGGCAACATATAGGCATTATGCCTCAATGTATACTTGTACAGCCACTTCAGCAGCCTATAGCAAAATTTGAATGTGAATTTAATGCAATACATGTATCAAGAAGAGAAAGGAGGAGTTTCCAAAAATTTGTAGATGATATTTTCTGATTGGAGCAACTGGTTATCAAGTCCACTTTGCAAAATGCAGATTTTAAAAACATGTATTTGTCTTGCCCTGACAAACGGAAGACTGTTTTGTGAACTTTCTCTGTTGATTTCACTTAGGAATCCATGGACAGATAACTATCTGTATATGTGCACTTGTAATGATGGATTTCCAAGGTGGTTGTTTTATTACACAGGTTACATAATGGTTATTTCCCAGGATTGGGTTTAACATATATAGTGTAAACCAACAATGTTTTTGGCATAGTTGTGGGTGGGCAGTCATAAGTCTTAATTTTATCTTTTGGCATCATTCTCTTTTAATGTTCACCTTTTAGACATTTTAGGCCAGCTTGTTTTCTGTTAGGTTAAACCCCCAGGGGCTATCGGTAGCAAGCAGCAGCCTACAACAGTTACAAACTTGCCTAATTTTACTTGATATCTGGTAAAGAAATATTATATTTTCATTGCATTCTCTTGACTTAAATACAAATGACTTTCATTCTTTTCTGACTTGCCCTATAAATTTTGCTGTTAATATCCAAAGATTTACTTGCCTTTTTAACATATAATACAGAGGTTCTGAGCAATAGAATTCCAACAAGATACAAAAATTTGTTGCTTTTTTCCAGTGCACAAAATGTGCTGTTCAGCTTGTAACTTATTCTTAGGAAAACGAAGGAAACCTTGGAATGAAACTCTTTCCCTTTTACACACACAGCAATGAATAAAAAGTTTTGCTTGCAGGAAACATTTATTGAGAGCATACTTTTTCGGCTCATCAAAGTATCTGAAAATCACATTGAACTCTATCAAATTTATATTGTTATCATGACAGCATGCATTCCACCATTGCTGGAATAATTCCCAAAGACTAACAACATGATCATATGTACTAAAAAAGATGAGTGATAGGATCCTTTCTTTCACAAAAGTAACATTGTACAGATTGTACAAGTTTGTACTTATATAACTGAGCATTGGGTTTCACAAATCTATGTATGAAGGCAAACTGGAAAATTTGCACTTATGTTTCAAATGTACATTTAAAAGGTAAAGTATGAATTTTGAAGTCGTCTTCACTTAGATAAAAATTTTCCATCCAATGATGCCAAGCAGTAGGGTTCATTACATTATGAAAATATACAAACATTCAGTAAAATTTTACATTGGGTAAAACTTATTTTCTTTTTTTTTATTATGATTAGTCAATAATAATGGTTATTGTGAAATTGCACTGGTCTTTTTCAAAGTTTTTTGTTGGTGCATACATATTAGCAAGAATGAATTGAGAGTCATCTATTAGTATGTCAAGTCTTAACAGCATTCTGTCATTATCAAGAATGGTTTCCTGCACCATGTACTCCAAATTATTTGGTATCAAAATAGGTACACCTCTGCAATTTGAGCTTCCACAAGAGAAATAGATGGGTGCCAAAACTAAACTTGACATGGAAACAGTGCTTGGATAGGCATGAGACCCACAGTGGATGTTGACAACATTCCATGCAAACAACGAAAACACTTTCCCTCATAAAACATCAAACATGATTAGTTGGTATGTTTACTTAGTAAGTGAAGAAACATAACATTGTGGGGGGAAAACATGTATATGGATAACGACAGTACATGTATATGAATATATCGAAGTAGTATTCCGACTCATATTTCGTTTGTAAATGTGTTGACCTGGCTGGGGTGCGGGGGTGGGTGGGTGGGGGGGGGGGGGTAACCAGTCAAAATACCTTTGTGTTGTTGAAGTACATGAAAATTAGGCCTAAAATCTGCTTGAAAGAGTTTGTCTTACCATGATACTAGGTCAAAACTATTACAAGCACAAATTACTTTTCTGCTAACCTGATTTTAAGTTGTGATGTTGCTAATCTTGAAAATATTTATGATGACAGAAAATAAATGGATTCCACAAAAGTCTGAAAGTATGTAGTTCAAAGCCAGTCACTTTGTGACATGTACGTCTGTATCTTAAACAGCCATGTCAAATGTCATGATGGTGACATCACAGAATCGCTAGCTAACACCTGTCAAATGTATTGGTGACATGACAGAATTCCTACATTACAACACCCATCATATCTGGTGGTGATATCACATAATATCTATCTTACAACACCAGTCGCATGTGGTGATGGTGACATCACAGAATTACTACCTCACAACACTAGACATGTGATGGTGACATCATAGGATACTTACAACACCTGTCACATGTGGTGATGGTGACATCACAGAATACTTACCTGACAACACCCATCATATCTGGTGGTGATATCACATAATATCTATCTTACAACACCAGTCACATGTGGTGATGGTGATATCACAGAATACCTATCTTACAACACCTGTCATATGTGATGGTGACATCACAGAATACCTCTGTAAATTGCCTCAATTTCGCTTTACATGTACTCTTATTTTCCCGATTTCACTTGCAGCACAAAACCGTGAAAATAAAAACACAGTGAAATAGTATTTTAACATGTTTGAATGGGAATTATTTCCAAAACAGTGAAATCAAAACTACAGTGAAATGTCAAAAATACAAAAACTGTGAAAATAAAGCAATTTACAGTACCTCGCAACAACTTTGACATGTGGTGATGATGAGAATACCTACCTTACAACACCCGTCACATGTGGTGATGGTGACATCACAGAATATATCCTGTCTCCACAGCAGATACAGCTCCTGCAGCAGCCAGTGTGGGTACCCGTCCAGCTGTATCTGTAAAAATACAGAAATCAATGATACATTTTACTTATACAGTAGGTCCTACCTTCAAAGACCAATCATAGAGCCTGGAAAAGAATGATCTTTCAAGACTCATGACCAAGTCTCTTATAAAACACAATTTATACAGAAATGCAACAACTAGGCTTTCATAAGGCAGGCTATCTCCGAAGATGTGGAATAAATCTTTCATTCTACCATAGGCTCCAAACCATAAATCAGTGTGACAGTATTAGCGTGCTATCAACATCAAAGACGTTTGAGAAATAGTGTTCCAATAAATGAAAGCAAGAGTTCATCAGTATATACACTGTACTCTTTCACCATGATGATCCTCACTCTTTGTAGGTCTGCAGCTTTAGTACCTGTAGGGTAGATGTTTATATCCTGAAAATAGGGCTATATTTACTGTACAAAGCCTTTTGCAATGCTACAGATCACAGCAAGATCAAGTAACTGTTTTAACAGACATGCTTTATGATTATGATGTAGTTATTACTTAATAATATAATATAATAATATATAAAGAGAAGTTAGTCGTTCTTCATTTTTGAATAACAAGTGGATCATGGGGGGTGCTGTGCTCTGTTGATTGGCAGAATTAAACTGGATAACAACAAAGACTCCAAGCTGACAGTCTGACAGGGAGAACCTCCATACTAATGATGGGGCAAACTGGGAGACGAGGGCACAAAGTGGGTGAGTGGGGGGAAGGTTTGGGAGGGGGGCAGGCCCCACTCACGTGGGAAGATTTTGGGGAATTTGATGATAAAATGGTACATTCTAGAGCATATTTCATGGTAATTTCTATGAAAATTAAATAAGAAAACAGTGATAAGATCAGCAAGTTTGTACACTTTTATTCACATTCAGCACTACCATTTATTTGAAACACGTGTCCTGATTCTTCATGGTGAAATTCAGTTACTGATCAAGCTGAAGAGCACCACATTTATACCTTAATAAAACTAAAAATGTCAAGGAACCCATCAGAAAGAGAAAAAAAGGTTGCATGATTTCATCGCTGCATAGGCACAAGGGAAAAAGGTCGATCCCAGATTTTTTAATGACACATTTTAATCTCGAGACAGGAGAAATATCCCTCAAAGGAAAGAACTGCTAAAATTAGGCAAAAAAAAAAAGGGATCAATCCCGTCCAAAACAGGAGGGTTGGAGTCTCTGCAACAAAAAGGTCATCAGGTGACAGTACCTCAGCACAGTAGTACCTGCAATGGCCGACCACCGAGGTGGCCAGTCACCTGGTGTTACCAGTCACAAAACCAAGCTTTTTGCAGTCAGTCAAAAACCAAGCTTATTGCAGTCAGTGGTCACTGACTCATGCTCAGCTGACCTAGAGATTCATCACAGTTGTGGCTCTGTGACTTGGAATAGAATCAGGGTCACCAAATTGTACTGAGTAAGTCTGACCTTTATGGAAGAACACTAACGTGCAACATCAAGGCCCCATTTCAAGTAGTTTTCAAGTTATAGTGAAGAATAAAATTCAAGTATCTTGCACTGTGATCCCAGAAATGAGGTCAAGGTCAGTCATGTACTCTCTTAGCAAGACCTTCATAGAGAAACATTAACATGTGCAACATCAAAGTCCTAACTCAAAATAGATCTCAAGTTATCAAGTGAACAGTAAAGTTCATGTCAGTTGTCCTGTGACCTTGTGAATGAGGTCAAGGTCCAAAAATCACTGGCACATGACCACTTACACAAAATAGTTAGACACTTATAAAAGGTACATCCCAACCAAGTTTGACACAAATGTGTCAAAAATCATAAAAAATCCGACAAGAGAGCTGTATTGCTCTGCTGACCTGAAGACCACAGACTACAGTTATAAATCCTTCTATTTTTCATATTAGCATTTTTTAGTCTAAAAAATCAGCATTTTGGTATTTTGAAATTCCGTGAACGGCATTTAACAGATGAAAATGTCAGAAAAATATGGACGGATTTTTGTCATGCAATTCCCAGCTCGTTAATTTGTGATAATTGAAATACGAAACAACACCTGGATGTCAGCTTTATACAGGTGTATGAACTGTGCTCTTGCTAGGGTCACATCATTGTCCTTCCCCACCATAAAGTTCCCACCTGGCCTGGAGGACAGTGCACCTATATGACCACCAATGAAGCAACTCTGCGATGCAGCAAACCTGACTTAGCTAACTTTATTTAAACAGAAGCTACAGCATGCTGAAAATACAGTATTTTCACAATTACGGACAATCTCCGTTGGGATGCGCAACCAGCCAATCACAACTGTGGTCTGTAACCTAATAGACTTATCAAAATTTTTAAAACTTGTTTAACTGAAGCCACAACTTGTTTTCTGCAAAGGATTTGCATTAACTTTACCAAACTTCAATATTAAGGAAAATGTGAACTTTTTTGCAAGCAACCTTTAAATCTGAAAAATCAGTTTTTATGACAAATAAAATAATTAATTAAAATTTTAAGGAAAATTATATAATTGCATCCAATCAATTCTTTTCTGTCCAATATGAATACGATACACAATGGGCTACGATGCAAACCCATAATCACTTGCCTGCATGTCCTGCCCTTACAATGAGAGATCAAATTACAATGCCCCACCCCTTAATTTTAACCCCAAATTTGAATATATTGCTAAAATTTTATGAATTTTTAGGTGAAATTGGTGATTTTTTTTACTATTTATGGATAGATTCGTAACATTTGTCTACAAAAAATATGACATCTATCACTGCTGAGCCATTAATGGCGGATGGGGGGAGTATCAGTTACACCAAGTCAGCATCTAATACCAGTCTGGCAGTATTTTCCTGATATAATCTGAATTATGGCAGACAATGGAACAGTTTCAGTGTTTAAACATGATTAGCCCATCAAAGTGCACAGTTTAAGACCAGTAGGTCACAGATTAGAGTAGCAGTATTCAGCAAATTATGTTTTTTGGTACTAAAATTATGGAATTTTAATGCGCCCATTGTTTGAACATTGGGAGGGCAGTTGGGTGATCCAGCTTCCACAAACCAATAGTGCCATGCCTTTTTTTCTGCAGTAGACTGTATAAGTTGTGGTTTATTGACATGGTTTCTGGTGTATGTGCACATATTAGAAAGAAAATGACAAAAGTTTGTACAGTTACTCCAATATCATAAATGCATATTTGTATTCACAAGTGCCCTGATTTTAAATTTGATAAGCATCCAATTATCAATCCAATTATCAGGCGCAAGTGTTTTCAGGCAAGTGTTTAATGGAAGCTAACTTTTTTCCCTTGTTTCACTTTCTGAAACTCTTATAATTATATGTGGTTGTATGTTGAAGTTCAAATGTTTTGCCACCTATGTACACTAGCTTGGTAAAAGTTATAAAATTTGCAGTTCATAAGTGCTATCATCCACATTCATGGATAAAAATTGATTCATTTATGTGAAAATAATATGCTGATGAACTCAACAGCTCAACAAAGTCAGCATGTCTGATTTTAAATGATTTACCCCAGTCAAATGACACACATATATGACAGCAAAGCTTTTGTCTACCAAAAAAAAAAAAAAATAATAATAATGAAAGGGGGTGGGGTGGGGGGGGGGGGAGAAACAAAAACAAAAACAAAAACAAAGAAATTTACATTTTAGCTAAGATTTGTACAGCTCTACTGACAGACAATGCACATTTTTTCTGGTATGCCGAAAATCACTTTCACATTATTTTATATAAACAGCTCTGCATATGAATGGAGGCTGTAGGCCTACAATGACAATGGCACAAAAGTAAAAGTTTGAAACAGAGGGTCACTAAGTTTCATATCAATGGGATTAGCATAATTTATTCATATCATATAAGCATTGTTAATTTCTCATACACACATATGATTACCTGTGTGGTACCTGTGAGGTATCGCTAAATACAAAGGGCTATGGAGGCTATCTATCTACCAAGCAGTCAGCAAAGGAGGCATAGCCTGTGCACTTGTTAAATGTCTTGCAGCGAATCCTGTTATTATTTATGCAGTGTGGTTCCACTGATAGGTGCAACATGTCTATGCACAATGATTTGTGACATAAATGTGATACTTCATGAATTTTTAGAAAATTGAGACTGTTAAACTTGATATTCACAGCCGATCTGTGGGTGTAAAACTTCTTTTCTCCTTTCATAAGCTGGCCTGAGGTACACAATACCATAGCCCGAACCATTTGCCTTGTGATCTACAGTCCCAGGATCATATCTTGCATGCTCCATCCATGTAAAAGTTGTTAGGATCACTCATAATTGTCCAGGCAGCTGTCAAAAAGTACTGACTTCCCATTTTTAACGTGCTTGATGGACGATAATAGAATAACAACATGACCATGTGAGTCCCAATACATACAGAGTTAGCCCTAATAGGCCACAGACTACAGTTATAAATCCTTCTATTTTTCATATTAGCATTTTTTATTCTAAAAAATCAGCATTTTGGTATTTTGAACGCAACCAGCCAATCACAACTGTGGTCTGTAACCTAAAGGCTCATCACACTTGTGGTTCTGTGAACTTGGAATAGGATCAAGGTCACCCATATACTGAGTAAGTCTGACCTCTATGGAAGAACACTAACGTGTGCAGCATCAAGGTCCATCATAAAATTTTTTTAAAAAATCACTGGAGCATGACTATTTAAACAAACTTGACAGAGACCCACCCAAGGCACATTGTTTCCTAGTTTGAAGTGAATCTTGTTGATGGTTTCCAAGATGAAGATGAAAATGTGCATTAGCATTAGAATGCCCTTTGACTTACATAGTAATTAATAGGAAAGGTGCATATACCGATAAGTACCCCAATTGAAAAAAATCATTAAAAATCAGGAATTTACAGCAGTGCCACCTAGTGAACAACTTTGTCTAACCTTTCCACAAGGAACATATCCACCAAGTTTCAGCTTCAACAGAATGACTGTTCTGGACAAGAAGCCAAAAATAGCAAAAACACACAAAAAATCATTAAAAAATAGAAAAAAAAATTGCAGCACTACCTGGTGAACAAATTATGAGCAAGCACTCCCCAGGAGTGTTCCAGTGTGGGTCAAAGCAATAGGGTGAGCATTTTTGTTTTTTTAAGGTTGGCCCCACAAAGAACAAATAATTCATAAATTAAAGGGCTGCATGAACAGCCCATGCTCAGCTGACCTAAGCTTGTCCCACAAAATCAAGGTTACAACTGAATAGACCTGTGTTGAGGTTAAGCTAAGAGCATATGACATTTCAAAGTATTTCTAAGACAGATCACTGAGCCTCCTAAAGTGCAGCCTGACTAGCAAGTCAGCTGAGCTAAAAATTGCAAGGCCACCTGGTGAACAAATTAAGAACTAAGAGACCATCGCAGTGTTTCTATGTGATATCAAAGCAATTGGGTGAATGGTTTCAGAGAAGAGGAATTTTTACGATATGCAACAAAAAGGAACAAAAAAAAAATTCATAAGAAATACAAAAATCACTGAAGCAGTGACCATTAGAACAAATTTGGTAGAGACCCACCCAACGTACATTGCTTCCAATTTTGAAATCAATCCAGATGACGATTTTGGAGAAGTCAAAAATGTGAATTAGCATAAAAATGCCAATTGAGCTACATAGTAATCAATAGGAAAGGTGCATTTACCGATACATATCTGAATTGAAAAAAATTGTTAAAAAACAGGAACCCACAGCAGTACTACCTAATGAACAGCTTTGTTTGAACCGTTCACAAGGAACATATTGACAAAGTTTTAGCTTAATCTAAGAGACAGTTCTGGAGAAGAAGTTGAAAATAGTAAAAACGCACATAAAATCATAAAAATTATGAGAAAAAATCACAGCGCCAGCTGATGGACAAATTAAGGTAGCGGAGGGGATTGAGCCGCGCGCAGCGGTCCCGCGACTTTGACGTTGCATAGATGAACTATGTTTCACATTTCACCCACAAAACCATACATTTTATTCATTGTTCAGACATCTAGATTTGTTAGAAAGAAGTTTCATATCAATACGATAATTTTCAAGGGTTTTATACGCCCGTTTACAAGAGGGTATCAGATTTGACATTTTGTCAGCATTTCTTTAAAAATAATCGATGCAAAAGTGTATTACCTATGTGAAATTAAAGTATAGACCAATATGCAGGAACCGTATTTTTTGTTTACAAATAAAATACATAATAACAGAATTATCGAATTCTTTGATCGTCATTTTAAACATCAACAGTTACTTCATTTTGTGAGCTACAAAAGTCTCGGAAGGGGACATCTGACGGAAAAACAAAAAAAACGGTTCCCAGATAATATATTTATCTTTGAAAAGACGATTATTTGAAGCAGATCGCTCAATTAACTTTTTATTGACGCTGTCCACAAAATTGATTCATGAGCAGAAAATTTCATTCCGAGAAATCAGCGTTGAAAGATTTGAGGCCCTTTTTTCGCACATTGTTGGCCATAATGACAAAACAGCTTTCCAAATTCGGCCCGTTTTGGTCTCAGTACTCTGAAGAAAGGTCAATGAACATCTTTGATGCATAGTTTCCAACATACAATGATGTTAATTGGCTTAAAAAAGCAGTTATTTACCCGAATGACATCAAATGCAGCCACACTCGAAAGCTTGTCAGCCGGGTTTCCACGCGAATGGGACAGCTTCAAAGGGGGATTCGAAAGCGGATTAGCCACGTGACCCGAAGGTGCCATCACCTTGACCCTAGCAACATTGTTTGCATATGGCGCCGCTTGAACAAACGGGTTGCAGTTTCACAGCTTGCTCTACTCAGAAGGCTGCCCGGTAGGCAGGAGTTGCTCACTCACTTCTCATCACATTGGATCAAAGAACAGCATGGCTTTATTAACGGCATGGATGGAACACCATTCAGTGTCTTGGACTACTTGCGACCTTACCGAAAAGAAAGTTGGAAAAATCGACATGCCACGATCACGTTGCTGCTTAGCTTGGCGCTGACGGCTATGTGTCTTGCTTTGTTTCTTGGCTTTTGGCACTTTGTAAAGTGAGATTGTTTGGTCTTGACGGAGAGAGGTCTATGTCGTTCTGAATGTAGCTTATAAATGCAAGATAGGCGGTCAACATGGATGATCGTGACGTAACATTTAAGACAATAGTCCTGTTACTGATCAAGAAACACTCCCAGGATAAATTATACTTCAAAGAAGAAACCAAAAAACAAAAAACAAAACAAGAAACAAAACAAAACAAAAAAAAACAAAAAAACAAAAAAAAAAAGCGAACGTTTTATATGTGTTGAGAATCCATTAGTTTCAACGTTGTATTGGTGATGAAACTGTATTGCTTGATTGAATAACCAGACTTCAGCCGCTCCAACTCTCCCGCTTTTCAGGGGAAATTGAAAATTCTCCCGACCTCCCGCTTGCTACAAAAAAACCTCCCGCCCACTGAGGGGTTTCAGTTAATATATATATATGTGGCACTATGCTATACACAAGCTTGGCAGTTATGTTTTTGTTTAAGATTTAACTCCCCAGAATTCATCAGAAAGCATCATTTTTACTTGAAATTTGAAAAATTTTCCCAGCCAGCCCCCCCCCCCCACTCCCGTACCCTCCCCCTGCTCGGTCGCGTTGGGACCTCGTGGTTTCCCTCTGGGCAACTCCCTGGGAGGGAGATTCTCCCTCTCTGGTAGTCTCCTAGGTTGGAGCCTCTGTAACCTAATCCATTGATTTGCTGAAGTAGTCTCTGATCAGACCCTGATGGTTACATAGATCAATATAGGCCTAATGCACCAGACCACGCTCAGATGTAAGGTGATGACTCTACACTTCGTGCACCAGGGTAAAACTTTCTTGCCTGCCAAGACGGACTGTGTTTGCTTACCTGGCGACACGCACTTCAAGCGCAGTTTAACAATTACGCAGAGCGAGTCTGTCTGGCAGTCAAGAAAGTTTCCAATTCCAACAAAATTGAGAAAAGGATGGGCATCGTGAGGGAGCGTGCTCTTCGTGGCCTTGGCTTGTGCGGGTTTTTTTTTGTTTTTTGTTTTTTTTTTTTTGTTTTGTTTGTTTTTGTTTTTGTTTGTTTTTTGTTGCCGGGAGCACAATAGAATACGCCAAGCCTATTTCATTAGTTCCTCCACATATTAGCGCCTTCCTTGTGATAAAGAATGCCATTCACTTTGCCAAGTTTTTCTCGCGTATTGCCTTTCGAAACCTTGCCACTCATGCAACATATTTTTTATTTTGTGGACACAACTGGCCCACTGAAAGATAGTTGGCTCACCCTTGAACTGCAATAAAATGATCGAGACACAAAACGAAACTTCCTGATGGGTGAGTGCGGACGAGTGGATTCGGAACATGCCGCGCACAGTGAGACAAAATAATTTTATATGACCGATCAACCAGCTAAAAGCAGAGTGCAGAGTCGCTTTTCGCAGTCATTTAACAGTAATCTGATTATTTTATCCCCCTGATGGTCATATTTTTAAAGCTTTTTTTTTCTGTCTCCTCGCTCAGTGTATTTCGAAACACCCCCGTATGACGTGGGCAAGTCCGTGCATGTGCAATGTGCCAGTCTTCCAGTTCCACAAAATGCGACAGCGCTACAGACAATACCAGTTTTAGTGGAGGCGTGTGCTTCATATAAATTTACTTCAAGGTTAACATTTAATGCTATTCGCCGTTTCACATTCAGGTAAAGGCACATATAATTATTGAAGGCAGATACAATTATTTACGCTGAATCGAATCCCCGCTTTTATATTTTGCGGCATATTTATAGCCAAGTGGTCCAGTGTTAGGATTCCTCGATCGTCATGTGTATTTTTTGCCAGTAAACATTAAAAGCAAATTGGTCTTGGATAGGGCAAAACTGTAGAGAGGGTTGTAAGCCTTTATAATGTATACATTGCCACGATTCTGAGTAAAGATTTACGCATAGGTTGAAATCGCCTTCATTGAAAACACACTGAGGCTCACGTCCATCGCCAGGTCCCGTTTTGACAATCGCCACCTTTTATTGTCCCTTATTTTTAATTTTTTTTTATCACACTCTGAGAAGGCAAACATGAGCCCATCGATTTAATTGTCTATATGGCAATTTGATCACCACAAACAAACCAATTAATCAGTCCTAATCTTGTCAAGCAGTTTATACAAGAATTGGTAGCAGCGCACCTCAAAATGTAACAGTTGGTCGCTTGTCGTTGCTACGGTCCTGGATTGTGGAAAGCAGCCGACTGCTATCCAAACTTTGGTGGACTAATAAGCATACATTTGTAAACAGACATGCTCATGCTGCAGCCAGCTAAAACATGGTCATGTTTTTTCCCTTTTTTATCACATAAATTTTGCTTTTTTAGTATTCATGTTTGGTGACAAGAAAGTTAAAGTACCAAACTTTACGGAAAGGGAAAAAACTCATTTTCTGTCGGGTCACGATTTTGCCGTTATAGCTCAATCCCCTCCGCTACCTTAAGAACTAGGAGTCCCTGGGAATATTTTTGTGTGATATCAAAGCAATTGGGTGAGGGTTTAGGAGAAAAAGATTTTTTAAGATTTACCCTCCAAAAATCATAAAAAAAAAAAAAATAAATAAACAAGTTAATGAGTATTGCAGAGCAAAACATAGTCCCCCGCTCGTCGCCCACGAGGTTGAATGGACTACTATATAGGGGTGTGACCTAGATGAAAAAAAAAAAAAAGTATGGCAGATTCTTAGATTAAGCTTCACATTTGTGTAAAATTTCATTAATCTAAGTAAAAGGACAAAAAAGTTATGGCCCGGACAAGATTTTGAATGGATTTCACAGTGACCTAGATATTTGACCTAGTGACCTACTTTTGCCATGTGACACAACAACTCCCCAGGTAGTATTAAAATAATAAATTTGGTAGCTGTAGGTATTATAGTAAGGGAAATATGGCATGGACAAGGTTTTACATGGAGTTTACACTGTGACCTAGATATTTGACCTAGTGACCTAGTTTTGCGTCTTGACACACTTTTAGGTCACAATACATTATCAGTAAACTTTTATAACAAGAAGTCCAAATTTTTTAAGAATTACAGTAAGAACATGAAAATACTGTACATTTATGTATTACTGTGACCCAAATATTTCACGGACGGACGGACACACGGACGGTGCCCATTACCATATCCCCTCTAAAGTCTACCCACCGTAAAAAAAATCAAAGGGCTGGCATCAATAATTTAGAAGATATGGCCCGGACAAAATTTGTATTGTATCTTGAGCTTGCTTAATGAACTTCGTTAATTAATAAATTAATGGAAGTAATTAGCCACACAAAACAATGCCTATGCACACCTACTACCTATGGTCTATCCACCACAAAAAATTCAAAGGGCTAGCATTAATAGTTTAGAAGATATGGCCCGGACAAAATTTGTCTTGCTTAACGAACTTTGTTAAATAATTAATTAATGCAAGTAATTAGCCACACAAAACAATGCCTATGCACAGCTACTACCTAAGGTCTACCCACCATAAAAAAATTGAAGAGGTAGCATTAATATAGGGAAGATATGTGCCGGACAAAATTTGTTTCTGTATATTTACATATCAATCAGTGACCCAAATATTTGACTTAGTGACCTAGTTTTTCTTTAAGACACTTTCTTAGACTAAGCTTCACATTTGTGTAACATTTCATGACTCTAAGTAAAAGGACAAAAAAGTTATGGCCCGGACAAGATTTTTCATACATATGTATTCTGTGACCCAGATATTTGACCTAGTGACCTACTTTTGGCACACCATACACCTCTATCCTAGGAAGTACAAACACATTAAATTTGGTAGCTGTGGGTGTTATGGTGTTGGAAATATGGCCCGGAGAAGCTTCGGACGGACGGACGGTAGGACGGACGGACGAGATGCAAACCTATAGTCCCCCACCAAGTGGGCGGGGGACTAAAAATCACTGGAGTGTGACCAATTGAACAAACTTGGTAGAGACCCACCGAAGGCACATTGCTACCAAGTTTGAAGTCAATCTGGTTAACCGTTTTGGAGAAGTAAAAAATGTGAATAAGCATAATTGACTTACATAGTAATCAACAGAAGAAGGTGCATTTATCGGTAAGTACCCGAATTGAAAAAAATGTTAAATCAGGAATCCACAGCAGCGTCATCTCGTTAACAGCTTTGTTTGACCCTTTTACAAGGAACATATCCACCAAATTTCCACTTAACCTGAGGCACAGTTCTGGAGAAGTCCAAACTAGGGAAAACATGAAAAATTAGGCAAAAAAATTGCAGCGCCACCTGGTGAATAAATTCAGAACTGAGAGTGCATAGGAGTATTCCTTTGTGATATCAAAGCAATTGGGTGAGCCGTTTTGGAGAAAATTTTTTAAGATTTGCTCCCAAAAAGAACAAAAAATTCCATAAAAAATCATTTCCTCACTGAAGTGTGACCATTTGAACAAACTTGGTACAGGCCTACCCAAAGTACCTTCCCACCAAGTTTGAGGGGAATCGACTGACGGTTTTTGAGAAAAAGTCAAAAATATAAATTGTTGACAGACGGCGTGTGGACGACAGACCCTCAGAAAAGCTCAGCTGACTGACAAGTCAGCTGAGCTAAATATAACTGGAGCATGATGATTTGAAGAAATCTGGTAGAGACCTACCCAAGGTAAATTGCCTAAAAGTTTGCAGTAAATCTGGCGGACAGTTTTGGAGAAGAAAATGTGAATTGTGGATGGCTGATGATGGAGGAAGGACCATACTATAAGCTCAGCTGACTGACGAGTCAGCTGTGTTAAAATCAGTGGTAACAATGGTAAACAGCCACTCTTATTTGCGGTCACTCCAAATGGAAACAAAGTCACATTAAATGATACCGGCATGCAGTTGTCCGATCAATTTTTTGTGATGGAAGCATAAATTTACCTAACTTTGAAACAGCTATAAAATCTAGTTTAAACCCCAGTAATATCACTGTCTGGCATATGTTCTAAAAAGGTATTCCGATTATTATTAAAGGCAAATTTGTATGTTATCATGCTTCGAAATGTGAACTTTAATGCTTTTACTTCGCACGTTTTTACTTGCAAGAGGAGGATGCGTCCCTGTTGACATAGTTGCTTGATGCATCATGGGAGTTCTTTCCTTTTTTAAGTGTGCATGTCAACACACACTTTGACGTTTTTCCTAAAATAAAAGGGGGTGTGTCAACACACACTTTTCTTTCTTTCTTTTCCTTCCTTCCTTCCTTCCTTCTTTCTTTCTTTACAAGCAAATTTGTCCGACACTTTTCTCTGACACTATCATACATAGAAACTCCAAACTTGGCATGATTGTACCTCCATACAAGGACCTTGACTTTTTTATACAGAGGAATGAAGATGTTAAAAATTATGCAAAATAGGGGCATTTGAAATTTTAAATCTTGAATATCTTCAAAAGTATAATATATAGAGATGTCATTTCAACTTTTACTTGGGGGTTATTGACCAGTGCACATCTAATGAATTTAAAACAAAAGTTGCAGCAATTAAAATTATGCTAATTAGCAGCATTGGAAATTTTAAAACTTGAATATCTGCAAAACTATTATAGATAGAGATATCATTTTAACTTCTACTAGGGGTTACTGCGCATGTAATGAATCTAAAGCAAAAGTTGTAGCAATTTAAATTATGCTAATCAGCAGCATTAAAAATTTTAAAACTTGAATATCTTCAAAACTATTATAGATAGAGATGTCATTTCAACTTCTACTACGGGGTTGTTGAACAATGTGCATGTAATGAATCTAAACCAAAAGTTGTAGCAATTTAAATTATGCTAATTTGTAGTATTCCAAATTTGCAATCTTGAATATCTTCAACACTATAATAGATAGAGATGCCATTCCAACTTCTACTAGGGGGTTGTTGACCATTGCGCACCTAATGAATTAAAAATAAAAGTTGTAGCAATTTAGATATTATGCTAAATAGCACCATTAGAATTTTTAAATCTTGAATACCATCAAAGCAATAATAGATAGAGATGCGGTTCCAACTTTTACTCCTGCGTTATGGAATAGTTGTACATTGCGTTAACAATGTGCTTTGAGGATACACACACTGATTTGCTATGCAGCAAATCATCTTTCCTGTTTTTTTCATTCCAACCAGCTACGGTTATGTTCGAAACAGGACAACCTGGTTTTGTGAAGCGATCGTAACGAAGCATGAGTGCATTTTCAGGTGCAAATAATGATGGAAACTTTTGATTTATATCCCTAAAGAAGCTGGTTGTCACCCGTTATACAGTAGTTTAAATTCAAACCTCTAGCAACTAAACTAAAAGAATTCATCTTTCAGATTTTTTTTCTGGCAATGACAATCGCAAGGGCATTTCCCTGTACAGCCGTGGTCAGATGTTGACATATCAACTCTTTCATCCCAATAAGATTTTGCTTCACCCTCGTATAGAGTTACCACAACATTTGTTCCCAGTAGTGTTTGTGTGTGTAGAAATATGTTGGGCCTACACACACATTATGATGTGTCTATATATATACTTTATGTTCGGCACCCGTGGGACTCAAACCTGCAACCTTTAGCACCAGTCGCCCAGCTGAAATGGGAAATGCACATATCCACTTGACCAAAATCCCCATTCTTAAAAAGCATGGTTCAATGGAAGTAGTTATGTGCGAGTGCCATAAACACGGTCATGCAGTAATTTACCGCGTCGGCATTTATTTCCAGAATCTGGGACTTAAATCCACCAGCATTTACGGAAATGCTAAAAATATATATTTTATGTTGGAACGAGCGAGACTCGAACCTGCAGCCTTTGGCACCATCCGCCTAGCTGAAATGGGAAAGGCACATATCCACTTGACCAAATCCCCATTCTTAAAAAGAATGGTTCAATGGAGGATGGTATATATATATATATATATATATATATATATGTATATATATATATATATATATATGCACCATCCTCTGTTACATGTACATATTCATGTCTATTGTTTCTCCTGTGGCAGCCATATTTGCATACCTGAAGCAACAGGTCACCTGCTGTATGCGGTCACTTTTACTTGGCAGAAGGGGTGACCGCATACAGCAAGTACTACTGTATAATGAATGACAAAGTTTGTCCAGTTGTCCCACGTGCAGTTCAGCAAAAATCACCTTTACCTGAAAAGTGTCCTGCTCATCCTCCACTGGTATACATATTGCTGTCAGTGGCATCTGTATTTTTTGCTTGCTCTTCTTGCTGTCTGCTGCAAGTGAAAAGACATAATTATATACAAAATATCTGAACAGAGTTCCAAAATTTGTTCACCTTGGCAAAATTTCCAAGCAATTTAGAAGTAAACAATACTGCATACAAAACACAGCAGCCAAGTACCACTTTACTGTAAAACTGTACTTTTTTAGCACCCCTGGCACCTTGAAGTAATGGGAAACCTCAAATGGTATATTTCAGCTTTTTGTGGCATAGGTTTGCACAATGTTATAATCTCATAATCTCTCCACTGTTAATATTTCCATCTTAAGTTGTAAAGTACTAAATAAAAAACAAACAAAAAACAAAAAAAACCCAAGAGGCCTAGTGCAAATTAAATGTACAAGGCCCATCATTAGCAAGTTATGTCTGTCAACATTACAAACCCGGTGACCTTGAAAAAGTAAATCAAGGTCATCCATATTATGTAATATTCTACTTTCAGCTATGGTACATATGTCCTATAAATTTGGCATGACTGGAGCTGCACTCTTTGCTGGAATATTGATTTTATATATTAAAGTTTCAAAACATTTTGACTTATAATTTCCCTACAACTACAGTGGCCCCACCAGTATCACCCTTGACCAAGATTCTGACCTGCCAAAGATGTCTGAACATTAAGAAGATTTCCACATATTACATATTGAAGGTGGTGTCAGCAATATGATACTCGACTATTTTTTTTCAATCTGCTTTTACTTCTGAAAGTTACATGTGTCTACATTGAAAATTGTAGGAGTTGTTGCATTTACAACCCATTTTCATGTATATGTGTTGCCCATTGACCTTGGAAAATAGGTCAAGGTCATTCACATTAAAACAAATCACGAGTTTAGACCCAGCAATTCTTTCCTGTAAATTTTGTAATGTAAAAATAGGGCATTGAGAAAATAACGGATATAATGTGTTTAAAGGATCAATGCACTGGTACAATACTTGCTAGAACCTTATCTAGGGGACAAACAAGAATGACATTTGCTTAAAATGTTCACAAATTGTTTCCCAGGCTAAAACTGTCACAACCTTCATATTTTGTACATATAAACTGTTACCTGTGACTCACTTGTGTATGTAAATTGCCATGGCCCAGTCAGAGCTTTATGTCTGAAGTATTATTACTAATTATATAAAACCTGCCAGTACTTCCGGACCTGTATCCACTATCAGGGCAACCTTCTCTACTAATCTTCATCTTTGACTCAGCGGGCCTCTTCATTGCTGTGCCCAGTGGTGCTACTTGATTCATAGCCTGGGGGTGACTTCAGTGTCTGATACAACATCCCTATTCTGGGGCACACCGTCGCTAACCACTTGTGACGTCAAGACGTTGTATTTACATTTTTAGGTAATGCTCACACTGGGAAAGTCCCATTATATATTTATATTACATTCATTTGACAAATTAACCTTCTGTTAACACTAATCGCACATATATTTTGGATACTACATCTTCAAAATATCCAATTGAGACTAACCCATGGGTTTGGCTACCACTTTGAAAATTGTGGATTCCGCACCCAATGGTTTGTAAATGAGGATAGTATGGGACGGTCTTGGGGGGGGGGGGGGGAGGGGAGGTTATAATATATGAAACCAAAAGTATATATATATTACAAATATTTCAGAGCGTCAATAATGATATATGCTGTGGCAGCGATTCACTTTGATATCCAAATCAAATTTACTTGTGTGCAACTGTCCCACAATACATGTACATTGCACCATGTTCAAAGTTGTGTTCTCCACAAATGGTAGCAATGTGCATGATTTGTATTGCCAGGGTATTGTGTCAGATTTGAATTTGTAACTAATGATGATAACTTCTTCAGACACAACCGAGCAGGCAGATTAAAGTTAAGATAGTAAGTCGTGTTTTAAAAATACATTGCCCTAGTAACTCAGAGAATGTACACCTGGAACCTAGAGAAATATTATGATCACCATCACCGAACAACTGGGGCTATGCTGTTTCACCGGACAACCATGGCTATGCAGCTATGCTGTTTCCCCGACCCAAGTAAACCCTCCAGACAATTTGACACAAAATGCTGTTTTTGAGTTGACTTTACTGCAAGAAAATGGCACACACAGGCCACTTTCTTGATAAAATCTTTTGGCCACGGTTGATTGATTTTTATTAGGGAAGGATGGCTTTAAACTTTTTTTTTTCAATGTTTAATAAAATTGATTTACTGTTGGCCTTTTCAGTAGGGTTGGTTGAGCTACTGGAACCACACATATATTTTTGATAGGCCTTAGGTAACTTGGAAATTTGTTCAAACATGTTTAAAATGGATGTTCTTTCCCCTTTAACACATTACCGTAAATTAAGGTGGCAACTTCAAGTCCAACTAAGTCAAGCACACATTCTCTGAAGTCATTGGTAAAAACCCCTTTGCTCACTGTCTGAACATGTATTTTCTCCTTTTCTTGAGTACAATCACACACACTTAATATATTTGCCTGGGAGTAATGGAGTTCTTTTTTTAGTCTTTTTATCTCTCTTTTCCTGTTGTCATCATCAATTCCATCCATCTTTCTCTTCAAATAATTCTTTTTTTCTCTGTTCTAATTTAGCCACTCTTTCAGCCCGTGCTATATGTTCATTCAGTTCTTCAATTTTTTCTCTCAGTTCATCATTTTCCACCATTAAGTGCTTTTGTTTTTCCTTCAAGTCCACAATTTCTTTGATCTTCCCTTCCAAACTCTCTTTCAGTCGCCTCTCTCATCTTTTAACATTTTTAGGAGCATAGTGGCCTATCTTTTCATCTAGTTTCCTCATTTTCATTCTTGCAGACTGTAACCTCTTTCTGATGTTTTCGAGTTCTCGCGGTCTTGTAGTGTGGCTGAACTGACGCACCACTGGATTTTCACTCAGCCATCATACCAGTTAAATATGAGATTATACCCATAAAAAATATATGAACAGAAAGCTTAAATTGTGGTGAATCCAATGATATAAACTTTATTATGATGAATGGTAAAATGACAATGATATGAGCATTGTTAGCTACGAAAGTCAAGCAGAGAGACCGCTTTCACACCAAGGTCCACAGCCGCCCTGGGGCTCAGTGGTAATGCTGAGGCAGGCTACCATGTTCAGTGGACCTGTCTAAAACCTGATCCTCCAGCCAATCAGCAGTGGGCAGAACTATTTTGTAGACAAACTGAACACAAACATGCATTTCCCTTGACAGGGTCTGCATGGTGATTAGCAGCTTTTTTTACATAAAAAGTATTGAGTGATGATTGTTCCATAAAATACTTCAACATGTGAATCTGACTTGATATCAAATATAATTCATGATTACAGTCTAAATTATTTTGTGTCAATGTAACAAACCATTTTTATTCAACACAATGTTCTCCCCTTTGCACAAGAATACATTTAGACTATTTACATGGCAAAAAGGCTTTGAACTTGCCACATTTAGTTGCTCTTGCCGAAAATACTGACCAAAATGCTGAGACTTCTTGCTGTTGTTTTATGTTGAACAACTTAAGGTCTGGGGGTCCCCAGAAGTGTCCCTATGCAATTTCAAAGTAATTGGCTGTGTAGTTTCGGAGAAGAGGATTTTGTAAGATTTCCTCCCAAAATGAACAAAAAAAATTCATTAAAAATCCAAAAATCACTGGACTATGACCACTTGAATAAATTTAGCAGGGACCAAACCAAGACACAAACCCAAGAAGTTTGAAGTGAATATGGCCAACGATTTTGGAGATGGGGTCAAAAATATGAATTGCCATTGCAATTCCCATTGACTTACATAGTAAACAAACGGAATGTATGCATTGACCAAGTACCCAAATTGCAAAATTTGTTTAAAATCAGGGATCCACAGCAATGCCACCTGGTGAACAACCTTGTGTGACCCTACCACAAGGTACATATCCACCAATTTTCAGCACAATCTGAGAGATGGTTTTGGAGAAGAAGTCGAAAATAGCAAAAATGCACAAAAATCATAAAACAAGAGGACTGTGACAGTCTCGTACTCAGCTGACCTGTACATATACCCTTGTGATTTTTTATTAAGATTGGCCCAAACAAGAAGAAAGAAATTCATAAAAAAATCCAAAAATTAATGGAGCATGACTATTTGAACAAATTTGGTAAAAACCCACCCAAGGTACATTACCACCACCAACTTTGAAGTCAATCTGACAGACAATTTCACAGAAGAAGTACAAAATGTGAATCAGCATTAGAATGCCCATTGACTTACATAGTAATCAATATGAAAGGTACATTTACCAGTAAGTGCCCGAAGTGAAAAAAATCATCAAAAATCAGGAATTCACAGCAGTGCCACCTAGTGAACAGCATTGTTTGAGCCTTCCACAAGGAATATATCCACCAAGTTTCAGTTTACTCTGAGTGACGCTTCTAAAGAAGTCGAAAACAGCAATAACACACAAAATATCATATAAATTTGGAAAAAAATTGCAGCACCACCTGGTGAACAAATTAAGAACTAGGAGTCCTAATGAGTGTTCCTGTGTGATACCAAAGCAATTGGGGGAGCAATTTCAGAGAGAAAGATTTATTAAGATTTGCCCTCAAAAAAGAAGCCCCAAGAAATCATAAAAAGCCAAAAATCACTGGACCGTGACCAATTGAAAAAACTTGATAGAGACCAACCCAAGGTAAATTGCCACCAGGTTTGAAGTGAATCTAGATGCCAATTTCAGAGAAGCCAAAAAATGTCCATTAGCATTAGCATTAATCTTTCCTATTAGAACTTTTTTAAAGATTATCGAAAAAACATCATAAAAAAATCCAAAAATCACTGGATCATGATCAATTGAACATACATGTACTTGGTATAAACCCACCCAAGGTACATTGTCACCAAGTTTGAAGTGAACGTGACAGACAGTTTCTTCAGAGAAGTCCAAAATGTGACTTACCATTAGAATGTCCATTGACTTGCATCATAAGCAATAGAAAAGGTGCATTTAGCAATAAGTACCCGAATTGAAAAATATCACTAAAAGTCAGGAATCCACAGCAGTGCTACATATTCAACATCTTTGCTTGACCCTTTCACAAGGAACCTATCCAGAAAGTTTCAACTTAATCTGAGTGACGGATCTGGAGAAGAAGTCACAAGTAACGAAAACACGCAAAAGTTCATAAAAAATTTGAAAAAAAATTGCAGCACCATCTGGTGAACAAATTAAGAACCATGAGTCCCTAGGAGTGTTCTTTTGTAATATCAAAGCAATTTGTGGAGAAAAAGATTTTTTTTAAGATTTGTCTTAGAAAAGAGTAAAAAAATTCATTAAAATATAAAAATCAATGGAGCATGACCATTTGAATAAACCTGGTAGAAACCCAGTTTATAGCAAAAGTAGAAAGTAGGCCTATATCGTTTTTGTGATATCGATGAATCTGGAACATTATGTAATTAATAAGTTAAGTGATTGAATCACTGTTATAGAGTATCAAATGCAAGGAGCAGACTTCCACAAGTCCCTCACTATACAATTGAAGTTCTACAGACGGACGTCTCCAGTATGATACACTTATGTAGAAAAACACGACCCATATTCATAAATATCAAACCCAACAATGACAGCAAAGAGATTCCAGAGTTACCAAAGCATCAACATTCATCTTCCAATACCAATGCGAAGAAACAAATTTCACTCCTGACTTGAGACAGGCAGTCACCCACAAAAGGTAGCTGGTGGTTTTGAACCGGTCCTCTCATTCTTTGAAATATTCTTCATTAAATACAGACTACAGTGTTTCCGGACTGACAGATGACAGACCCTCACAAAAGCTCAGCTGACTGACAAAGTCAGCTGAGCTAATAATAGAAAGAAATCGCAGCACCACCTGTTGAACAACTTAAGGTCTGGGGTCCCCAGAAGTGTCCAGGCTATACAATTTCAAAGTAATTGGCCAAGTGGTTTTGTCGGAGAAGATTTTTTAAGATTTCCCCCCAAAATGAACAAAAAAATTCATTAAAAATCCAAAAATCACCAGACCGTGACCATTTGAACAAACTTGGTAGAGACCCACCCAAGGCACAGCCCCAGCAAGTTTGAAGTGGATCTGGCCAGAGGTTTTGGAGAAGAAGTCGAAAATGTGAATTGTGGACAGACAACGGACGACAGATGTCTCACCCTCCTAAAAATCAGGTGCATTATCAGCTGAGCTAAAACTAGCAGCAAAAAAAAAAAAAAAACGCAGTGCCACCTATTGAACAACTTAAGGTCTGGGGGTCCCCCGAAGTGTCCCTATATAATTTCAAAGTAACAGACAAGGGCAAGAACAGAAGGTTCAAGAACTGCTTAAAACAGGGCACTACAGTCAGCTGTGGGCTAGGGTTGTGTATTCCCATTACTTTATATTGTAATTTGCAACTTAATAACTTGAAAACTACTGCACATAGAAACACAAAAGTTCAGACACTCAATCTTGATACATAAGTAAAGACCTTACAAAAATCATATAACCAAAGATACATGACAAGTTTATTCAATGTTGCATTAACATACAAACTAATGGGAATACACAGCTCTAGCCCTCCAAATGTTTGTGTATTCAGTTGTGTATTGGGGCGGATACACACTTTAGAGCTAATTCTGACCTTTCCTATTGGCCAAGCAGTTTCGGAGAAGAAGATGTTTGAAAATTTCCCCCAAAGATGAACATGGTGTAACTTTGCAATATGCACTGGAGATCAAGTGGAGAGAGATCATGGCACAATGCAGATAGCACAGGCCATGACCAATCTTGCTCTTGGATCAACGTCTTTCATTTGGTAATAAACAGAAAACTATGCTGTATTCAGGGCAGAGAAGATGATCATAATGATTCTGTGCTCAGCTGAATAGAATCAGCTACTTCTGCAAGCAGAAACCTCACTGCTCTGTACATGCACTATATCAGTGGCTAACAACAGTTGACCCTTTGTGTCAGCCTGGAACAGTCTCACACATGACATCTCATTTGTAACCCTGTTGCAAATGAGATGTCATGTTGACATAGTTCCATGACTGATCAAGTGTACAAAATTCACTGCCCCCACACACCCTGGGCCGGTGGTTTCTGAAACTTAACGTCAATTTTTATATATATTCCATGAACATACATTGTATGTTTTCAACTTAGTAAAGCCACTGTCTCAATGATGTCAGCTATGGGTTACATACACCATGTTCCAACCTTCCACAGCAACCTACCTTCTCCTGCTTTCTTTCTTGGGTGTGGTTTTATTGCTTCCGGGGTTGATCCCTTCTTGGTAACTGTTTTCTTTTTCTCATTTGGTGCCATCTTAGGAATTTTTTTCTTTTTCTTAGTGGGGAAAGAAACATTAAAAACTGTTGGTACCATGTATTCCTGAATAGGTGGTGTCTCCCTGAAATGTAAGCTACATAGTCTGAAGTGCTGATTAATCTGATCTGCTCTTGTCAGATCTCCTCGCTGTAATGCGTCTACCCATTTTTGTCGACATACAACGTCTTTGGGAAATGGCAAAAACTGCACGTTTTGCAGGGAAGGATATTTTCTAGGATGAGCTACACAGGGTGCATTTGAATGAGTTATCTTGCAGCCTTCCACACACTGCAGAATTTTCCTGGTACTGACATTGCAGTGTAGAGCTGCACAGCACTGCCACACCATCTTGCCTGCTCTGCTCACCACCCACTCCTGAAAAAAAAAGTAAAATGTCTGTTTGTAACTGGTTTTCACAAGCTGATTGACATGCTTCTTAGAGGTAACCACAAACTAAAAAAATCCAATCAGGGGTCACATTAAGCATGAATCCTGTGTCATAGAGCAAAAAATTAAGAAAAGAAGCCTGGAAATAAATAAAACTTCGACATTTTGCATGTCTGTGAACAAACGCACAAAAAACATGAGGCACTTTGATTACCCCAAACTTAGTCACTTTGCACCTATCAGTCATGATGTTTTGAATTGCCCACCATTATCATGATTATGTATTTACTGGTGGAATCCTCCGATGTTCATCTTTCTATGTACCAAGCTCTCTTATTTGCTGAGAAAAAAATATTCCTGGGGTGTCCCTCCAAAAAATGGAAATGCAGACGTCATTTCACTGCATTATAAATCCGCTGAGAGCACTTTTAGGCTCCTATTGCAGTGGATTTTATCACATGCCATTCACTGTCGAATCAAACCCATTGTTTTCCATGTGCATGTTTCATGTTCGCAATGCTCGGAAGGTACAAGTCGTATTCACTGAAAGATTACTGGACCAAGATGTTAAATTTTCACATAATATTTTCACCAAAAAGACTTCCATTGAACAAATCTAGACACAGATAAAGGCACGAGAAAAAAATTCCTTATGGCAGGCAAGCAACATAGGCAGATTAGTTACCACACAGTCACATGTGGATGAAACAAAGATTTGCATAAACTTGATGTGTTGTTGATCACTGTTTCCAATACGTCATGTCATTATTAGTGTTTTTAAACAAAATTTTGTTGTTTTAATTTCATTAAAATGTTTGAAGGGAACAAATCTGTATGACAGAACAAGATAGGAATGATATTCATGATCCAAGGCCGGAGAAAATATACGTAGGGGACCTACATAGCGGAAAACCATGCCTGTGTATGCTCGCTTGTGTTGCAGGGCCGTACTGTGTTGCTTGGTTAAAAAAAGTGACTGCACATAAGATCAGACACTTGACACCTACTACAGCATCAAATTGTCCAGTGAATTGAATCATGTAATTTATGACCATTTCATCAAGTGGATTGAATCGCAAAAATAACAGAGCCCAGGTACGATTAATCATGCATGCTGCTTGTTGCGCAAACGAGTGAAAAACTGCCCGGTGGCACACTGTGTGCGATACCATATACTGGCAGTGTGCTAAGCGTTAAAAATTAGGCCTTTTTCAAAAACCATATTTTGGTTGACCAAGAACATGTTACAGACTTAGTCTTACTGTTAATAGCAGGTACCTGGGTAGACTGAAGCCATCCTTGGTACAGCCAACAAACTTTCAGTCATTAAACTATTTTACTTTGACATACTGTTAATTATAACCATGATTTGCCGGCATGAGCATATGTTATGTTCGTTTCTATGCCTTACTTTAAGATACATGCATGTTTTATTTATCTATGATTTTCATATAAACTCATGTATCATTGTATGTTGATCATGCCAAATAAAATTAATCAATCAAATCCCATCAAATGAAATTTTCCTCCAAATGAGAAGAGCAGCCTATATTATATCTATATTCCACAATTTCAGACTGGACCCACTCATGCAGCCAATGGATCCCTTATTTTTTCCAAAAAAAAAAAAAAAAAGACAGTCTAACAGACCCATACTGAAAAATCCTTAATGCTAAACCTGCCAATAATACATTCGCATGGTGCAGCTACAAACAAGAGGACTGTGTGAACAGCTCGTGCTCATCTGACTTTGCAATTCAACCTAAAATAGTTCCATCCTGGTCTATGGGTACCCATAAGTGTTTGTCGGCAATTTCAAACCAATTGGCCAAATGATTTTAGAGAAGATTCCTGAAGGTTTTCATGAAAATGGGGGTGGGGGGGAGGGGAGGGACCAAACAAAATCCAAAACAAGAGGCCCATGATGTGCCTAATGCTCTGCTTACATAATCTGATGACCATCATCCAAAATTCACTTTCTCAAGTGCATTTCCTCCATGACCTAGATAAATTAGTCAAAATCATCTCTATGATGCAACATCAAACTTCAACATGAACCCACATCTGTTATCCACCCCCTTATTCTTTACCGTTAGGTTGAATTAAGTGAGTTTTTTTTTGTTAAGTGCTTAATGACCATGAAAAATAGGTCATGGTCACACAATATATTACAAAATTTGACCATTGGCCTAATACATAATCATTTGGTGCAAGTATTGCAGTTACATCTCAATTTCTCAAACAAAATCCAAAACAAGAGGCCCATGATGTGCCTAATGCTCTGCTTACATAATCTGATGACCATCATCCAAAATTCACTTTCTCAAGTGCATTTCTTCCATGACCTTGATAAATTAGTCAAGATCATCTCTATGATGCAACATCAAACTTCAACATGAACCCACATTTGTTATCCACCCCCTTATTCTTTACCGTTAGGTTGAATTTAGTGGGGGGGGGGTTTGTTAAGTGCTTAATGACCATGAAATATAGGTCATGGTCACACAATATTTTACAAAATTTGACCATTGGCCTAATACATACTTATTATTTGGTGCAAGTATTGCAGTTACATCTCAATTTATCAAGGGAATCACAATAAAATCATGTCCTGACACTCATTCCTTCCATGACCTTGAGAAAGGTGGAAGTCACCCATATTGTGCAACATCAAATTTCAATATATGAATATTATGATACCCCTTTGTGGTACATTTGGTATCATTAGCCTTCTTATTTTATGTCAAATTTAGTGATACTTAGTAAACGTTTTGTCAAATGAATGGAGCCAGTACGATAGTGAAACAATATTGTCAAACTTCAAAGACCACAAGAACCTTCCAATGCATCAATGCATGCCATGCACATAACAACTCATGGCCAGCCTGTAATACAATCCAACCTAAACTCAATTGCAGTGGAACTTAGAAAGTTTAAATCCATTTAGCATTGAAAAACAGCTTCATTTCACAGAAAACTGCATGCATCCAAAGTGATTTGAACTCACTTTCTGGATCATTGTCCTTTCAGGAATGTATTTACATGTATTTCATTTTACTCTATAAGCTTTTGCATGCTGACTAAAAATTCTCTTGGCATAAATTTGATGTACATCATTGTTCATGCTCGAATGTACTTTAAGCAGGCCACTAAAAGCCCTAACCCTTTACGATTTTAAATGCACGTATGAAGAGTTTTCCCAACACCTTTATGGCATGCACTGCTAAAGGGGAAAGAGGCAGGCTTTTTGTGCTGGTCAATTTTACCTGCAAGACAGTCAATATGAACATAACAAATCGGTAATTCAGTACTTTCACCAGCAGCTGGCACTAGTGTTGACCATACATTTTACCCATGCACCATTCACTTGCGGGTTTTATTGAAGTCAGCCATAGTGTTTTTATGCCGAACCTCAGAGTTTTAAAGTTACTTTTCTAGTCATTAAAAGTTTATTTTTAAGTTCATTTCGTACAAAAATGGGTGGAAAGGACTATTGCTTGGTACTGGGCTATATAAACAGGAGGGAAAAGCCAGGTTGTGAGTTAATATCCTTCCATCATATACCTGCACGGCAACCACAGAGCTACACTGAATACATTTTTTGAGTTTCTAACACCCAGGGCAGTCAGAATGATTAAATGGTGTGGATGGGGCACAAAGCAAACTGTGGACTATAAGGCTGTAGCTGCAATGCACTGGAGGAAAGTGCAGCTGTTTGATGAACTTTTAGCTGTGTTAGCAAGAATATTGATCGGATTCTTGGTAACAGATTTGGCTGCACGACTCAATATCAGTGAGGGTCACTTTTCAAAGTTCACTAGCTGGATATCTTTCCTTTCAGTGGAACCATCTAACATGATGCCATTCCCCTCCTGCAAATCTGTAACTGAAAATGTGCCCCCCCCCTCACCCCCAGTTCCAAGATTTTCCAAATACTGGGATCATTATTGATGCAACTGAACTGTATGGCGTAAAAACTGTCAGTCAGGACACATGCACATATGCACAAAGTAATCGCCATATGCCCCCTCCTCCTTCGGTGGGAGGGGGAGGCATAATTACAGCCCTTTAAGTATTCTACTTAGTATTTTAAATTTTTTTACGAATATACTGATGGAACAACACTGCAATTTTTGTAAATCTGTCTACCATCATACAAGCTCATGGAAAATCATGCAGCTGTGAAACTATGTTAGTCAAGCGTACAGAAGATTGGAGACAGGCATTAAAAGGATTATTTTCATGTTGGGACTGTCCTTATGGACCGGTCTCACATCTTTTATGAGATTCAAAAAGCCTATGGCATGGACATTACTAGGGTTGCAACGATACATTTTCTCATGACATGTGCAGCTGAATAATGGCTATTAATTAAATTTATATATTCTTTTATCACTTATTCTAAATTCATGCTCTTAATTTTTTAAATTAAACATAGATTTCATATTTTCTTATGTAAAATAACATGATAAATGTTACAAATGTAAAATAATTCAGAAATATAAAGCTAAAAAGTTGAAATGCCTTACAATAAAATTTATTATAATTTTTTTTCTTTAAAAATTTCTGATCCAGATTATGATTAATGTGCAAACGAAATATCATCACCATTTATTTTCTTTGCTGTCATCATGTTCATGTGGAACCTATCAAATTCAAAGTCTCACTATTTAAAAAAAATCAAACACGTATCTAAGCACCAGTGAATCATTACATGTCTAGCGATTTTATTATCTGTTACTCTGTTAGAAAATCACTTGACCAACAGGAAACAACGCATGAAGCTAGTGCCTGGAAAAATGTATCCAAAGGCATTCTTCTAGGATCTATCATGGGCCCTGTCCTCTTTTTTATTTATTTGTTAAAACAACATATGTACATATGTTCCAAACTGTGACATTTATAATTATGCTGACAATATCATTGTATCTGATAAAACCAAAAGAGAAAGTGGACATGATAGTTCATCTTGGCCTGAAAACAAAAGATTGCTTTGGATAAAAAGTCTAATTCATTATTCTGGAGCATATTTACAGTATGACTTTAACGCCCATCAATTTAAAACAAGACATGAGCCTCATTGCTGCCTAAGCAGAATTTGCCGGAAACCAGAGAAAGTCTGCTTTGGAGGAAATACACCTCAAACTGTTCTAGTCCTTAATTGACAAATATACTGTCTACAGGTATTGCCTGATACTGTCAGGGTTAAGTGTCTACTTTTCCTGGTCATGGAAACCGTGGTTATGTAATTTTTAGTCTTTCTGATCTAGGGCAACTTAAATGGGGCAACTACATGTATAAAGAAGTTATGAGCCCGCACACATGTGTGCCATTTTCAGTCCCATCCCTGGCCTCATTTCCATCTTCAGTTTGCCTGAGCCCGGGAATACGGAGTATCTTAGTGTTCCTGTTCTTCAATACTGTATCTGCTCTGGCCACTCAAAATTGTTGTTCATTATACTGTGGCCTTCACAATCATTATTATTATTATGGTCATCTCACCTATTTCTGACAATTAGTCAGAGCTTTACTAGATCATTTGCCTCCTCAGCAGACTTTTCTCTGGTCCCCGACAAAATATTTTTAACTTCATCTTAAGAGAAATTTTATTTTTTACTGCATCTCAAAAGAGGCCTATCAGAAATATGAGAAAGTTTAAAAGTACTTTTTAATACATTGTACACTGCTGTTATTTTTTGTGTTAAACTTTATCAATTTATCATATCTTTAATATTATCAACTTTAATTTCTATATGCTTCATCTCATCTTCCATAAAATAAGAATGGGTAGCCCTACATGTTGCCCAGTTTGCTTTGCCTATCAGAAATGAAGAGATTCTGCACACATATCATGCCAGGACCTCTGCTGTTCATCATGACAGTTTCTGCGATTTAGACATGGTGCAAGGTTACCTTAAAATGTTTTTTACGGTGAGTAAATAGCATCAGTTGCTCCTGTTTCTGTTTACTGTACTATCGGACTTGAAATAAAATTTATCTTATCTCATGAATATTTATACCTAATTATAAGTCCATGTCCATGCTTTTATCCCATGGCATGTCCCAACCCACTGAGATTTGCATCAGAAAAATTAAAGATGTGTCAATAAATTGAAAAATTGTTGTTCGTGCTAACACAGTCTAATGATGTTTTTAATAAACACAGTCCATTGTTCCAGAAGCTCAATCAAAAATGTTACTTCTCTCAGTTATTAAAAAGAATACAAGACCAATCCAGTCTTTCAAATTCATTGACATGGTGTGTTATTATAAAGGTAAGTATGGTATATATGCCAATGACTTCAGCTGGAAATACAAAACAGAGCTTGAAATTAACTTTCAATTTCAACAGCTAAGACCATTTATGTTTGCATACAGTTTTGTTTATAAGTTTTGATAATCCTAGTTTTACAACCAGCAAACTTGATACACAGAAATCAAGTGTACAGTGCCCCTCATGAATCAAAGATGTCCTTTTTCATATAAAAATAAACATTACTTAACAAAAAAAAAAAAAAAAAACATAACTGAAGTTTGTTTTTGTAACATTCAAAGTGTAATAGTGTAAGGTTTTCAAAGTACATGTTTCCTGTAATATGATCCAATTTCATCAGTGCCAAAAAGTATCATATTCTGAAGACACAAAACAAGTTAGGAGCTCTACTATCATGACAATTACTTAATAAATAAAAAGAAGGAACGAACCTTTGAAACAGGATGGTTGTGTTTGGCTTCGCAGCTCTTTACTTCAAGGAATTCTCCATCATCTGATATCCGCAAACTTACATGGACTGGGCAGTCTTTCTTGAAAGTCCTGATAAACAAAGAGAACAGTTATCTACTGACATGCTGGCCGGTTGCCTGCTTATCTGAGTCAGATACCACTTGTGTCAAACTGAAATTTCCCTCACACATAATGCAGATCAGGTTAATATGTAGTCTGGACACAAAACTGGCATCAGGAGTAGAAACCCTTAATTAAGTTACTTGATGCAGAGACAAGCACAATCGAAAAGGAGGCCCACCAACAAGAGAACAGTTCCATCCATGAAGAGCTCAGCTTATTGATTGAAAGTACAATTCAATTACATATAGTGTCAAAATAGAAGACAGATGTTTGAGCACAGTTCCATCCATAGAGTTCACATTGACAAGTCATTTGGACACATAGTTAATAGACCTGTATATTGACCATGTTGAATGACAATGATGTACTTACGATGACTCTCTCTTGCCATCTCCTCGTTGCACAAACTTCCTCCCACCATGGATGCAACAGTACTAGAAGAAAAAGGGTATACTCATATTAGATACAACTAGAAGTGAGTTTTCTTGCAAAAAACATTATGCATCCCCCGAGAACGACATCAGTGATCAGTGTAATTTTTGCCAATGCATGTTAATTCTCACAGAGAAAAATGTAAATACTTGCAGCATTTTTACAAGACCTGTACATTGGGATTACGTGACAAGCACCAATGCATGATTACCTGACTTACATCTATGAACTTATATAGTAACAGTTAACCAATCAACATTTTGAGGACCGTGTGACCTTCGCCAGCCTGAAGATCATCCACATTCACGTGATAAAAAATTCTCCAAATCCATGGAATATCTGCACTTAAACAAAAGATAAGGAGTCAATAGGGGGCAGAGGTATGATATAATTAAGAAACACCCTATAAAAGTAAGAATCACCCTGTGATCTTCACCTTTGGCCTGAAGGTCATCCATTAACATACAATTAAAAACTCTGCAGACCCATAGATCATCTGTACCAAATTACGAGGGAATGGGTCAACAGCGACGAGAGATCCAATAAAAATAAGGATTACCCTATAAAATTAAGAATTGCCCTGTGACCTTTACCACTGGACTGTGACCATTTGAACAAACTTGGAAGAGACTGACCCAAGGTATATCCCCACCAAGTCTGAAGTGAATCTGGCCGACGGTTTTAAAGATGGAAGTCGAAGACATGATCCACAGCAATCCCTATTAACTTACATAGTAATCAACAGGAATGTATGCAGTTTGACCTTTCAAGGTCACTCAGGTTTAAAATAAACCATACAAACTGAAAGCCCACAAGTACTTTCCTATTAACAATTGATAGTAACCTTGGGCCTACGATACACCATTAAGAAGGTATAAGCCAATATGTGAAAATTGCTGAGTCAGCAGAAAATGCAACAAGGATTTGACCTTGACTTTTGACCTAAAGGTCATATATTATTAAATGGGACAAATTTCCGAGACCCATAGATCATGTGTACCAAATTAAGAGGCAATAGGTCAAGAAGGGGCAGAAATATAAAGAAAATGAGATACATGACGGCCAACAACAGGACTAAACACTATATGTATCCCCCCTTCGGGTGATGCATAATAATCAGATAATCTCTCCCTAGGATCTATCAAGTATGAAGAATGTGTTCTGTGAAGTGGTAGCAAGTGATACACTAGCTGGCCAGGGCCACAGGCTTCCACACAAATACTTCGCTCTTGAACTCCGAGTTAATATCAAAAGTCTATATTGTGATTACACTAGGAGATATAACAGATTTTAAAGAAAAGTGTACGATTACTTTGCTCTTGGAACTACAGTAATATGGAAACATGGCCATTTTAATAAGGGACAATAACGGAATAAAGGGAATAAGTAGGGGCATGAGGGGTTCCTGGGCATTTTGGATCACTAGGGTGCTTCTATATGGAATAAAGACATGCGGTTCTTGGTATAAAAGTCATGGAGCGAAACACGCAGCATATTAGGCAGTCATGGATATAGTCCCAACAGAAGTGCAGACTCTTGCGAAAACTTCAGTTTAAATCTTATTTAAAACGTGGCCACAAACTTGGACCACTCCCTGAAGAATCTTGGATAATGTATTGATAATATTGTACTGTGTGCGGCCACATTTGCACTGTGCCTGTATAATACAGGTATTATAACATCAATCACAAAAATGTTTGCTGATGATACTAAGGTATACAAAGCAATTCATACCGTTACTGATTGTGAAAAAATGCAAACAGATCTAAATACCCTAGGTAGTTGGTCAGACACTTGGTTGTTGAACTTTAATGCTGATAAATGTGTTGTTTTAAAGATAAAGGAGAAAGAAGATTATGTTTACACTCTTAATGGTGTCAATTTGAGCCAAGTTAAGCAGCAGAAAGACCTAGGTGTTTTGATTGCAGATGACCTTTCGCCTAAGTGGCATATTCAGAATATTGTAAACAGAGCTAATCAGAGAGTAGGTCTGATTAAACGGTGTTTTACAGGACTAGACAATAAAATAGAAACATTATACAAAAGTATAGTAAGACCAGTGCTTGAGTACGGGGCAAATGTATGGAGCCCCTGGCATAAAAGAGACATTGAACTTTTAGAATCGGTACAGAGACGTTGTTTGCGGCTTTCTTTGCAAGACATTAAATTAGATTCTCTTGAAGAACGGAGAAGTTTTAGTGACATGTGTGAGACATATAAGATGATACATGGTCTGTATAAAAATAACTCAGATAGATTCCTTTCTTACAGTAATCGTTCTTTACGTGGTCACTCTTTAAAACTAACAAAGAAGCACACAAGGACAGACACCTTTAAATATTTTTTTTCCAACAGAGTAGTCAACAAATGGAACAGTCTTCCAGAGGAAGTAGTGTCTGCCCCGTCTCTGTCAGCCTTCAAAAGAAGATTGAGATCCCTACCTAAAGGACAAGAGGGATAAACCAACCAAGTAACCAAGCAAGTAAAAATACAGCATCCCCCAATCTATGAGGAAAGGAAAATGAATACTCCCATGACTCCTGAGTGATGATGCTGATCTCAGGGCAGTCCAACTGGAGCATTGTAGCAAAATTTTGCTACAGTGCTCCTCAAAATTGCTACAAATTTTCTCAAAAATAAGTGTTTCTTATGTGAAGAAGTGGAAAAAATGCTACATAAGTAAAGAAAATTTTGCTACAGAGATTTTCAGCTGGACAGCACTGGATCTCTGAATCTGTGGTCCCAGTTTGATTTATCACAGAATCATGAAAACAAGGTTTGTTTTAGGTTGATATTGTTAAGTATAATGGGAGGAATAAATAGACACATATTGCCACTGAATTTTTGTGTATACGGATTACTTTTGTAGCCTGCAGAATGCAGACCCGCAAATTAACTAGTGCCCAACAAAGCATCTACTTGGTGCTCACTGTGTAATTTGCTTATTTTAATATAGATATTGAAGGGTAATTTTAAATCATTTGCCAAATGTCCTTGTGACTCTTATATTTTATGTATTAATATAATTATCTTTTATACTTGGTTTTTATGTATGTTTTGGGCCTTCATGCCAAAACAGAATATTGTATTCTGATTATGGATTGCCAAATAAAACCTTATCCTTGCGGCCCTCCCGTGCCGGCGATCGAGTAATGTTATGTGCGTTTACCATGTATAATAGGGACTATGTGTATGTCCTTTAAGTTTAATACAAGTAGGCCTACTCTACATTGTCATACAAGAATGACAAAGTGTGAGGTCGATCTGGGAGGGCCAAAAACGCCAAGAAAAGGCGTGCGGAACAAGAGAGAGCCCGTTCCAAGCCGGAATTGCCGCAATGAGTGGTTCTGTTCCGCATATATACTACCCAGGACCGCATTACCCGTTTGATGAGGGTCACTCGCGCGCACCTTGATTTCATAATATACCAGGTCTTCTTTCAACATTCTCTTTATCTTTCCTTGCACTGCCTTTACGGTTCGAGCTTCTCGCTTCCACAATTCAGTAAACTGTGTCTGCTTATACTCTTCTATTTTGTCACTGAGAGCCTCCAGTGAGGCAAAACGCTCTCCCACATTAAATAATACGTCTGCTTGTTCCGCCATGTTGGGAAACTGAACTTCCCGGGAGAGAAACAAGAATATCGCGAGATTTTGTGACGTCATTCCAAGCGGTAACAGTAAATACCAAAAGCGTGCGAAGACATGCAGAAACATTGTCATCCTGGACGTCACAAGTTCAAATATCATGCCAATATTACAAACAGACTTTATTTATACGATTATTACTTAAATTGGTGATAGAAACTTACGTGAAGGAAAATGGGGGCCGAAAAATGTCAATGTGTGGAACACGGTGCAGTAAGCTAGCTAGTTCCCGCCAGATGTCCCTTCACAAACTGTTGCAGGACCATAGAATCAGCTGTTGAAAATTTTGGCTTGGAATGGGTGGCGAGGGGGGGGGGGGGTAGGAGGGCGGAGGAAGGGCAGGGTGAGCGGGGAAGAGAGGGGGAAAGGAGGGCGAAGAGTGCCCACCCGATTTCTTTTAAACTGCATACTTGATGGAAGATGAAACTTCAGCCAGTCATGGTGCTGGGTTTATACTGTTCTCCGTATGGTGTCACCCTCTGACGGACAAACTAAGACCTAAAATTGACATAAGCTAGGGTGGCTGGGTGAAGGGGCTTCTGGATCCAGTGCTCAATTCCCCTTGTAACATCGCGATTTTAAGTTTTGGTGATCAAGACATCAGAAAGAATGAATATAAAGCATCAAATATGATTGTATGTTATTTCCATGATTTCATAGAGTCTTCTGGGTTTTTACTTAGTTATTGCTATTTGATTACAAGAGGACTGTGAACTATGATATCAAGGTCACCTCAATAACAACAACAACAACAATAATAATAATAATAATAATAATAATAATAATAATAATAATAATAATAATAATAATAATAATAATAATAATAATGTAGCTCTCCCCTTTTGTGCTCCAGTCCTGTGTGACACAGACAGCCAATTTAAAAAGCAAAAAACAAAAAAATAGATGAGGCGGAAGAAACCACGGTTATCCTAATCAGCTAGTGCTGCCATGTTTTCCAGGACCAGCCCTGAGGCAAAGGGTCCACCACACACTCTCTCACAGCTGTGGCGGGCCCCTGGTCCTGGATATATCCCCCTACACTCAACACTTGTAGTTTCTCTCCCCCCCCCCCCAAAAAAAAACAAACAAACAAAAAAACCCAAACTTTTCCTCACACATCCTATCCCCACCTCTAAAGCTCAGGCATTTCCCATGGGAGACCATATGGGAGCCCTTTTCTCTCTGTACTCTGAGATTCTCATTTACTCTGTTGCTGTCTAACTTTAAGACCTGTTTCTGTTTCAGACCATGATCACTGTTGCTAACACATATATATCCCCTTGCTGATCGTAAAAAATACAGCAAAATCACACCACCACCTGTTCTACAAATTGAGATCCAGGGGTACCCACAAGTGTCCCCACGCAATCTGAAGCAATTGGCCAGGTGGTTTCTGAGATGATTTTTTAAAATTTTGCCAAAAAAATCAACAACAAAATTTATTAAAAATCGAAAATTCGCTGGACCGTGAACATTGGAACAAATCTGGCAGAGTCTCATTTAAGGTACATCCCCAACAAGTTTAAACTGAATCTGCTTGATGGCTTTGGAGAGGAAGTAAAAACTGTGAATTTCCATTGCAATCACCATTCACTTCAATAAATGGAATGCACGCATCAACCACAAATCATCCCAATTGATTTTTTTTTTTAAATTCAGGCATAAAGAAGAAACTAAGAACTAGGAGTCCCAAGGAGTCTGCCTGTGTGATATCAAAGCATTTGGGTGAACAGTTTCAGAGAATATTTTTTAAGGTTTGCCCCCAAAAACGAAAAAAAAAGAAGTCATACAAAATCCAAAAATCACAGCAGCATGGTCATTGAACAACTTGGTACAGACCCACCCAAGGTAGATCCCAACCAAGTTTGTACTGGATTTGGTCTGTGGTTTTGGAGAAGTTGAAAATGTGAATAGTGGGTGGAGGATAGATGGACAGACTGCACAGCCTCCTAAAAGCTCAGCTGACTGACAAGCCAGCTGAGCTCAAAATTATATGCCAATTTCTTATTCCACACAAACATAATGTAAGCTCAGAATGTGATACAAATGTAAACAAGACATCTTTGTAAAACACAGATGCCGCCCTACTATCATTAAGTTTGCCCTCATTACCCTGTTGATGGTACCAAATGGGGCAGTCATGACATTGGGAAGTGGATGTAGAAACCAAATTCACTAAAGTGGCTTTGTGACCTTGGAAATCAGGTCAAGATCACTCTTTAAAGCTGATCTAGCCCTAATAGAAAGACCAAAAGTATCTACAAAATGAAAGCTCTGGCTCAAAAACTCTGCAGCTGTTAAGCAGAAACCAAATTCAGTAATGTGGCCCTGTGACCTTGGGAATTGACTCAAGGTTACCCATTTTAGAACTTGATCTAGCTCTTATAGAAGACTATATTCCTGAGCAATATGAAAGCATTAGGTGAAAACATCTTTGGTTATCATGCAGAAACCAAGTTCACTAATATGACTCTACGTGTGTGACCTTCGGAATTTGGTCAAGGTCACATCTCCTAATTTTACCAAGCCCTAATTTAGGCCTATTACCATGTGCAATATTGAAGTCATTACTTAAATTCTGAGTTACAGTGCAGAATTCAAGTTCATTAAAGTGCCCTTCTGACCTTTGAATTTAGGTCAAGGTCACCCATCTTTGAACTTGACCTTCTGGATAAAGGATTATAATACTGTGCAATATACAGGTCCTACAATAAAACTTTTCTAGTTATCGTGTAGAAGCCAAAACTTATTATAGTACCTGCCTGACCTTTAAAATAGCGAGGGAAATAGCTAGGGTCTAGGTCAACCACCTTCATACTGCACCTAGCCCTTACATCAGAGATAAGTTTGTCTTTTCATCCAGAACCACTTCCTGGTAGTCATTACCCTATTCTGCATTCCGAACTCTTTACACTCCATAAGCTAACCTGTAAGGCTGCATTAACCCAAATAAATAGGAGAGGTCACAATTAACATTTATGTGTATTTTGCTGATTGCACAACTCAATACACAGAATTCTTGTGGGCCAGAGATGTGTATTACCATAAGATTTTATCTTAAAATAACATCCAATATGTTGAATAGTTTACCAGCAAAAGTTATCAAATTGACAAGAGTATTTCAACTGTATGGTCATTTACCACAAGAATTTTGGTGTTTCTAAGTAGAGCAGCAAATTACAATGGAAACTAATGGAAATACACATACTTAGCCCACCTGCCAATATACTCCTGTACTGAAAACCCCCATGAACCAGTTGATCTTAACCTTACCTATTAAAGGGTCTTCAGAGGGTAACTACTCAGAATATGTTTCGGAGCCTGTGCCTGTACATGTTTCTCTGCATTGTGGCTCCTTATCTAAACTAAATATTCACAAAGACAACCCAAATAATAATGAAACTAGACATACCTTCAATGCAAGTGTTGACTGAAGGGTACACTGTTTGCTCGAATTATGTAATGGTGACACCAAAATCTAATCAGTTCATCTTGCCAGGTAAAGTAAGCATATTGCCAAATTTGAGCAAAATACATGGAGACATTCTGTAGATATCATGATAACGACAAAATGCACATCCAGACGGATGGACAACCCAAAACAGAAAGGGTCCCCCTATGGGACGGAACCTTAAAAATATAAAAGTGTCAAATGCTGTATTAGCTAAACAAGTGAATTAAGTTTTGCTTATAAATGCAGAGCTTCACTATGAATAAAGAAAACCTGTCAAACCAAACATAAGTACTAAATTTGTAGGCCCCTATAGTTCAAGTTCAAATTGAACCCGTATGTACCCTTTCTTGCTGGATAGCTTAACCACCTGCCTGTCTACAAATGAAGTAGAAACAAACCGGGGCATTATATTCAGTCCCAGTGGTTATAAAATAAAGTTACAGATGGACCACTTGTACAAACCAATGGAAATTCTAACAAGTACTGTAACAATGGACATCCTGCACCAGAAATGTGAGACAAACCCCATGATGACACCCACTCTTCACTTTAAAAGTAGATATCTGGGCACTACCAAAGTCCTATCTCAAAAACTTCTTCAGTTATAGTGCAGAAACCACATTCTTTCTATTGACCGACTGACCTGGTGACCTTGGGAATTTGGAAAAGGTCATCCATCTTCTAAGCTAACCAAGCCCGAGGACTATTACCATGTGCACTATTGAAGTCATTTAAATTCTGAGTTACAAAGCAGAAACCAAGTTGTGACCTTAGAATTTAGGTCAAGGTCAACCATCTTCTAGCTTGACCTAGCCCTGTATAAGGACTATATTCCTCTGCAATATACAGGTTCTATTATAAAAACTTTTCAGGTTAATATGCGGAAGCCAAAACTTACTACAGTACCTGCATGACCTTGGAAATAAAGTCATGGTCAACCACCTGCATACTGCACCTGGCCCTTATATAGGAGTATACACTTGGGCACTATCAAAGTCTTATCTCAAAAACTTCTTGAGTTATCGTGCAGAAACCACAGTCTCTCTGCCAACAGACTGACCTGGTGACCTTGGGGATTTCGTCAAGGACATTCATCTTCTAAACTAATCAAGCCCTAACTGAGGACTATTACCATGTGCAATATTGAAGTCATAACTTAGATTCTAGTTACAAAGCAGAAACCAAATTCAGAAAAGTGACCTTGTGACCTTTCAATTTAGGTCAAGGTCACCCATCTTCAAACTAGTTCTAGCCCTGGATAAGGACTATAATCCCATGCAACAATTCCTATCATTAAAACTTTTCTAGTTATCATTCAGAAACTAAGACTACTGTACCTCTGTGACCTTGGAAATAGGGTCAAGGTCAACTATCTTCATACTTCAACTAGCCCTTATACTCCAGTATACACCTGGGCACTATCAAAGTCCCATCTCAAAAACTTCTTGTGTCATGGTGCAGAAACCAAAGTCTCTCTACTGACCAACACAAGCAAATCTAGATGCCCAGCCTTCTTTCAAGGGGAGGGCATAATAATCAGTTGTTAACCCTATCCATAAACCTTTTTTTTTTCATCCCGTTAGTAGTCTACACATAAATATCTTATTTTAAATGTACATGTAGGTTGCTTTCACTGTTCTCTGGCTTCCTCCTTCAAAGTTGACAATTACGTGATTCGATCTTCATAATTAAGCCACAGGCAGAATAATTGAAAAATGAATGCCCCCCCCCACCTTAGGAGGAGTAATGGCCTTTGATTTTTAATTGTTTGTCCGTATATGTATATGAAATTTTGCTGTTTCTCCATGTCTGAAATTAAGCCCCTTAATTATAGTTGTTGGTGTTTAAAATTATGCGAATACGGTGGACTTAGTGCATTAGCTAGACACGTGCCTGGGTGTTTTTGCACTGCAAAATTCTCAAAATCACACTTTTTAATGTGCACTCTCTGGATTTTAACAGAATCATAATACAAAAGACAGGAGATGCACACCATTTTGAAATTTGCATGTCAGTTTTGAACTTTGCACATTTGGGGATGAGAATGGGTAGAGTGCATTTTGGCTACCCCAAAGAGCAAACTGGCAACCTAATATGCCCTAACCCAAATATTTTAACAGTTTTGCAGCAGTTCCACCAAACTAACAACACTATTTTGTTGAAGGAGAACAATTTTGGGAGAAAGTTGCAAATGGCAACCAATTCTTATCCCCGTGGCCATTGGCACCCAATTTGTCCATTTGTGGCTTAAATGCAGGGTTTAAAATTGTGTTGTTGAATATTTTCAAAACGTTTAATTGAATTTTGATTCCAGTTTCTCCATATAAATGTATATGTCAGTGCAGATTTAGCCAACATCACCCAAGTTATATCCAACAGATCTAAAAAAAAAAAAAAAAAAAATCTATTATGAATAATTATTATGACAGGGATGATGCCTTTGCGTCTGTAAAGAAAAACTACCAGTTTTAAAAGCATCTCAATCTGTTACCACAGCTTTGAAGACACTGAAAATTTAAAATGTCCCTAGTCTTTCATGATTTAAAACGCTATTATTTCTGTTCATTGACTGCTCAAAATTTACATAAAAGTCTGAACTGCTCTTTATTGTGGTTCTAAATTGGCATCTTTTGAAAGATACACTTTTGTTTAATATTTAATGGACAAAAAAGCACATAAAACATAGGTAAATGTTGGCATCAAATCTTTACCTATTTTTATTAAGATTGAAATGTTTCAAACAAGCATAATTTAAACTCCCACTACTTTGTTTTAATATTCATTTGATGCAAAATGGTAAAACATATCCAAGACACATGATGATTCACACATTTCTATCACAGTTCTGATAATACTGAAGGTCAAAAATTTGAAATGCCTAAAAAATTTGAATTTGCAAATGTGATTCATTGTTTCGTTCAATGTTGTTTACTTGTCTGGCAGAAATATATTAAGATGAAGTTTTGTTGTGAGCGTCTTAAGTCAAATTTGTCAAATACACCACCAATACCGGGTTTCCTTTCACAGAATACAGTGTATAGTTAGGGCAAAGTGCATTCTCTGAGCAGTTTAGTTTTTGAGATCAAGTGAAAGCACAATTTGAATATTTACAGTATGGGTAGTGGCTGATAATATATGGGTATGCAGTGTGTGCATAGGTGTGTGTGTGTGTGTGAGAGAGAGAGAGAGAGAGAGAGAGAGAGAGAGAGAGAGAGAGAGAGAGAGAGAGAGAGAGAGAGAGAGAGAGAGAGAGAGAGAGAGAGAGAGAGAGAGAGAGAGAGAGAGAGAGAGAGAGAGAGAGAGAGAGAGAGAGAGAGAGAGAGAGAGAGAGAGAGAGAGAGAGAGAGAGAGATCTTCACTTCTTAAATTCTGATCAATTCATTTTATTTCTGGTACAAACATATATACAACATATATTTTACAGTGATTGCAATAAACCAGTGCACCATCATTTTCTTTAATGTAAATTTAAATTAAACATGTAACATTACAAAACTTTAATAAAACAGACATTATTGAAGTCATCAATAGTACATCTGAACCTTTGGTATTGCTCAAATGGGTTTTTTTTTCATAGATATTTTTTCACGTCGATTGTTTTGTTGAAACATGTATTAAAATGATTTTTCCTTTCCTTAGAAACCAAGTTTCAGCAGATGTGAAGGACTCCCAAATGACAACGGGCAAAATTACCTCTAACCCTGCACTTTCCCTATCAACTTAGGTTAGTGTTTTGCATGAAGCCCCAGTAATGCCTGGCACATGGTGTTTCAGCAATCAGAAGGACCTACATGTAAGGTAGGTGCTGAATGTTATGCATCAAAGGTAAATATAGACATACATGTACTTTCATGTTACTCCCAAAATTTAGTGCGTGAGCCACATGTTTGTTTCCATTTTTTTTCTTTTTTTTTTTTTGACATGACAATATGACAATAAAACTACTGGATTTAAGATGCTTAGGATGCTGCCATCCATTTGAAGTTGGTGCAGGAGATTTTGTAATACAAATAAAAGTAAGCAGGCTGTATGAGTATATTACACTTCTGAACAATCACACTTCCTCACACAAACTGGACTGCTCAGTCTTCAGTCACACCATAATCTCTCCACAAATGGTACAGTTAAGTTCCAACATTGATCCTGGTCCAGCCCCACTACAATGGTGTCAATGAATGCTCATGTGTATGTTATGTTTTTCTAACATGTGGTTGAGGACAATGTGCACGGATTCAGGAAGTAACTTTCTTGTAACATCTGATGCATCACATTTTGTCTGGTAGATCTTTAGTACCGACCTTTTCAGGGTATCATTATGCTCCAGTTTGCTTAATTCTTTTACACTTGCTCTCCTCAGCAAAAAAACACCTCCAAATGTCACAACAGTAGGGTCCCACATGAACAATACTCGGTTTGCTCATAACGGTGGCTTCTTATTTTAACAAACTGCATATTCTCATTAATTTGACATGATGTATTGAAAACCTTCATTCCACTTTGTGAACATGATACATCTACATACAGCCTACCAGTAGGAGTAATGTGGTGAACTGCTCCTTTCTGATAACACAGGATAAGTCCACTTCTGGTCTTGTGGCCATCTTGCAAGTGTTTGACCATAAATTCACAAGTCCTAGTTGTGTCATTGGCCGCCTTACCAGTCATCACAAGTCACTGATAGGACAGAAATCATAGAGAGACTTGGACTCAGCTCTCTTGAATGTTGTGGCTGTTTTACACACCTTACAAGTCACTGACTTGACACATACAAGTCAGTGACTTAGCTGATATCATGACACTTGGCCCAGTTCTCTTGAACTTTGTGGCTGTTTTAGACACCCACATTGTCCTTCTCAGTATCACTTACCAACACACTGCACAACAGAACAGAACTTTCATTTTTATACCAATGCTATGTATAGAAGTAGGCTACAATTTAAGTCTGCTCTGAGATGGTGTAAAAGAAATGAAGATAAAATCAGGGCTGATGCAATGGCTAATGATCTCAATGATAAAATTTTTTAAAGAGTTTTGGAAAAAGATACAACAGATCAATAATGGTAAACTTGGTAATACTGATAGAATTGAAGAGGCACATGGTGATGAACAAATTGTACAACTGTGGAAGCAACATTATTTTGATATTTTTAATGAGGGTCATGATTACCATGAATGTGTTAAAATAATTCCAACATGTAATGAGACTTATGATTCAGTGAGAATCAGTGCCACAGATATATATTTAAGTATTGCAGATTTGAAAACAGGTAAAGCTGGTGGTCATGATGGGGTGTGTGCAGAACATCTTAAATATGCAGGGCAAAGTATTAACAAGGTGCTTGCAAGTTGTTTCACTGCAATGTTGGTACATGGATACATTCCAGGAGACTTTATGAAAACTATTTTGGTGCCGATTATCAAAAATAAAACTGGTGACATGCATGATAAAAGTAATTACCGTCCTATTGCTTTAGCTACCATGATGTCTAAGGTTTTAGAAAAGGTAATCTTAAGAAGATGTTAAGAACTTCTTGATACATCTAGTAACCAGTTTGGATTTAAACAGAAACATTTGACTGATTTGTGCATATTTATGTTAAAACAGTTTTTGCATACATACAGCTCTAGAGAAAGTCCCATGTTCGTTTGTTTCCTGGATGCTTCCAAAGCATATGACCGCGTGAGACATTTGAAAGTATTTAAGATACTGATTGATTGTAAGGTTCCGTCATACATTGTTCGTATTCTTGCTTTTTGGTACTGTAATCAGGTCATGTGCGTCCAATGGAACAAGGTTAAGTCTAATTATTTTTCAGTCTCCAATGGCGTCCGTCAAGGTAGTTTATTGTCCCCCGCTCTTTTCAATGTTTATATTGACTAGATATCTGTGAAACTTAATAAGATTAATGTTGGATGTGTTCAGAAAAAGAAAATTGTTAACCATTTAATCTATGCAGACGACATGTGTCTTTTTGCTCCATCTGCTAAAGGTCTACAGAAACTATTAAATAAATGTCACAAAGAAGCATGTGAATTAGATATAAAGTATAATGTAAAGAAGACTGTTTGTATGTGCATTTCACCAAAGGGATGGAAACTTGTAAGATTGCCATTGTTGAATTTAAATAATTTTGTACTTAAATATGTAACAAGTTATAGATACTTGGGAGCCTTTATTACTAATTGCTTAAGTGATGATGAGGATGTTCAAAGACAAATCAGAAGTTTGTATAGCAGAGCCAACATGCTGGCTAGAAAGTTTTCTAAATGTTCTCATGAGATCAAAATAAATCTTTTTAGGGCATACTGTGGAAATGCCTACTGTAGTCAACTGTGGGCCTGTGTCAGAGCTTATCAGTTGAATCAGTTGAAGGTCGCATATAATAATGCCTTTCGGATTGTTATAGGTTTACCAAGAAGATGTAGTGCTAGCGAGATGTTTACATACAACAGAATAAATAGTTTTGGTGAATTCATTAGAAAAGAAATATATAGTTTTTGGACGAGAGTTCTTGATTCGGTTAATCCCATTATTCAGAACATGATAAATACTGGATTTGGATCAATGGCTTTGTACACATATGATAGGTGGGTCAGGCTGCTGTACTCTGGGAATTACTCCCAGAGTGCAGCATCCTGAAACCCAAGATATGTTTGATTTGTGGTCTCCAGTCTCAGGTGTCGCATAATACTAAGCACATTTTTAACATCATTTTAATACATGGATCATTTTCATCTATCATTGTACTTCACCATTGTGTATATACATATTTGTAATGTCTTTATGGGCCCTAGTGGCTTGAAATAAAATTATCTTATCTTATCTTATCTTTATCCAGTCTGTTTCAGGTATCATTGGTTTGACAACATAAATAACATACTTGCTATCAAGGGAATGGCAATCCTATGTAGTTTTCTTAACCAACTGTTCAACTATTCCACAAAAAGTGCACTGGGATCATTACATTTTCCTCTTGGGGGCCAGCTCCATGTGTCCTTCTAGTTGAACAAAATTAGATGCTGTCAGTTGGCAGGCCATCCCACAGAGTCCACAATAGTGGTTTTGACAAATTCACAATGTTCAGACCAGTTTTCATCATGCTGTCTCTCCATGTGCTCACAACACTGGGCTTCACTCCCGAAGGATTCTCCACAGATACTACAAGAGAAATGGCCAGCTACATCTGATGATTCAGTAGCCACTATTGCAGACACACTTTCCTCTGATACACCACATTGTTCATCAGTGTTAACATCATTAGCATTGAGATTTGTGGTTGTGCCTTTGACCATAATGGGGTTATCCAACATCTCTGCCACATTTCCAAATTCTACATCTTCCTGTTCTGTCTTAATATGCACCTCTGGACATTCCCCACTGGCACTCTCAAACATCTTGGATTCTGTAATTAAAGTGTAAACAAATCAACAGGTAAGGGAGGTATAAATTGGTCACTTGGTACCATCTTGTGAAGTATAGTGAAACCATATTGTAACAACACTCAAGATATCTCACTGTATTCACCTAACGACACAAGGTTTGAAGGGCTTGAAGGTCAAAATCCTTTGCTATTTGACTCATTTATCTGACATCTTCAGATATCTGACATATTTTGCAGGGAACAGATTGTGTAATTTAACAAGGTTTAATTGTACATACAAAATGTATCTGCTTTTCATATTTTGACTTTTAATGATGTTTCAATCTTGAATCAATGAAAGTACAGACTCTCCTGTGTTGTTCACTTCAGGACAGGTTGCAATTAGTACCAACACTTTCAAAAACTTATTTCTCTAGCAAATCAGTTTTTGTCTAAGTTGCAATAGTAATCATCATATCTGACATAAAATAATATTAAATGTGAAAGAAATGTATTGCCAATTCACTGTTACTCGGTATGATCCAAATTTAAATCGAGCAAGTAGTCATCTGAAATCACCACTTATTATCAAAAGATTTCGATTAGCTGTCATTGCCAAAGTAATCAAATTTGAATATTTTTCTGATCTGTGTCAGCTGATTGACTGATAGACAGCAATACCCACAATTGTTCAACATATGCTTATGACAATGAGCTACATTTCACACAAATTATCTGATGCAACATGAATGACCATCTGAAACTACCAAACCTGTACTAATATCGAAATTTGGTGTGGCCTCTGACATGGTGGCTTGTTTGATGCTCATGTCATGATCACCATCATCAAAATCATCATCACTGGTTCTGTCCCTTATAGGTATGTGCATTGTAGTTTTTTCCAACATCTCAGTGGCAGTTTCAAATTCAGTGTTTTCTGGCTCTTGCTTAATTTGCACCTCTGGATATTCTCCTGTGGTACACTCAGACATTTCATCTTGACACTCCATGTCTACGTCATCTGGCTCAGATTTTATTTCTCCCTGACCACATCCCACTGTGTCATTCTTTGAAACAGGTACAACTACAAATCCATTGTCTTGTGTTTCTTCTTTAATGAGTTTAAAGCCTCCAGAAACAGCTGTCGAAATAAAAGTGTGGTCTTCAGAGTTTGTTGAAGGGTTTGTTTTGCGGTTATCACAAGGATCAACATGGCAGTCTATCCCCTCATAGAATGTATTACAGACAGCTAGTAACTTCTCCATGCTGAACTTCTTGGCAGCCTGTATGATATTGAGAATTGTGGAACGTGTCACTTTGATGCGGCCAGTATAACAGAAGTGAAGTAAGTGATGCATAGTGTCCTGGCTGACACCTGCCTTACTCACGTCAATGTTGACATTGTTGGTGCTGACCTGCTTTAAGGTCAATGCCTGAGCTATCACTGCACTATGAGATGCCAGCACCATCCGATGAGCCTGCAACATAATCACAGCAGTTGATACCCAATGAAATAAGTTAAGAAGACTTGAGCCACTACAGCTCACAACTGGTGAAGGGGATCACCAGATACATTATGCTACATCTGATACGTCAGGTGATCCCTCTCAGCTTGTGGTGTCCTATACCGATTCAAAGGTTCCTGGCTTATACCATTTATTTCCAAACCCCGAATAGGGGATACAAGTGCATGTACATTTACAGTATAAAAAACTGTCCTTATCAACAACAGGCAAAAACTTGAAAATCACTACCAAGACAATTTATTTCCAGCACATGTGTCAACAGATAAATTTGAGTGTCGAAGCTGTCACTGTAGAGAACAGATCAATGTAAAATTACATTTCTTCTTTCAAAAATTATATTGTTTAAACAAACATTTTTAAATCTAAACAAAATAAAAAATTGTCTGTAAAATTCTATTAAATAATTGTACATCGGGTAATTTGTCATTAAATTCATCTGAACAACACAGATTACACTTTTTCCATGTCTTGGATTATATTATGATTAAAAAGCAATTAGAGATTGCTGGATCCATGCCTCCTCGCATCGTTTATAACCTTACTTATCAGAGGTCTCATTTTGGAAAGACTGTAGTAAATAAAAATAGGCTATCACCATGACCCAGATACTTGACCTACTGACTTACTTTTATGCACAACATCTTTTTGTGTCCAGATACACAGGTGTGTAAAGTTTCAGGATTCTAAGTCAAAGGGCAACAAATTATAGTTTCAGGATGCTAAGTCAAAGGGCAACAAAATTATAGCTCTGGCATGAAGTGTTATGTAGTTTTACATGAATGTATCACTGTGACCCAGATACTTGACCTAGTGACCTACTTTTACTTCATGACACATCTCGAGATCAAGATATGTAAGTGCGTGAAGTTTCGTGAAATTTAGTTAATTTGTTAAGGAATTATAGCTCTGACATGATTTTACAATAATATGTCACTGTGACCCAGATACTTGACCTAGTGACCTACTTTTGGCACACACCCTTATGTCCAGATGTACCTGTGTATAACATTTCATTATTCTAAGTTGAAGGACAAGTGCATTATAGCCCTGACGCATATTGCGGAGACCATGATACTTGACCTAGTGACCTTTTTTTCTTAAGGGACACACCTTTAAGTCAAGATATATGTGTGTGTCAAGTTTCATGAAACAAAGTTGAACAGTAAATGAATAATAACCCCGACATGATTTAAAATTGATGTCACTGTGACCTAGATACTCGAGCTAGTGACCTACTTTTGGTACATGAAACACCCTTATGTGTAGATGCATATGTGTGTAATGTGCCATTAATCTATGTTAAATGCTGCTGGAATTATAGCCTAGACACGATTTTTCAGGAATATTTCACTGTGACCCAGATACTAGACCTAGTGACCTATCCTTTGTTTACAATACACTCCTATGTCCAGATGCACGTGTGTGTAAAGCTTCATTAATCTAAGTTGAAGGGCAAGCGAATTATAGCCCAGACACGAATAGCAGAGGACCCAATACTTGACCCAATGAGCTACTTTTGTTTCATGTCACACCTTTTAGTTAAAATATATGTGGTGGTGTGAAGTTTCATGAAACTAAGTTAAATAGTAAAGGAATTATAGCCCAAACACAATTTTTCAAGGATATGTGACTGTGACCCAGATACTTGGCCTAGCGACCTACTTTTGGTTCATGATGCACCCTTATGTCTAGATGTACCTGTGAGTCAAGTTTTATGAATCTAACTTCAAGAAAAATAGAATTACAGCCCGCACATGAAGTGTTATGTATTTTTACATGATTGTGTCACCATGACCCAGATACTTGACCTAGTGACCAACTTTACTTTCATGACACACCTTTAGGTCAAAATATATGGGTGTGTCAGGTTTCATGAAACTAAGTTAAACAGTACAGGAATTATAGCCCAGAAACAATTTCATTAACATATGTCACTGTGACCCAGATACTAAGCCTGGTGACCTACTATTGGTATATGACACACTCTTATGTGTAGATGCATCTGTGTGAAAAGTTTCATCAATCTCACTTATATATTAGAGGAATTATAGCCTGGACACAATTTTACAAGAATATGTCAATGTGACCCAGATACTTGACCTAGCTGCCTAATTTTGGTGCATGACACACCCTTTTGTCCAGAAGCACCTATGTGTAAAGTTTCATTAATCTAAGCTGATAGACAGGTAAATTAAAGCCCAGACACAAAATGCAGACAAACGGACAGACACATGGAAAAATCAATTTCTATACGCCCCTCCTCTGTTGAGAGGGGGGCATAATTATTAGACCCAATGCATGTGTTATGGATATCTACAGATCGCTTTTGCATATAACAGAAGTTTCCCCACAAGATGTAGGGTTTTCCATCACACCACCTGTTCTGGAAAAATGTAACTACTTTCAACACGTATAATTAGTATTTAACACATGGCACAGACATGCCCATTCACCAATCAGCACTCACCTTTTCCTTTACCCACAGTTAAAGACAAAGCCTCGTTATTTGTGTTGCAAGTACAATAGTAGGGTTTCCTAATCAGACAGCAAGTTTATACCCTTTTTTTTTTACTGTGAAGTCCAATACTCTCCCCCTTTTCAAATTTTACTATAGGCACTTACATTTAATACATGTTATTGCTACATAGCGTGGCAACATTATGTTTGAATGTATACTTGTACAGCCACTTCAGCAGCCTATATCAAAATTTGAATTTTTAGTTCGCCTTAATGATTGTATCTTGGGATCAATGTTTAAAGAGCTAATAACTAGTTGATTTTCAATAAAAGTAATACCCAATTTAAAGACGCTACCAGTACACAATCTTACAGGCAGGTCCCAATCAGGAGAGTACTTTTTTTCTCCGATAAGTGCTGAGACAGTTTTCTTGAAGCTACTTTTTAGACCTGACCATGAGTCAAAATATTTCAGTTCCTGGAAAAAACTGTAGCAGACGGTGTATTAGCTAGGAAGTGTGTGGTGACATTGGGTAACTGACTGATTTTCATTTCAGTGTCGCCAACATGGATACCATTAACATTAGTGTTAGATTTTACAGCTATAACAAAAATTTCAAAAGCCAAAACAAATAAAACAAGAGGGCTGTGTGAACAGCCCATGCTCAGTTGACCTAGACAATCATCACACTTGTGGCTCTGTGAACTTGGGATAGGATCAAGGTCACCCATGTTCTGAGTAGGTCTGACCTTTATAGAACACTAACATTTGCAACATTAAGATTCCAGTTCAAGTAGCTCTCAAGTTATAGTGAAGAGTAAAATTCATATACGTTGCACTGTGAACCCAGCAATGGGTTAAGGTCACTCACGTATTGCCTTCATGGAGAAACATTAACATATGCAACATCAAGGTCCTAACTCAAAACAGATCTCAAGTTATCAAGCGAACATTAACTTTCGTATCAGTTGTCCTGTGACCTTTGGGAATGAGGTCAAGGTCCAAACATCACTGGAGCATGACCATTTGCAGAAAATAGGTAGACACTTGTACTAGGTACATCCCTACCAAGTTTGGCACAAATCTGGCCAAAATTATTTAGGTTATAACCATTACAAGAAATCCCCACGTTAAAATTTACTGATAAAACTTTTTTAAATTCATTAAATACGGACATTAGTTTTTCCCATATGTATAGGCCCAACCACTCAAAATCCAAATCTATTACTTCTGAAAAAAATAAAAAGAGAATTGGTAGGCCTATCACTATTTTGGTTCTTCTGACTAGTTTGTCAGCTGAGTTTGTAGCACAAGTAGAAAGTAGGCCTATACTGTTTTTGTTATATCTATGAATTTGGAACATTATGTAATTGATAAGTTAAGTGATTGAATCACTGTTTTGGAGTATCAAATACAAGGAGCTCACTTCTACAAGTTCTTCCCTATACAATTGAAGTGAATTGGTCAGACGGACAGACGTCCAGAAAGCGAGTGCTTAGTCTCGCCAACAGCTTATGCTGGAAAGACAAAAAATGTTCATGATTAACATCATCATGAGTGCTAAGTTGTGGTGTGTATGATTTGGAAAAAAGGTACACTGTGCATCTAATAGTTGCTCCGACTGAGAAATAACCTCCTCATTTGTATCTTGTAATTTTGGTCAAATTTTTTAAATTTCTTTTCTCCAAACCGAGGAATACTTTGGAGTTCCTTTCACCTTCTTTCATCCATCTAACCTTAGATCTAATCATTACACCCTGTGTTTGACTTTCATTTACTTTCAGTTAGCTTTGTAGTTATTTCTTCAATTTCATATTAGAATCATTGTTTTCAACCAAAATCAGAGTTTCTAATTTTTCTTTCTTTCTCTTTTCGTAACTTCCTTTAACCTACATTTGGAGTATTTAATACTCATACCTCGAATTACTCATTTAACTGCATCCCAAATCAAACCTCTATTTCTATAAACTGTGTATTTCCCTACAAAAACTAGGGAAGTAAATCTTTCACCTTTTGAATATATGTCCGGTCCTTCAGTAATGAGGAGTTAAATTTCCGAAAACCTGGACCACTTTTACTTAACAAATTTCCTTTTATCGGTCAATGAATAAAATCAGTTTTTATTGACAGTCTTACATGCAAAGTTAAAACTGAAGAGATCAACCAGTAGCTAACCTACATTGTATGAATGGACTTTTTGGTTGCCAAGTAAACATAAAGAGGTCTGGATTTCTGATGTGGCACACATCTGACAAATCTAATTCATCAAAAAGGATATTGAAATTTTTTTGCTTATACTTTGTTGTCCAAACTTTTTGTCCTCCTCTTCAATAATCTAAATCTGATTTTAAAATGGTATTAAAATCACCACCAATTATCATCTTTTCTCCTTGGTATGGTTGTTATTCTTCATACAAGCATTCTGTGAAATTGCGCTGGTCTTTTTCAAAGGTTTTTGTTGGTGCATACATATTAGCAAGAATAAATTGAGAGTCATATATTAGTATGTCAAGTCTTAACAGCCTTCTGTCATTATCAAGAATGGTTTCCTGCACCATGTTCTCCAAATTATTTGGTATCAAAATAGCTACACCTCTGCAATTTGAGCTTCCACAAGAGAAATAGATGGGGGCCAAAACTAAACTTGACATGGAAACAGTGCTTGGATAGCATGAGACCCACAGTGGATGTTGACAACATTCCAAGCAAACAAAAAAAAAAAAAAAAAAAAACACTTTCCCTCATAAAACATCAACAACACCAAAAAACACAAAGCATATATAACGACAGTGTGTGAATAAATCAAAGTAACATTCTGACTTATATATTTCGTTTATGAATGTGTTGACCTGGCTGGAAGGGGGGGGGGGATAAATCCAGTCAAGATACCTATGTATTGTAAAAGTACATCATGAAATAGGCCTAAAATTTGCTTGAAAGAGTCTGTCACCCCATGATAATGGGTCAAAATAACTATCAGCATAAATTACTTTTCAGCAAACCTGACTTAGAGTTGTGATGTTGCTAATCTTCAAAACTATATCTATATTTATGATTGCATTGAAAATAAATTTATTGCACAAAAGTGTGGTAGTATGTAGTTTAATGCCAGTCACTTTGTGACATGTACGTCTGTATCTTATACAGCCATGTCCCATGTGGTGATGGTCACATCACAGAGTCTCTACCTAAAACTGATAGATGTATTGGTGACATGACAAAATTGCTGCCTTACAGCACCCATCATGTGTGGTAGTGATACACAGAATATCTATCTTACAACACTTTTCACATCTGCTGATGGTGACATCACAGAATACCTACCTTACAACACTAGTCATGTGATGGTGACATCAAGGAGCCACTACTCAGAGAGACATGCACGGGTATAGGCTCCAAAACATGTTCTCAGTAGTTAACAGCTGAAGACCCTTTAATTTATTTGGGCTAATACAGCCTATGTCAAAATACTACAGAGGAACGTATGCAATATCAACATTGTTGTCTTCCATATGTATATAGGTTAGACAGTGACAGGTTAGCTTATGGAGAGTAAAGAGTTCAGACTGTGGAATAGGGAAATGACTACTAGGAAGTGGTACTGTACAAAACGACACAAATACAAATCCTAGGGTACTTACAACACCCATCACACGTGTTGGTGATATCACAGAATATCTATCTTACAACACCAGTCATGTGTGGTGATGGTGACATTACAGAATAATACCTTGCAACACCAGTCATATCTGATGTTAACATCACAGGATACCTACCTCACAACACCTTTCACATATGGTGATGGTGACATCACAGAATACTTACCTTACAACACCTGTCACATATGGTGATGGTGACATCACAGAATACATTACAACACCAGTCATATGTGATGGTGACATCACAGGATACCTACCTTACAACAACCGTCACATGTGGTGATGTTGACATCACAGAATATGTTCTGTGTCCACAGCTGATACAGCTGCTTCAGCAGCCATTGTGGGTAGCCATCCATCTGTATCTGCACAAATACAGAAAACAATGATACTTTTTCTCATACAGTAAGTCCTACCTTAAAAGACCACCCATAAAGCTTGCCACACAGTGATCTCTAAAGACTCATGGTCTGTTACTGAGCAATTTTTTTTTTCACAGAAATACAAAGACTAGGTTTTCACAAGGCAGGCGGTCTCCAAAGACATGGAATAAATCCTTCATTTTACCACACGCTCCAAACAACAAATCAGTGTGACACTATGACCATGTAATCAACATCAAAGATGTTTGAGAAATAAATGCCCATTATGAAGGCAAAGGTTCAGCAGCATACCCTTTCACCATGATGATCCTCACTCTTTGTAGGTCTGCAGCTTTTATACCTGTAGGGTAGATATTTCATCCTGAAAATAGGCCTATATTCACTGTACAAAGCCTTTTAGATTGCTACAGATCACAGAAAGATCAACTAACTCTTTATTTAAACTTACATGCTTTATAATCATAATGCAGTTATTAGTTAAAAGAGAAGTTTGTCTTTCCTAATTTTGGAATAACAAGTGGATCATTGAGGGTGCTATACTCTGTTGACTGGCAGAATTAAACTGGACAACAACAGAGACTCCAACTTCAGATAGTCTGACAGGGAGAACCTCCTTACTGATGATGGGGCAAAAGATCACCAGGTGGCAGCTCCACAGTATGATAAATGATAATACATTTTGACACAAGTGCAGTTCAATAAAAATCACCTTTACCTGGAAAGTGTCTTGCTCATCCTCCACTGGTATACATATTGCTGTCAGTGGCATCTGTATTTTTTGCTTCCTCTTCTTGCTGTCTGCTGCAAGTGAAGAGACATATGTACAAACTATTTTAACACAGTTCCACAAGTTGTTCACCTGGGCCAAAGTTCCAAGTAATTCAGAAGTTAGAAATATGCATACCAACCACAACAGCCCAGTAACACTTTACTGTACAACTGTACTTTCCCCTTTTAGCACCCCTTACACCTTAAAGTTGTGGGAAACCCAAAATGGTATAGTTCAGCTTTTAGTGGCATTGATTTGCATAATGTAAATTTTGACACAAGTGCAGTTCAATAAAAATCACCTTTACCTGGAAAGTGTCTTGCTCATCCTCCACTGGCATACCTATCTCTCCACTGTTAATATTTTCATCTTAACTTGTAAAGTACTAAAAAAAATAAACAACAGGACCATGACAGCCTGTGCTCAGCTGACATGTACACGTACCCTTGTGATTTTTTAAGATTTGCCCAACAAAAGAACAAAGAAATTCATAAGTACCCAAATTGAAAATTTCGTAAAAAAATCAGGAATCTGCAGCATTGCCACCTAGTGCACCATTTTTTGTTTGGCCCTTCCACAAAAGACATATCCACCAAGATTCAGCTTAATCTGAGTGACGGTTCTGGAGAAGAAGTCGAAAATAGCCATAACACACACACACACACACACACACACAAAAAAAACCAATCGCAGCGCCATCTGGTGAAAAACTTCAGAACTAGGGAGTCCTTGGGGTGTTCCTGTGTGATATCAAAGCAATCCGTTGAGCAGTTTCAGAGAAGAAGATTTTTCAGATTTGCCTCCAAAAAGAATCATAAAAAAAACCAAAAATCAATGGTGTGCGACTGTTTGAACAAATCTGCTAGAGAACCACCCAAGGTACATTGCCATCAAGTTTGAAGTCAATCTCACAGACAGTTTTGGAGAAGATTACAAAAATGGGAATTAGCATTAGAATGCCCATTGACTTGCACAGTAATCAATAGGAAAGGTGCATTTGCCGACATGTACCCGAATTAATAAAATCGTTATAACATAGGAATCTGCAGCATTGCCTCCTAGTGAACAACTTTGTTTGGCCCCTCCACAAGGAACATATCCACCAAGTTTTAGCTTAATCTGAATAACGGTTCTGGAGAAGTTGTAAATAGCAATAACAGACAAAAAATCATAAAAAATTAGCAAAAAAATCACAGCACCACCTAGTGCACAATTCAGAACTAGGAGTCTCTAGGAGTGTACCTGTGTGATATCAAAGCAATCCGGTGAGCGGTTTAAGAGATTTTTTAAGATTTGCCCCCCCCCCCCAAAAAATCATACAAGTTAATAAATAAACGGAGCATAACCATTTGAACAATCTGCTAGAGACCCACCCAAAGTATATTGCCACCAAGTTTTAAGTCAATCTGACTGACGTTCCTGCAGAAAAAGTAAAAAAAATGTGAATTAGCATTAGAATGCCCATTGACTTGCATAGTAATCAATAGGCAAGGTGCATTTACCGATAAGTACCCGAATTGATTTTTTTTTCTCAAAATCCGGAACCCACAGCAGCGTCACCTAGTGAACACTTTGTTTAACCTGTTCACAAGGAACATATCCAGCAAGTTTCAGCTTAATCTGAGAGACGGTTCTGGAGAAGTTGAAAACAGCGAAATCATACAAAAAATCATACCAAAAACAAAAACAAAACAAGAGGATCATGATGATCCTGTGCTCTGCTGACGGGGATCTGCTTTTACAGTATTGGAACACATGAACTGCAGTCTAGATTTGTACAGCTATATACATGTATGTAGAGTGGTAGCAAAGTTTGTCCTTAAATTTTGCGGAAGGACGGACAGACAGATGGACGACGGATGCAAACAGATTCTATAAGCTCTGCTGATGGTAGTACATGTATTATCGATTGACATATCTTGCTGTTTCAATGGCTGCCGGTGTACAGTGGCAGCACTCACTTACAGTCCCAAAGTCTGATATCGTATAACTTTGTCAAAAATTAACATATCAACATTATTTTCGCAAACTTTCATTGTCTAATGTCCAACTATATTTTGATAAAATTTTAAGCAATTCTATTATGCTGTTCTGGAGAAGAAGTCGAAAATAGCCTTAACACGCAAAAATTCATAAAAAAATAGGAAAAAATCGCAGCGCCACCAATGGCCAAAATGAGAACTAGGTGATTTCAGGTGACCCTATGTGCAATATCAAAGCAATTGGCCAGGTAGTTCTTGAGATGAAGAAATTTTTTTTTTTTTCAAAAAATAAATTAAAAAATTCATTAAAAATAGAAAATTATTGCATCATCATCTCCTTCGCAAACTTGGTAGAACTTCACCTGGGCAACATCCATGTGCAAAATTAAAACATTCCATACAGCAGTTTTTGAGAAGAAGTCAAAAGGGTAAATACAATAGTGCAATATATGCACTGTATTGCCATATATATATATATATATATATATATATATATATATATATATATATATATATATATATATATATATATATATATACACACACAGCTGCTGCACTTCCTTACAGTTGCGAAGCTTGATATCCCATAACTTTGCCTAAAATTAACATATCCACATTATTTTCGCAAACTTTCATTGTCTAATGTCCAACTGTATTTGGATAAAATTTTAAGCAATTCTGTTCAGCGGTTCTGGAGAAGAAGTCGAAAATAGCCTTAACAGGCAATAATTCATAAAAAAAAAATAGGAAAAAATCACAGCGCCACCTGGTGGCCAAAATAAGAACTAGTTGACCCCAGATGACCCTATGTGCAATATCAAAGCAATTTGCTTCGTAGTTCTTAAGATGAAGAATTTTTTTTTTTTTTCAAAAAATAAAATTAAAAAATTCATAAAAAATAGAAAAATGATTGCATCATCATGTCCTTCACAAACTTATTAGAGGTCCACCTGGGGATCATCCATGTGCAAAATCAAAACATTCTATGTAGAGGTTTTTGAGAAGAAGTCGAAAATATAATAAGTCTAACAACGGACGGACAGACAGACGGACGACGGATGCAAACGGAGTCTATAAGCTCTGCTGACTGACAAGTCAGCAGAGCTAAAGGCCTGCAGTACCACCTGTTGAACAAATTAACAAAGTGTATTAATTTCTAGGAGTGTTCCTGTGTGCTATCAAAGCAATTGGGCTGAGCGGTTTCATAGTCACATGGTTCATACACCTGTCTGGCCACAAATTTCAAGACTTTTTCAAGACTTTTTCCAGACTTTTCCAGACTGATTTGTCCAAAATTCCAAACTAACTTTGAGTAACATCAGGGCCAACACATAACAAAAAACAACAGGTATCATTTAATTAACTTCCACATTTCTGTCCCATATGAATTAAAATACCCAAGTCTGAGTACAAAATATGATTTTTCAAACTTTTCAAGACACAAGTGTGAAATTAAAGATTTTTCAAGGCCTTGAAGGGTATGACCTGAAATTCCAAACTTCTCCAAACTTTTCAAGGCTTGTATGAACCTGGATAGAAGATTTTTTTAAGATTTGCCCAAAAAAAAGGACAAAAAAGTACAGGAAAATTTTTTTAAATTACTGGAGCGTGGCCATTTGAACAAACTTGGTAGAGACCTGCCCAACTTACATTGCCCCCAAGTTTGAAGTGAATCTGGCTGACGGTTTTGGAGAAATTGAAAGTGTAATTGTGAATGGACAGATGACGGATGACTCAGCCTCTTAAAAGCTCAGCATGACTAGTAAGTCATCTCAGCTAAAAAAACTCAAAAAGGTCTAAAAATTGCTGGAACATGACTATTTGAACAACTTGGTACAATCCCCCCCAAGACACATCCCCACCAAGTTTGAAGTTAATCTGTCTGACGGTTTGGGAGAAGTTGAACATGTGAATTGTGGACAGATTATGAACAAAGTACGTATGGACGACTGACTATCCCAAAACTTCAGCTCACTGATAAGTCAGCTGAGTAAAAATCCAAAAATAACTGGAGCATGAAAAACTTGGTGGAGCCCCACCCACTTATATTTCCACCAAGTTTGAAGTAAATCTGGCATATGGTTTTGGAGAAGAAATCGAAAATGTAATTGTGAATGGACACATGACGGACAGACAATGGACTCAGCCTGACTAGCAAGCCAGCCAGGCTAAAAATTGTAGCACCACCTAGTGAACAAATTAAGAATTAGGAGTTGCTAGGAGTGTTCCTTTGTGATATTAAAGCAATTGGGTGAGTGGTTTCCAAGATTTTTTTTCAGATTTTGGCGCCAAAAATGAACAGAAAAGTCACAGAAAATAAAACAAAAATCACTGGCAAATTTAAGGTAGAGACCCATCCAAGGTACATCCCCACCAAGTTTCAAGTTAATTACACTGGTGGCTTTGGAGAAGTTGAATATGTGAATTGTGGATGGACAGACGAGGCACGATGGACCCTCGTATATACTCAGCTGACTGACAAGTCAGCTGAGCTAATAAGAACTTGCCAACTCTATCAGCAGCATGCATTTTTTTACACAAATGGCACTCAGTGAAATGAAGCACAACATACCGATGGATTAGTAACATGATGTAACTTTGCAATGTGTGCTGGTGATCTAGGGGAGAGAGATCATGTCACAATGCAACATAGCACAGGCCATGACCCATCTTGCCCTTAGATCAGCGTCTTTTTTTTTTGACAATGAACAGAAAACTATATTGATCAGGGCAGAGAAGATGATCATCATGATTCTGTGCTCTGTTGACTGTCTAGAATCTGCTACTTCTGCAAGCGCAGACTTTACTGCTCTGTATATGTACTGTATCAGTACTTCACAATAGTCGACCCTCTGTGTCAGCCAAGAACAGTCTCACACGACATCTCATTTGTAACCCTTTTGCCCAAAACTGGCTGGTGGACAAATGTTGTCTGCTTTAATGTTTTTTGACTACTTTCAAGAGTAATGAAAAATGAAGTTGAACAAGAGTTGTGGATATGCGACCTGTCATGATAGCTTGGCCAGGTCAACAACATGTTGACATAGTTCAATGACTGATCAAGTGTACAATGGCTGGCAGCATAATATACTGAACCCCAATGAAAAGTATCCACATAAAAAAATTAACACATTAATTTTGTAAGTTACTAAGTACTGTGTGTGCATATATGCATGGTTTGGAGCCTACATCAGGGTCATTCAGGACAACTTTTTAACTTTTGCTGGGTTGTTACATAATGCATGTGACTTTTGTGCACCGAATATGGCTTCTGACCACCACTCCTATTGGATGGCTAAAATGACCTGATGTTTTCAGTGGCTTTAAAAAGGGATGTTCAGCCAAGAAAAAAGCCAGTGGTCTCAGGTGTGTTGAGGCGATCATGCCGCGTCTGAGCCAAGGTCAAAGACACCATGCTTTGGGGCTTGCAGAGGGTGGAGTCCCAATCACTCAAATCGCACAAAGAATGGGGTGTACTCGGCGCACCATCTAACGACTAATTGAACGGCAACAAGAAACTGGATCCGTAGATGATCGGCCTAGGCCTGGCCGAGAAAGAGTGACAACACCTGGCCAAGACCGTCACATCCGGCTGATGCACCTGCGAGACCGTTTCCGTACAGCAGCCCAAACAGCCCGTGAGACTCAAGGGGTGAATCACCGTCCTGTCAGTAGTTCTACTGTGGAGAGGCGACTGAGGAGCAGTGGCCTAACAGCCAGAAGACCTTACAGGGGTAACCTGCTGACCCAACCCAGAAGAGAAAGACGACTGCAGTGGTGTAGAGCACACTCCAGGTGGACTCGCCAGCAGTGGAATACCGTCCTTTTTACTGACGAGTCCCGTTTTTGTGTCAGCAGAGCAGATGGCAGAGAACGTGTGTGGCGCCGGACTGGGGAGAGATATGCAGATGCCTGTGTCCGTCAGGCAGATCGATGGGGTGGACCCTCTGTCATGGTGTGGGCAGGCATCAGCAACCGCTACCGGACACCCCTAGTGGTCATTCAAGGGATCCTCAATGCTAGGCGGTACATTGATGAGGTGCTGGAGCCGCACATGGTCCCATTTATGGAGCAGCATCAAGATCTGGCGATCTTTCAGCAGGACAATGCACGTGCACACTCTGCAAGATTAACAATGAACTTTCTCAATGAGAACAACATCAATGTCATGGAATGACCAGCGTTCTCACCCGATCTGAGCCCTATTGAACATTTGTGGGATCAGTTAGGCCAAGGTATTCAACGGAGGACACCTAGGCCTACTACCCGAAACCAGCTGATCCAAGCTGTGCAGGAAGAATGGAATAATGTTCCCCAACACAGAATTCAAACCCTGGTCAGCAGTATGCGCCGCAGATGTATAGTATGTGTTGATGCTCGAGGTGGCCACATCCCATATTGAACAGAAAAATTTGTGTGACTTTCAATTAGGGCAGTTAATGACATTTTTTGCCTGTAAGTGACGTTAATGTCGGTAGAGCGTGACATTATTTTTACGCCAGAAAAGTGAATGCTTTGTTAAGTTCTAAGCACGTCTAGGTATGAAATGTTTCAAGTATAAACAATAAAATACTTCAAAATTGGCATGTGGATACTTTTCATTGGGGTTCAGTATACATCCTGCTCATACAAATAGAACTGGGCTACTTCATCTGAAAATTCACAGCCCCCACACACCCCTGCATGCCCTGGGCCAGTGTTTCTGAAACTTGACGTCAATTTTATGCACATTCCATGAGCCTACATTATATATTTCCAACTTTAATAGTAAAGCCAGCCACTGTCTCACAGATGTCAGCAATGGGTTTCATACACCAAGTTCCAACCTTCAAGAGTAACCTACCTTCTCCTGCCTTCTTTTTTGGATGTGGTTTTATTGCTTCTGGGGTTGGTCCCTTCTTGGTAACTGTTTTCTTTTTCGCATTTGATCCTGTCTTTGGAAATTTTTTCTTTTTCTTAGTGGGGAAAGGAACATTAAACACTGTTGGCACCATGTATTCTTGAATTGGTGGTTTCTCCTTGAAATGTAAGCTACACAGTCTGAAGTGTCGATTTATTTGATCTGCTCTTGTCAGATCTCCTCGCTGTAATGCGTCTACCCACTTTTGTCGACATACAACATCTTTGGGAAATGGCATGAATTGCACCTTTTGCAGGGAAGGATATTTTCTAGGATGAACTACACATGGTGCATTTGAATGAGTTATCTTGCAGCCTTCCACACACTGCAAAATTTTCCTGGTACTGACATTGCAGTTTAGAGCTGCACAGCAGTGCCACACCATCTTGCCTGCTTTGCTGACCACCCACTCCTGAAAAAAAAATCAAGAAAATGTCTGTTTGTAAATGGTTTTCACAAGCTGATGGATATGCTTCTTAGAGGTCACAGCAAACTAAAAAATCCAATAATACATTGGTATGGTGCAGCTACAAACAAGAGGACTGTGTGAACAGCTCTTGCTTATCTGACATTGCAATTCAACCCAAAGTAGTTCAATCCTGGTCTACAGGTACCCATAAGTGTTTGTCTGCAATTTCAAACCAATTGGCCCAATGAATTTAGAGAAGATTCCTGTAGGTTTTCATGAAAATGCAAAAAAAAACAAAAAAAGACAAAAAAATAAAAAATAAAAACAAGAGGCCAATGATCAGCCTAATGCTCTGCTGATATAATCTGATGACCATCATCAAAAATTCATTTCCTCAAATACATTCCCTTCATGACCCTGATAACTTAGTCAAGGTCATCTCCATGATGCAACATCAAACTTCCACATGAAACACACTTTTCTGGTACATTTGGTATCAATCCCCTTACTCTTTACCAATATATATACTGAATTCAGTGTTGTTTTTTTAAGTGCTTAATGACCATGATAAATAAGTCAAGGTCACACAATATATTATAAAATTTGACCATTGGCTTAATGCATATTAGTTAATTGGTGCAAGTTTTGCAGTTACACATCAATTTATCATTTCCCAACATGCATTCCCCCCATGACCTTGAGAAAGGTCAAGATCACCCATATTATGCAACATCAAATTTCAATAAATGATACATATATGTGGTACATTTGGTATCATTATCCTTCTTTTCTTATGTCAAATTTAGTGATATTTAGAAAACGTTTTATCAAATGAACTGAGCCTGTACAATTGTGAAACAATGTTATGAAACTTCCAATGCATCAATGCATGCCATGCACATAACAACTCATGGTCATCCTGTAATACAATCCAACCTAAACTAGTTGATCTCAACTGCAGTCAAACTTAGAAAGTTTTAATTCATTGAGCTTTGAAGAAGAGCTACATTATGTAGAAAACAGTATGAATCCAAAGTGATTTGAACTCACTTTCTGGATCATCGTCCTTTCAGGAAAGTATTTATTTCCAAATTTATTTTATGCTATAACCCTTTGGATGCTGATTAAAAAACCTTTATGCATAAATTTGATGTGTGTCATTCTTCATGTTCAAATGTTCTTTAAGCAGGTCACTCAATGCCCTAAGCCTTTACGATTTTAAATACATGTATGAAGAGTTTTCCAACACCTGATGGCATGCACTGCTCAAAGGGAAAGAGACAGCCTTTAATGTGCTGGTCAACTTAATCTGAAAGACAGTCAATATAAACATGACAAATTGATAATTGGGAGTTTATGTTTTTCAGTAAAAAAAAAATTGACATAATTTTGGTTTTTACAACTAGTCATTACCATAAACATGATGATAACATTTGATCCCAGCAGTACAATACTGCTCACTGCTGCGTCCATGGCTACTTCATGCCTCAAGGTTCACTGATCTAAGTGATTAGTAAAGCAAACAGGTGATCATTTATATAAACAGAGGAAACCCTGATCAGCTTTTAGAAGTGGGTGAGAGCTCAGTCCTCCCCTGATATACATTCATATGTTCATCCCCTTTGCCTTGAGGGGTTAGGGAACCCTAAGTGTATGACATACCCTTTATTAAAGTGATTGACCGTGAACATGTGTTGATGTTGTAGGAGAGTACCACACACTCCCTCTTTATTATGTTCTTTTAAAAGAGGTGGGGTGGGAGTGGACATATTGTAAGACAACACAAGTTAGACCTGGATCACCTGTGGCCCTAGGCATGTTGCTAATCATGGAACCTGCTTTTGCCACCAGTCTTTCCTGTAAAACAGGCTCCTGTGGTGGATAGCAGATGCAGAAAGGCTATTCTTTAGAAAAACACACTGAGAAATAAATGGCTGGCTCTTGGTAAAAGGTGGAATGGAACCATAGTTCCATGGGTTCTGGCACAAATAAATTGGAACAAGTATGCCTACACCAGAATGGGGCTTCAAAGGTCTCTCGCACTTTTCCTGTGCTTCACTTTCCCTCCCAGACGTTCTTGACATTTTTTCTTTCTAGCCAGAAGAAAAAAAGGTCTGCAATATTGAATACTGATATAAAATGTTGCCAACCAGCAGATCCAGTGGATAGGGCAGTGAGTTGTTGATAAATATGTGGCTTTTAGATAGTGTAGAGCAGGTCTGGGAGGGCAACAGAAGTACAGGAAAATTGCATGAGACAAGAGAAGCTCTGTTCCAACTTAATTATGTCAAAACCCCCAGAACCAGTGGTTCCATTCTACCTTTTACCAGGAGCCTAAATAACAAAAACCCAAATCAATTTGAGCCATACAGGAGACAAAGAAACTATTATATTTTTCTAAATGCCTTGACATTAGAACACACTTTGTAAAAAGATGTTCAGAGACCCTACAAACAAAGCAGATCTATTAGTTCATCCAGAAATTAACTTAGTGGAAAAATATATTATTATAAGTGAGAAGTCTCAAATTGGTGACATTTTCAACAATTTTTATACTGGCAATTCTGATCCTAATTTGGAATAGCCCATTCATGGTTATTTCAACACTGACTCTGGTGTTAAGGCAATAGAACACTCCAGTGTCTGAAAAATGTGTACTTGACAAATTCAAAGATCTTAAATTAAAAAAGGCAACTTGTCATGATGACATGCCTGCAAAAGACCTCAAAATGTCATCAGAGCAAATCACTGCATCCCTGACCAGGATTATAAATAATGGCAATTAACATCTGAAGTCCCTTATCATTTGAAAAGAGCTGATGTTCTTCCTAGCTATAGCATAAAAGGAAGGACAGGGTAACCAAGACTAATCATAGCCCATTAAGTATTCTATTTAGTATTTCATTTTTTTTTTTTTTGAGAAGATACTGGTGGTACAACTCAGCAATTTTTGTGAATCTGTCCACCATCACATGAACTCACGGAAGATCATGCAGCTGTCAAACTACATAAGTCAAACTTGTAGAAGATTGGAGACAGGCATTAGATGATAACTTTCATGTTGGGGCCATCCTTATGGACTTGTCTTGCATCTTTTATGAGATTCCAAAAGCCTATGGCGTGGAGATTTCTTCTCTTACACTGTTAGAAAATTACTTGACCAACAGGAAACAATGCATGAAGCTGGGCAATATTCATAGTGCCTGGAAAAATGTGTCCAAAGGCATTTCACAAGGATCCATCATGGGACCTGTCCTCTTTTTTTTTTTTATAACATCTACATCTGTTCAAAACTGTGACATTTATAATTATGCTGGTGATATCACTGTATCTGCTCAATCTAAAAAGCAAATGGACATAATAGTTCATCTTAGTCTGAAAACAGAAAGTCTAATTCATTGTTTAGGAGCATATTTACAGAATGATTTACCTGTTAATTTAAGGTGGAAACTGTGAAGCTAGTGCACAGTAAGACTGGCAACTTTGGATCGCAATTACCCTTTTAATTTTTTCACAATTACATTAAACTTATATATTTTTTGATAACTACATATCCATAGAGTTTTTTTGCAGGATTGGGATTTTTTTTATATTTTATTACATTATTTCTGACTTGGTAGGATTTTCACATTTTCCGCACAGAAGTCATACAAAATTGTTTTTTTCCAGTTGAAATCAGAAGAAATTTGAAATAAATATCCATGTCCAGGATCGAATTCAATGGTTAGTTCTGAAATAGCATAAATAAAAAGTTATAAAATTTTTAATTTAGTTCTGACAGGTTGTTCATTTTCCTTCTATAAATTGCTCCAAAAGTCACGGACGGTGTTGTCAGAAAAAAAAATCCTGGGAACCGTTCCTGGATATGATATTTTTTTTTTAATGTCCGTTGATTTTAATGTGATAGGGCAATTTGTACGTTTGTGAGGCGAGATACAAATTGCAGATGTTGAGCAAAAAACAGTTCCGAAAAAATCGCATTGAAAGAAAAAGTTGCCAATTCTTACACATTTATGGCTGTAATATGACACATAGTCATTTCTTCTGTCCTGTGTTTTAATTATTGTGTGAAATCAACTTGCAGCTTTACCTCTGTGATGTTGTCATTAAACAAAAGTATATTTTGTGGCTTAAATCTAGACTTTTTTTTAACTTGGGAACTTTAAAGAACATAAAAACAAGCATGCATAGTCATGTGATGTGGGTGTATGTATGTACTGAGACTAGGAAATACGGAGTCCCAGGTGTGTATAATATATATATATATATATACACACACACACCGTATATATGTACATGTAGTTGCAAACATGTATACAAGTCCCGAGTAATATTTGTAATAATGGAAGAAAAGTGAAATGTATGTGTTTGTACTGATGGGGAATAGTGGAACACCCCCCCCCCCCCACACACACACACATTTGCATCTAGCCATCCTCTATGCACCTGTGCTGGAATTTATTGAGCTGAAAAATTGAACTTGTTGAGAAAAACTAAAAGAAAGTTGTGTGTTCATAATAAAATTTATTTTTTATTCTTTGATTTTTTTATTGCTGGTTTCATTGCATTGACTCAGAGTTGGCAGTTAAATAGAGCTTAATTGTTTGGGGGGTAGGTGTCATCACAGAGTTTGTTTTACATTTCTGGTGCAGGATGTCCATTGTTGCAGTCCTCGTTGGGATTTCCCTTGGTTTGTACAGGTGGTCTAGTTGCAACTGTTTATTTTACTATCACTGGGACTGAATATAATGCCCCAGCTTGTTTCCACTTCAGTTATACACTGGTGGGTGGTTTAACTAGGATAAGCTGTCCAGCCAGAAAGGGTACATATGGGTTCAGGGGTAAGTCAAATTGTTCTTATCTGAACCTGTACTATACAAATTTAGTAATTATGGTTTGTTTGACAGGGGTTCTTCTTTCATAATGAAGCTCTCTACATTTATAAGCAAAACTTCACGTATTTAGCTAATTCATCATTTGCCACGTTCTTATTTATTCTTTATTATGTGGGTTATCTTTGCTGAATATTTAGCTTAGACAAGGAGCTGCTACTCAGAGAGACATGTACGGGTAAAAGGCTCCAAAACATGTTGAGTAGTTACCCGCTGAAGACCCTTTAATTTATTTGGGCTAATACAGCCTATGTCAAAATTTTACAGAGGAACGTGTGCAATACAGACAATAGTAATTCCATATGTATACAGGTTAGACAGGGACAGGTTAGCTTATGGAGAGTAAAGAGTTCGAACTGCGGAATAGGATATTGACTACTAGGAAGTGGTTCTGGACAAAGAGACACAAATACAATTGCAATAACCCACTTATATATGAAAAGACATGTAAACAGTTGTCCCTTGGATAATCTCACCCACCCCAAAGAGAGGGTGCTGTTCTACGTTGCAATTTGTTATTTTCATTTACAATAATACGTATCAATTTCTCAGTTTAGTGAAACAGGCCTGCTAAAAAAAAAAAACCAGGCTCATGGTCAAAAAATGAATTATATGCACAAAAGGGTTTGTGTTAAGGTAGTGCAGCAAAAATTAGACATGAGCTCAAAATTTTGATAGAATAAATTATATTATGAACACTCAACTGTCTTCGTTTTTTATCAACGAGTTTCAATAGAAGAGGCCATCATACTGTTTATAGGCAGGCTCTGCCATACAGACCCCTTTCCCTTAATTCCTGTTGATCCCCCCCCCCCCAAAAAAAACCTATCATCATTAATCTTGAGCTGTCTAATACCCCATGTTTTCACAACATAATTTCAAATGACATTTTGCTCCCAAATTTCACCAAAGTACACCAAATATTCATGCAAGTGTTGAAAAATTTTCTCAAGCCCCCCCCCCCCCCCCGATTTACAAACCAACAAATGCAACTTTTTACCCCGCCTTCTTGACAAAATCAGCTCTCAAACACACTTTTTTTCAGTTTTTATCGGCTCATAATTGGTCAGCATTCTGAAGCGTTGGTGGATGCTGCCCGCCACTAAGGTCAAAAAGTAGAGTATTTTCCCTCCCCTCACCCCCGGAAAGGGGAGGGTCTTTCTTTATTCCCCCTTCATTACATGTATTGCTAGTAACATACAGTGAAACCTCCCTATACCGAACACCCTTCGAACCGCAAAAAAAGTGTTCAGTATAGTGAGGTGTTCGGCATAGGGAGGTTCGATAGCATTGAAAGTATATATTTGGGACCGAGAAATGGTGTTCAGTATAGAGAGGTGTTCGGTATATGGAGGTGTTCAGTTTGAGAGGTTTTACTATATATATATATACATATATATATATATGTATATTTATGTACATACATACACACTTATATATGCATGACTGTGTGAGTTTTTTCATATATTCTTCAATATATTGACAAGAGGGATTGCCCCTTAGCTACAGTTCCAAATATTTTCACAGAAAACTTGTTAAAAGTTTGTATACACTTGACACAAACTACTTCACAAACACACACAGAGTTAAAATGGAACATTTATGCAGGTAAGAACTTCTCTATAGAGCTGGTACATGTGAAGAGACACCTTATATGATGCTCTATGAGCTAATGACAAGGCAAGTAGCCAAAGAATGAGGCGAACTGTTTGCGATGCATTTCGAATCCAATGATTCTCATCAGGCACTGAAGGATCTCGTTAAGACCATCACTTTTATTGTGAGGCGTAACAATTACATTGTTACTTTACGTTAGGCAGCGGTCTGCTCATGTGTAATGAAGATTGAAAGCCAAATTCCAGTCTGGTAACTATGTAACTCACTTTCCAAACAGAAATTTGAAATTGTCTGTTTACCAAAAATGGTAATTAAACAGCCTGTTATGGGTCAACTGGTGCTGTTTGACGGTTGTTTTTACACGGTGAAAAAAAGAATTTTGCACCCAATGCCCTATCACAGGGACAATCAGAGAGAAATGGAATTTCTCTATCTGCATACAAGGGTAAAAGATATTTGAGATCTCTTTATAATTATTGCACACTAATGTGTCAATAAAATGTTATTGGGATCATGAGGAGGTGAGCTTGGTATTAAAAATTTAGCATGATACAGAGCGTGTAAGCTCACCTCCCCATGAAGTTGAGGCTCTGTTCCATTATAATTTCTTATTTTACATGCTTTAGTATAAAGCAGCAATAGATAGAGTGTGACAGAGAACGGTATATGGCAGTAGAAGCTGGCCTGCCACTGTCCGCTGCAGTCTGCTGCTGACCGCCGCAAACCCCCAATAGACCCCAGTAGCACACTGTGGCAGAGAGCGGCAGTGCCGCTGAGTGCCGAAAATGCCACTGGCCACGGCCAAAAATGTGCCGTCTGCTGCCAAATGGTTTCACTAGTGGCTGCTATCTTTTCCATGTTATTAAACCTCAGTCTAATGAAAGACCACTTGTTTTGAAAGACCATGTTTTGACCTGCTCGGGGAGGGGAGGGGGTCTCTCAAGACAGGGACCACTGTATTTTTAAGTTGAGGTGCCTAGCAAGGCTTACCAGGTAACAGCTGTCATGATTGGTTGGTTACAAAACCGAGGCTTGGGTATAGCACTTTTTTAAAAAACCCTGGGATTCTTGACGTCACAAAACCCATGGTTTTGTTCAGTTATTTCAAAGGGTTACAAAACCCCCAGTTTTCTGGCAAAACCGCAGGGTTTTGTGATCAAAACTCAGAGTTTTGCTCTTAAACTGTGGGTTCTGTGCTCAAAACCCAAGGTTTTGCGACTAGACCCAGGGTTTTGTACCTAAATCCTGGGTTTTGTTCATGAAACCCACGGTTTTTTACACAAAACCCAGGCTTTTGTCCAAAATGATATTAAAATTCAATAAATAAGCAAAAGCAAGGTTTTGTAACAAAAACCCTGGGTCTTGCAAACAAAACCCAGGGTTTGTGATAAAACCTATGGTTTTGTTAGCAAAACTCTGGGTTTTGCTACAAAATCCAGGGTTTTGAAACACAAAACCAAGGGTTTTGTAAATTACTGAACAGTACAACTTCCACATGTCATCCCAGTACCTTAGTATCTGCTCTGTCTGCTGTTCATCTAGCCCCAAGGGACCTTCCCATGCTGTGTTGGTTAACTGCAAGCCAACAGAGTGTGGGGAGGTTCCTTGGGCTACTGTTCATCATACCATGCAGCCTCTTTGACTTAGTTTTTGCATACAAAGTGCAAGGGTTAGCTTAAGGCTCAACATGTTTTTATGGTCGGTAAAGAGCTTTAGTTGCTCATGTTCATGTTTACTGTACTATCTGACCTGAAATAAAATTTATCTTATGTCATGAACGTTTATACATATATGTTTGTACCTGATTATATGTCCATGTCCATGCTTTTATCCGTGACCCGCCCCAGCCACAGGGAAATAAAAATGTGTCAATAAATTTGGAATAATTTTATGCCCTCTGGTCAAGGACGCCAGACTGTGGGCGCGAGTCCCCTTAGTGACGAGACTGAAGTGACTCGCGCCCAGTCCAGCGCCCTCGATCAGAGGGCATGACAACCATAACAATTATTGGTACATTTTTATATTTATGATGCAAATCCTTCCCCAGGGAAGATAGCAGGAGAATACAGGAAAAAATGGAGGTTAGAATTTAGTATGGATAAGAGTAAAGTGATGACTCTTGGGAAGAAACCAGATGGGAATAAAAAATGGAGAATTGGGCAGTTCCAAATTCCTGAAGGTAGGGATCAGTTCATTGAAATTGGGGAGGTTGATGAGTATGAATACCTAGAAACAACGGGTACACGCATGTTTAGGTATTAGGTGGAGAAGATTAAAGCAATTTCACTGTACAGTTTCAACAGAGCATACACAGCAATGGTATTATGGGATAGAGTTGCAATACCAGAGATGATATATATGGCTTAGATGTGATTTCAATAAGTGAGGGAGATATCCAGGGAATGGAGAAAGCACAGAATGAGATGGGGAAATGGATACTTGGAGCACAACCATGTACAGCCACAGAAGCAGTCCTAGGAGAGTTAGGATGGAACAAAATTACAGACAGAATTGCCAAAGCAAAGCTTAAGTAATGGGGGTATCTACAAGGAGTAAATGAAGACAGGTGGTGCAGGAAAGTTTACAATGAAGTAGTCAAGGAACTAACAAAATGGATCAAAGACATAAATAAGTTGGTAGAGAGATATAAATTGAAAGGACATGATGAGGTTGATGACTGAAAAGTGTACATAATTATAGGCAGGACTGTTCCAGAGGGCTGGAAGGAAGACTGGAAAACAGTACATTAAAAGCATATAAGGCACTAGAAAAGACAAAGAAAAGTGTGTGAATGGGATGAAGGGAAGGGATCCAGGCTTCTTTTTCAAAGTAGGGCAGGAGTGATCAATCTACAAAAGAGAAAACAGAAGTGGACACCAGGTAGTAATGGTAAATGCAAGGTATGTAGACAAGAGGCAGATGAGACAGTGGATCAATGGCTGTTGTGGTGTGATGCATATAGAGGGATAAGAGAAGAATTTTTTAGAAAGTAGCTCAGGCAAGACTAGAATATAACAAGGGTCTAGAAGAGGTTCAGTGTTCAGAGGAAGAGGAACATGTAGCATGGGTTTTAAGTTTGCAGTGTGGCTTTTCTGGGATGCAGGAAAGGTACTAAAAGTGTACAGGACTACCTGGTAGGGTGCTGGGAGAAAAGAAATGAAAGGATAGGGCTTGAGTCTTGATAGCCACAGGGTAAATTAGAATTTCAGAGTGCTGGTAGGAGAGGGAATGGTGGTAGCCCTTTTAAGGGCTCTCATCCTCCGCCCCCCCCCCCCCCCCCGGAAATGCCTGAGCCTTAGAGGCGGGGATAGGGTGTGTGAGGGATTTTTTTTTTTTAATAGGAGCGGCGGCGGGATACTGGCTATATCCAGGAGGCAGGACCAGCTAAGGGCCCACCACAGAAGTGAGAGAGTGTGTGGTGGACCCTTTGGCTTTGCCTCGGCTTGGATCCTGGAAAACATGGCAGCACAAGCTGATTAGGATAACCATGGTTTCCTCCGCTTCATCTCTTTTTCTTTTCTTTTCTTTCCTTTTTCCCAGCCACCTGTGTCACACAGGACCGCGGCACAGAAGCGGAGAGCCACAACAATATTATTAAAAATATTAATTTATATTAATTTATAGCGAGGTTGGCTGGGAATCCTGGCAGGACGGGGTCAGCGAGCGTGCACTGTGCCACGGTGCCTTGATCGTGGTTCGCTTTCTAAGCTTCTTGCATGTGTGCCGATACTGTGCAATTGTTCACAAATCAGACAATGATGCATTTCCGGATTTTCCAGTAATTCATTCATATACTTACTTTACTTTTCTTCGCTAGTGTGCTAACAAGGAAACACCAGAAAGTTATGAAGCACCCGGATGCTAACCGTGCAGCGCTGTCTCGCGGTATTTTCTAGAACCATGTCCGGTAATCGAGATGGCCAGTCACCATCAATGCAACTGTTCCTATATTTATGCCACAGCGTTTGCACGTTAACAACATATTGTTACAATTTACATTTCTTAATTTGAAATGTTGTTGTAATTGGCTATAGCTGGAGCCCGTATCCGTAAAAAAAAAAAATGAAAATTAAAACATAGTCACACAACAAAATAAATACTTGTAAATTATAACACCCAAAAAGAACGAACTATCACTACATTAGAACCTATCTTACATCTACCTTATACACACGGGTGTTCCAAGCGAGAATATGTCAGTATATGTTGTTATGTGTGGATAAATGAAAAATATGAGATTAATTTGCTATATACAATGGCTGCAGATTTAATCAGTATTTTCGGTGGACAGTGACTTGAAGTGATTCACAATATACTTTTAACAGAAACAGGAATACTGAAGAGCATCACTATAGGCTAGGCTACAAAGAGCTTTTTGTCCATGCTACAAAGAACGGATAAGGTGGATCTTGTTCACAATTTAGTCACACCTTCCCGTTTGAAACTTGCCTGAATAACATAATGAATAGGAGATATGCATATTAATTTCCCGCCACAACTGCATACCTGATTGCCTAGCCTCGCTTGGCGGGATATGAGAAATGAACACATGGACCTGTCTGTAACAGTGATGTGATCCGCACGTCCCCCGTGATCACCAGGCGTCAAACCCGTGCTTTGTGGCGGGAAATTAATATGCATACGGTGAGAACTATTAGGAACACCCATGGGACGGACGAAAGCATGTCTTACTGATTATAGAATTGTAATAATGGAGCAGATATGCGTTGCAAATGAGATCGGAGGTGGACTTCTGGCATAAAGTGTGAAAACCGGTAAAGGTTTTAAGATGACTTAAATTGAAAATGAAAGGGGCGGGGGATTGTATCATATGTTTCCCTATCAAAATTACAGGGGGATTTTAAAATGTAATTTTCTCGAAAACAGTAAGTCTGAGTACCAGGAAAATCAGTGCAACATCATTTTTGAATTAGTAGGCCTGCTTAGGACACTAAATTTCATGACCCCCTCCCTCCCCCAAAGTAGTACTTTAAAAATGATGACCCCCCCCATTCATAGCAAAATTGCACAAAACAGGCCAAATATTCTGTAAAAGTGTACAGACCCATTTAACCCCTTCCCCCGTGCATACTGTAAGTACTAATTCAAAAATGATGAAAATGTTGAACCATCCCTTAGCTAAGATGAAAGCTCCTTGCTATGTCCGGCACATATTCTCCTAGATCGAATATGGTATTCTTGTTTGATACATGAACGACAAATGTTCTCATGGAAAAAGGTTCATGCAGGATTTAAGAAAGAAACTAAGTAAACTAGTTCTTCTTCTTTTCTACGTAGTACGGCAAATGCTCGTCTGTGTTGCTCTTCTACCTTTTCATGACAGAAAATGCCAAAAAAGCTATCTCTCACCGTCCCCTAAGCAGGTCACATGACCGCACAGTTTAGCTTCAGAATGAATGTAACTTCAAAATAATTATACAGATGTATTAGTACTATCATTTTACGTTGGCTGGAATTGTTTTGAATGAGAAGTGTTAGTCTTGTAAAGCGCAATCAGATAAAATATATATAGATCGGCGGGGGTGTAAAGGACAGGTGTCTTTTCGCGCCCAGACATATTTCTGTGTTATTTGTGCGATTTTTGCGAGGTTAAATCATCAGAGCAAAACCCGAAAGCACCACGAGTGTCACAAACACGCTGCCATACGCACAGCCATGTTTTTTTTGTTTGTTTGTTTGTTTGTTTGTTTGTTTGTTTTTTTTGCAGAAGGGCGGGCGGTGGCGGGTCTGCCTATATGCCCAGCAGTTGGGCTAACATGCATAATTTTTGTTTGTTTTGTTTTTTCATATAGTCCTGCCTCCTAGAGTATTTAATTACTATCAAATATGTCAGAATCACATTGTTACCTGCAATGATAACGTTTTGTTAAAAAATAAGTTCACCACTGCCCCGAGCGGGAAGTATAAATGATCATTTTGATTTTAAAACATTTGTTCCATGGCAACAGGGGCAGGGATTTGCATCAGAAAGATCAAAATACCGTTCAAAGAACGCGGTACCCTTCGGCCGCCTTCAATCTCTTTAGTGTCCCATAGTATCAGGTATAGTTATCTACACAAGTACTACTATTTTACACTTGACCTTTGACCTCAAAAACATGAGGTCAAATAAAGAGGTATAACCTTGACTTTCAATAGCCTTCTAGATCACCCTATGTTGCTTCTTTTGTTTTAAGATTTAGATTTCTAGATGCACAATGTCACTCAGCAAGCTTGTGACCACTGTGTGACCTTGAAAGTTCGGTCAAGGCCAATTATGCTTGCAGTGGTGTACTATCATATGCAATTTGAAAGTTCTGTGTAAAAAGCTTCTGAAGTTATCGTGGGTAAACAAAATTTCAATGAATAGGTCACTGTGACCCAGATACTTGACCTAGTGACTTACTTTTGATTCATGACCCATTTTTTGGTTATGATACATGAGTGTATAAAATTTCTTGTAACTGCCTTAAATATTTCCTTATTTATGCCAATATCACCATTGTGCACTTGACCTCAAAAAGTAGGTCAAATATAAAGCTATGACCTTGATTTTCAAAAGACTTCTAGATCACTTTATGAAGCTTCTTGTGTGTAAGATTTAGATTGCTAGATGCAGGCTTTCAATAGTTAGAGCGGTAACGTTGCTTAGCACATGTGACCACTGTGTGACCTTGAGAATTACGTCAAGGTCAACTATGCTTGCACACAAAGTAGGCCACATAGGAGTGTATTATCATGTACAATTTGAAAGTCCTGTCTAAAAAATTTCTGAAGTTATAGTGGTAAACAAAATTTCAATGAATAGGTCACTGTGACCCAGATACTTGACCTCGTGACCTACTTTTGATTCATGAAACATTCTTCGGCTGTGATACATGTGTGTATAAAATTTCATGTAATTGACTTAAAAACTTCCTTAGATATACCAATACCACCATTGTGCACTTAACTTTTGACCTCAAAAAGTAGATCAAATATAGAGCTATGACCTCTATTTTCAATAGGCTTCTAGATCACTCTATGAAGCTTCTTGTGTGTAAGATTCAGATTGCTAGATTCAGGCTTTCAATAGTTAGAGCGGTAACGCTGCTTAGCACATGTGACCACTGTGTGACCTTAAGAATTACGTCAAGGTCAACTATGCTTGCACACAAAGTAGGCCATATAGAAGTGTAATATTAAGTGCAATTTGAAAGCCCTGTCTCAAAACTTGCTGAAGTTATGGTGGTAAAACCACGGGACAGACGGACAGACAGACAGACGGACGGCGCCGGGTACGACAATACCCGTCGGCCTCATAAGGCCGAAGGGTAAAAATGTGTCTTTATTTGTTTTTCTTGCCCCCTGATCCAGGGCACTGGACTGTGGGCGCCAGTCAAGTTTTTATTTTTCTGACGTAAATGCCTGTGTCAACAGGCATCCAATGGGAAATTAACTTGACATGTATAAGACCGAAATTGTTCTAACATGCGACAAATCGACTGCGGAATAGGGTAATGACTACTAGGAAGTGGTTTTGGACAAAAAGACACAAATACAATTAAGAATTTTGCATGTACCCTAAGAATTCTGAAAAGTATTCAAATCATGTATTATTTTTGATACCCCCACACAGTGAAGTTCCGTAGAAGCACAAATATTCCCGAGCATTTATATTCCCGAATTTGTTTGATTTTAAATCGAACTTTCCCGGGTTTAATTTTCACAGGTCACTAATCTGAGAGGAAGAATAAGGTGCATATTGCACTGACAAGTTGACAAGTTGACAAGTTTATTGCAATCCAAGATCAGTACATGACTGTTGAGGTATGGATGCTATAACAATTAAAATTATATGACCAAGTCATTTAAAGAGTAAAAACCAGATGATTATGGGTAGATGAGAGGTGCAAAAGGTGAATAAAAAGATAGTAAATCAAGAACCCTAAAAATCAATTACATTGAATTTATAAGACATTACAACAAGTCGAGAGCAAAAAGTCTGATAAAACAATCAGTGATAAAAAAAGATCATTGATTCGAAAGGCTCTACGTGATCAAAAATGAATTGTATACAACTTTTTTTTTAAACTAAACAGAGATCGTGAATCCCGGACATGCTGAGGTAGTTCATTCCAAAATTTGGTACCAATAAAAGAAAGAGTTTTAGGGGAAGACCTTGCCTGGAAAAATTTTGAGGAAGTGGATGCTCTTGTTTGATAAGAATGGACTTCGGTCACTGGAGTAAAGATATTTTGTAAATAAGGTTGGACTTCGTTATTAACCATTTTCCAAAGAAAAATACAGAGATTGTAGAACAATCTCTGTTTGACACTCATCCATTTCAGGGTCCTCAGCATGTCGAGGATGTGCGTCCTAGGGTGACATTGTAATATTATTCTCATTGCCCTGCTCTGTAGTCGTTGGAGGCGTACAATGTCAGCTTTCTTCAGATTGCTACCCCAGACTGTGCAACAATAATCAAAATGAGGTAAAACCAAGGTGTTGTACAGGGTAATTTTGGAGTCTGCACAAAGAAAATTTGCAGCTCTGCTAAAAATACCAAGAGCTCTGTTTATTTTTGTAACAACCTCATCAACCTGCTTTTCAAATTTCACTTCCTGATCAAGCGTAACACCCAAGTACTTACAAGCCTCTGATTGGGTGATAGCTTGATCATTGAGTGATAGATCAAGGGTTGAATTGATGGAATTTCTCTTGTGATTGCTGCAAATGAGCACACAAGTTGTTTTTCCAAGGTGGAGACTTAATTTATTTGCATGCAACCAGTCAGCTACTTCGATCAGCTCTTGCTGTAATACAGTGGAGACAACATCTTTGGATTTGTCAGCATAATAAAACAGAGTGTCATCTGCATATACGTTGACTTTAGATATTTTAAGGGAGACACTTAGATCATTTACATAAAGAATAAAGAAGAGGGGGCCAAGAATTGACCCTTGGGGAACGCCAGTACCAATCGCCATTGGTTGGGACAAGTTTCCATTGATACAAGCAATCTGTTTCCTGTCAGAAAGGTAACTCTTGAACCAATGAAAACTTGTCCCTTTGAATCCATAATGTTCAAGCTTTGCGAGAAGGATATTGTGATTAACTGTGCCGAAAACTTTTTTCAAATCTACGGTAACAAGGCCACTTATATATTTTCGAATTGAATTTCATCAAATAAGGATTCAGTTAATCTATGAAGACAAGTCTGTGTTGAAAGTTTTGGACGGAAGCCTGACTGTTCCAGGCATAGGATTTTGTGTTCTGAGCAATATCTGTAGTTCTGCCCCATGAGCATTTTTTCCAGAAGTTTGGAAATTACTGGTAGGATGGAGATGGGTCTGTAGTTTCCAGGGTCAGTTCTAGAACCCATCTTGAAAATGGCTGAAACTCTCGCAAATTTCCACTCATCAGGTAAAATTCCTGTTTTGAGCGATTTATTAAAGATAAAAGCTAGGCTATTTGATATGGCTGGGGAAGCAGTTTTAAGAAGTTTGGATTCGATATTGTCAAGACCTGTTGCTTTGTTTTGTGGTAGTTCAGCCAAAAGTTTTGAAACATCATGTTCGGAGATACTGCTGAAAGAAAAATGTCCAGGAGAATGTGGCATATACTCGAGGAGGTAGTCAATAGCTGATCTAGTGGAACTTGGAATTTGGTTAGATAAATGGGTGCCAATTTCAATTAAGAATTATTGAATTCATTGGCAATTTCAGAAAATTTATTAATGGATGTATCATTAATAATTAAGGAAGTAATACCATTTTGTGAACATTTAGGCAAAAGATCTTTCAGCACACGCCACATTTCCTTACTATTGCCTTTGTTATTATTTACTGATGAGGAATAGTGTTTAAACTTGGCTCGGCGGACCAAGGATGTAACTTTATTTCTCAACTTTTTGTAATTTGACCAGTCAGCTGTATTATTGGATGCAATTGCTCTTGAGTGCCATTGATCCCGAAGAGATTTAGCTGTTTCAATCTCTTCACTATACCAAGGGATTTTGGCTTTTTGAGCTCTGACTCTTTTGAGGGGGGCATGTTTTTCAACAACATCAGTGAAAAGTAATTTCCAAGCTAGCCAAACATCATTAATGCTATCAAAACATTCGATAATATGCCATGGTACAATATGTAAATCAACTAAAAAATAAGTAGTATTCAATCTCTTAAAATTCCTAGAAGTCACATAGCTGTGATTGGCTCTGTGTGAAATGGAGTCAAGAACTATAATGTAGAAATCAAATCATTGAGTTTGTGTGCCGAGGATCCGCTAATATTAACATGAGAAAAATCAATATTGAAATCGCCAGTTATTACAGAGTCATATATGGGATTATCCATGTGCATTAGCATTTCTTCAAAGTGATCAAAGAAGTTAACGGTAGGGTGTGGGTGCCTGTAAAGAACAGCTACTATGAGACTTTTACGCTTGTCCCGATTTATCTGAACAGTCATGCTCATAAGATTTGGATAACTAAAATCAGGAGCTTCAGTAAAAGAAATGCCACTGCGTATGTAAATCCCAACACCCTGGGCACCTTTATAATCAGCAGGTTTGTCTTGTCTACAAAAAGAATATCCCGCCATGTCAACTGACATGGTAGGAACACTGTCATTAAGCCAGGTTTCGGTAACAGCAAGTATATCTGGTTTAAGCTTAAAGACAGTATACGACATTTCTTCATGATGGTGAAGAAGACCGCCCTGACCAACATTTATGTGACCTATTTTGAAACCTTTAGACTCAGTGAATAGGTCACATCCAGCAAGAATGTTCACACGTTTAGGGCATGCATGTGGAATGGGTGGATCATGAACGTCCATATTAGAAAGGTTACTTAAATTGCAACTATCATTGCAGTAAGAGTCCGAGAAAGGATGAAATGTACAATAATCACAGTACCACTCAAGTGATATATTGTCCTGGTATCTTCTGTACGTAGGAAGGTCCATGTGAATAGATCTGGTGTGGTACCAGGAATCACGAATGTCACACGCGATGCCTTTTTGGTTGCTTCTGACAGGTTTCATACACATACCGCATGGGTATCTCCATGGGCCAGGGTTTGCATGTACATCACCGCTGACGCATAATAGCATCAACAGATGAAGGGTGATGGCTGGTACTGCTCTGATGTTTCTGGTTTTCTGACGTCGGAACATATGGCGATGAATACTTGTGTGATTTGGCACCAAAGTAGAATGTAAACGTTCCAGACCAAATTTTGTTGGTAAAGCATTATGGCACGTGGTTATGGCATATCCGACTGGGTCATATATGTTGTTGAAGTCTTGGTTGACATCTAAATCATCATGAATGTCGAGGCTCTAAGCAAAACACTGGGTTGTCTTGCCCGATAAGAGTATCACTATAACAGTGAAGCGACTAGCTAGAGCCATGATAATCTTGTTATGGCTTGTCGCTCAGCAGAAAAGCACTTGGTAAAAATGGCAAAAAGCCTCTATAAAACAGTGTAGTATCAAAATAAGCAGTGGATTACAGTCACAGATTCTTAGACAAGATGGGAGCTGCCATCTTGACTGTTGGTAAACAAAATTGAGGTCAGTAATCCTGTACACAGGTTGAAAAAAAGGTATCACAGTTCAATTAGTCCAGTGCCTTGTGAACAATAGAGTCAATCTAGTCACGGTGCCTGCACTTGATGAATGGGTTAAAATGGCCAGGAGTGAAACCAGGCACAAAGTTAAAAAAACTTTGCGAGCCAATAAGTCTGTAAGTTCAGCTGGAAAGATGCCTTGAAAGCACCAAAGTATCAACCAGGTACTTACATCAAACTTGTAAAACTTGTAGTACTTAATGACTGTTAGGTCAATGATCTGCCGGATTTTTTTTTAATACCACTTCATTAGCCTATGTTATGAAGGATATTACACAGGTAATATCCTTCTTAACTTAGGCTAATAAAGTGCTATAACGTTCACATCACCCAGTGGTGAGTATTGCCGTAAAAAGTCAACTTGCTGACCGTATGGAAGCCATTTGTGCGTGTACTTCTGTGTGTATGCGTCTAAACGTGCGGGGTTTTTTTGTTTGTTTGTTTTTTTTAATTTCCACCATCTGTTTCGGTTTTAGAGCACTTGATTAGAGTATAGCAGCCGAAATTATCACCTATGTTCCCAACTGCTTTTAATAATATCTGCTCTTAATACAAAAGGTCCACTTCTGCGGCAAATATACTGGGGAAAGAGATCAAGAGCGTTTCATGAACAACTACATGTTTACGACAGAGGAAACATTCACCCTAACTCAGCTCTCATCATAGCCCAGCAGGACGAATGTAGGCTGCAAATAATTGGCACTGGTTTAAATAAGCTATGGCAGGAAAGAAGCCCCATCCTTCATAGCTGATTGCGTACTCCATGCTCATCATTTCATAGCCACGCAGCCCTCAGCACGTGTGCAGCCCGACTATTTATTCACTTGAATTTATGCAGTAGAGGTGGCACAATGAAATTACAACCGAGTGTGTCCACACAGTGCACTAAATGTGAATATATAAGTCCCAGTGTCGAACACTTACGTATTGCTGGTGTGGTAAACAGGTTGACTCAATGAGTGAAAATGAATGTGAAACATTGAGCGGGCCAATTGCACCACGCAGTGTACTCAGTAGACGAATTCCATGTAATATTAGGGATATTTTGTTTTCCAATATTCTCGTCAGGGGGCGGCATTGAATTATAGAGGATGAGAGAGAAGACCGATGAAACCTCACAAGTTCAAAAGCATGCAATACCATCAAAACATGTAGCTGGGTCTTCTAACAACAACACAAAACTTGATTTTAGTCTCAGACTGCAAGAGTGACACCTACAATACTGCTGAAAGCCATCAGGGAAGATTGACGCTGGTAAACCTGAGTACTGTTTACATTTGAAAAAAAAAAGTTTCTAAGTTGAAACAGTTTCGACACATTAATGTAGAACTCTTTTAGGTTTTGGACGTGATCGAATATGGCTACTTTATAAAAATACGCAAATTTTTTAGTAATTTCGGTATTAATAAGTATACTTACCTGCCAGCCACCTTTGGCAAGACCTCGGTGTCTGGCCAAATCGACGGACACATTTGATTGCTCCCCAAATCCTGACATTGGCGGTGGCGGTGGCGCCATCTCTCGGTTTCTCTTGGACTGGGTGGTGACTCCTGCTGCGCATGCTCCTTTGTATTCCCTCCTCCTTGAGGATCACTCAGTTGACATCACATGCAGGGTGGCCGGTTGGGCTTCTATGGTGGTTGACAGGTAAGTATACTTACTAATTCCGAAATTACTAAAAAAATCACGTATTAGTTACGTAACGTTACCTCTCGACTACCATTGCCAATATACAAGCATATTGGAAGAGAGTATAATGATACTGGCAAGGACTGACAGCCTCGGAGGGAACCATCGGTCCACGTGAGGAAGCAATGTCTGAAAGGAAAACCTCAGAGGTATGTTGACTTGAGACCGCTGACAGCAGAATCCCAGCCTAAGCAAGGAAACACTCCTTACCGACCAGCATGGGACCGCACTGGGCGCCCCCCCCCCAGGAAACTGCTTGCCAACCTTAATCCACCACAGGAGCATGTTTTGGCAAACTTGCTCCTTCAGACGGTTACTGAGGGGCAAAAAGAGGGCCGACCTTTGACACCTGGCACCATCCATGCAAGACAGGTACTAGCATAGTTCTCTCACCAGGCACAGGGCTCTTTCCACTGTGGCAGGAGCAGTGTCCATAGCCTGAAGGGTGAAACCCTTAAAGGTCATATAAGGCTCTCAAGCCACTTGGTTATTTGCAACGAAGCCCAAGTGAGGCCTCAGGGTCCTTTGGAAGTGGCCAGGTGACTGTTAGATTCAGTTGTGTGCTAGAGTGTGGATCTTACTTTTTCTAGCTCTAGAAGAGAGTGTTAACATAAAACAAGTTTTCCATGTCCAGTACTTGAGGTCCACCCATCTGGGGTTCTCTAGAAACCAAAAGGGATACTTCTTCAAGATGAGTAAGACCAACTGGAGGTCCCACCATGGTAGGACCTGCCTGTCCGCCGGTCTATCTGTGTAGAAGGACTTGATGAGTGCCAACAGATAAGGATCACTTCCAATGCCAATGTTTAAGATGTTCACCAGGGTTGATGAGATGGCTGATTGGAACCCCTCCATGGTTCTTGAGCTCTTACTGAGGACTTCCCACTGGTATAACAGGAAGTTGGCAATGTCTGTGATGTGCGGAGACCTTAGATGTATTTTTCAAGTGGCACACTAATCTTAAAACACCAAATGAGCCAAATAAACCATTACAAAAGAGGATTGAAGCCTCAATTCTATCCATGACCAATTCCAAGACACCTCTGTCATTGATGTGCTGTGCGACAACTACCAAGCATGGAGGTTGAGCACTTAAGGGTTCCTGTGGAACACCCTTGACCGCGATTGCACAAGAAGTTTTGGCCATGCTGGTAAACATAGTACAGGCTGAATGTTTAATTCGAGAAGATCCAGGGACCAATCTGTCCTTGGTCACCAGGGGGCGACCAGGATCAAATTGCAGCCATGGGACTGAACCTTCCACAGAACCCTTGGGAGGATCTGTGGAGGCTGAAAAGAGTATGGCCAAAGGTTGCTCCAGTCCATGGCTAGAGCTTCTACTGCTAAGGCCTGAGGATCCGAATACAGGTGATACATAAACTGGAAGTTTTTTGTTTATGCTTGTCATGAATAGATCCATGTGTAGGGTACCTCACATGGCCTGCAAAACCCCTGGGTGGAGCAACCACTGTGTCCCTACCAGCTGACCACTTCTTGAGAGTTAATTGGCCAGGATATTTTGTAGTCCTGAGACATGCCTTGCATGTGTGTGGAGTTTGTGTTCAGAGCACCATTGTATGATGCATCCAGCCCATTCTGTCAGCTTTCGAGAGCACAACCTGCCTTGCTGGTTAAGGTAGGCAATCGCAGTCCTGTTGTTGCACATTATGAGGACTTGTTTGTGCTGCCCTAGCTCGTGGAAGTGGAAGAGCACTTAGCATACCACCTCCAGCATCAACCAGGTTATGTCATGGTATGAGGACTGCTTGGGCTAAATGCTCGACGCCGTGTGGCCCTCCACATGGACTCCCCACCTAGACTGAGAAGAGTTTGTGAACCTTTTGAGTTGCTGAAAGTGTGACAACATCTGTCCTGACATGACATGACATGCTCCCAAACAATCCACCAAAGGAGGTGCAAGTGGTTCTCTGGGAGGACCGGCACTGGGGCTTGGTATCCCTGGTTCCTCCACCATCTGTCCAGCAGGGCATGCTGCAAGGGATGACGGTGAAGGCAACCCAGGGGCACCTGGGAGTCCATCAAGGACAGGGAGCCTAACAGGGCTTACCACCACCAAGCTGAGCAAACCTCATGATGCAGGAATGCCTTGACCATCAGCTGAAGTCTCTCCCACCTATCTTCCAAAGGACGACAGATGAAGGCGACCAGGTCAAACTGGATGCCAATAAAAAAATAACGTTTGCACTAGCATTAGGCTGGACTTTGATAGCTTCACAATCTAAGCATTTGCAAAGCTCCAGAATGGTCTGTGTGTGATGCCATGAATCTAAGTGCCATAGGGCCCAGATCAGCCAGTCTTCCAGATACACATAAATATATACGGCATTCTGGTGAGGGTGCACTGCAACTGCCTGCACAAACCAGGTGAACACTAGAGGTGCCGTGGCAAGGCCAAGCCAGAGTGCCCCAAAATGGTAGACCTGGCCAAAAAATGCAAATCACAGATGTTTCCATGAATCTTCACAAATGACGTGGGAAAACACCGTCCTTCAGATCCAAGGACATTGGCCATTTCTGGGGCCACATGGCTGCTGCCACCAACTGAGGGGTCTTTGAATTCATCATGAAGGATGGGACCTTTAAGTACATGTTCAGCATTGACAGGTCTATGACTGGGCACCAGCCTCCATCCCGCTTGGGGGCAAGGATGTAGGTTTTAGAACATGGGTGAACCTGGATCCACTCCCCACTCTATGGCGCTCTTGCTCTAAACTTTCTGCACTGCCTCTATGAATGTCGATACTTTGGGTTTCTGTGTGGGACCTGCAAACCACTTGGGTCCCCAGCACAACGGAGGCCAGTCTTTGTTGAATAGCCATGTCTCAGGGCGTTCAAGACAAGCAGATCATCTGTAATGGACTCCCATTGAATGCAAAAGGCAGAAAGACAACCACCAACAGGGTGCTCTGATACACCCAGAGTGGTGGCGGAGGGCAGCCCTGAGACGGGGGTGGGGGGGTCCAGAAAGCAAGAGTCTAGAGCCTTGAGGCTTGCCAGACTTCTTCACCTTAATGAACTGCTTGCCTTTCTCAGATCACTTCCCGCTCTTCCTGGGACCTTACCACGGGGCAAAGGGGCAGCACAGGTCACAGGGTGGGTCAGAGAGCCACACCTCCAGGTGGCAGCAGCCAAGCAGGAAAGTGACTGAGCAGAGTTGGTCAACGCCTTGGTTTGAGATTGCTCTGCAGAGCAGGCCTAAAGGTCCTGCATCCAGCAAACAACTTCTGCCATCTCTCCTCCAAACAAGGTGCTGCAGGAGAGGGCCCCGCTCTCACCCTGCAAAAGACTGGGTCAGGTAATCACCGACCCTGGAGGTAGGCATCCTGCATAACAAATGCAGGCTAACCTTGAGTCTTCAGGGTGCCCTACCTAGTGGTCATGAGCAATGACACCTGGCCAAATCAGTCCTGTTCTGCCTCCGTGATCTGGACAGAGCACTGGAGGTACTCCAGGAGAAGCCTCAAGGCCACCCAGGAGACATCAGAATAACAGGCCATAAGGACAGAGCCCCTGGTTTCTTCTTCTATTCTCTTATAGGCCTTGGCAGATTTCAATCTTGATCCACCAGTAGAGGATGGTAGGAAAATATCTGATCTGGTGCAGAATACCACTTCCCCTGAACATCTGGGGGGAGCAGTTGCCCTTGCCAAGGAAAGCCAGTGGTCAGGGTCTCCATAGAAGCACGAGTGCCTTGTCTCTTGGCCATTAGTTGGTAGTAGAACTCAGCAATGAAAGGCGAGAAAGCAATGGGGGTCCTATGAGATGCGTCTTCGGGGGGCAAGGCCCAGGAAAACATCATGACAGTGCTAGACCCCTAAATGTAAACACGCCTCTAAATGTAAATTTACATTTAGGGTTAAGTGTCAGACCGCTAATTGTAAACAGTAACCCTAAATGTGAACGCGATTTTGACGAAAACGGGTGCTTTAACCCCTAACTGTAAATACACAACTAAATGTAATTATTTGGGTAGGTGGACACTCGACCCCTAAATGTAAATGTAATGACTTCATACGTGTCAAGAGTCTCGCATCAAGGTTTCAGACTAGCTCAACAGTAGGGCTCTGTCGAGCATCCCGGTACCCAAATCAACAGCTATTACCCATAGAATCAACAGGTTTTATATATATATATATATATATATATATATATTACATGTGCATGTGCATGTGCATGTTCACCATCCATATCTATAAAACATTTACTGCATCCTCGGGAGCATACCCTGAAATGATTGGGGGGGGGGGTCTTAATCTTAATCGAGTTTTGTTAATCATACCAAAATTCTTGTATACCAGTTTATCTTCAAATTTCTTTTTAAGAACCCATAGATAGTTTACACATAATGACCTCTCACTAACAAAAAAAAAAAAGAGAAAAAAGAAACATTTCAACTTGTCTGACTCATTACTAATTGCCACCATTTAATTGCATTTGAACTATTTAAAAATATTTTTTGCAAAGAAAATGGAAATGTTAGTTAGGGGGTTCGGGAGCAGGCCAGGCCCCAAGAAACTGAAAAGTTCTTGATGCTTCAAAGGCTATTTCCTGCCTAATCTGATATTAAATTTATCGATTTTGTTCCAGCAAGAACAAACTTTTATCAGTTTTACAGAGTCTGTCGATGATGATGATGATGATGATTATGATGATGATGATGATGATAATAATAATTTTTTTCTTTACCCCGATATCAGTGAACTAATCACATACAAACAGATCAAGATTAGAAAATAAAGTAAAGATAAATGAAATAACTAAAACAACAATATAGAGTAAAGTCAAATTTAAATAAGCAAAATACCTCTGAAGGCCTGGTACTAAATACTACTACTACTACTACTACTACTACTACTACTACTACTACTACTACTACTACTACTACTACTACTATTATTATTATTATTATTACTACTACTACTACTACTAATTATAATTTTGTTAACTCCGATATTGGAAAAATTATCACACACAAATACATCGAGATTAGAAAATAAGTACAGATAAATGAATGAACTGAAAGTGGAATATAGCTTAAAGTCAAAGTAGGCAGAGTACCTCTGAAGGGCTGGTACTCTCCCCAAGCCTGGGGGTATTATTGTTATTATTTTTTTTCGCTATTGTTATTGTTATTGTTATCATTCTTCTTCTTCATCTTCTTCTTCTTCTTCTTCTTCTTCTTCTTCTTCTTCTTCTTCTTCTTCTTCTTGTTATTATTATTATTATTATTATTATTATTATTATCATTATTATTATTATTATCATTATTATTATTATTATTATTATTATTATTATTATTATTATCATTATTATTATTATTATTATCATTATTATATTATTATTATCATCATCATTATCCAGAGACAGGAGTTGGACAGTGACCGATAACAAAACCTATACATACAAGGGCATATATAAACAAATGAACAAAACGTAAACGGAACAACCTTACATGAGTGACATTAGTACAAATTTAACTATCATCTCAACAACTAAAACTCAAGTTGTGTTCCGTTTATCCTATTTGCTTGTGCATTGATTCTCTCTTTTGATATATATTCCTCAAATCTGATGGCTAAATTTTATTTATGAAAACAGAAAAGAGGTGCCTAAATGACACAGTACATATTCTTGATACCTGGCAAACAATCAATGACCTCTTAGGTAATATAACCTCATCAAAAGCCTTTATTTGGTAATTTTATTGAATCCCCAGCATGGAGCGAAAAGAGATTTTAATTTCACAATTGGTTCACAGCTTCTAGTTTGGTATAATACTGGATACACTGGCATGTGTATGCCTATATCACACCTTAGCACAGAGAATTGGAGCAGCTAACCTAGTGAACTTTTTTTTCCTTTTTTTTCTTTAAAAAATGACATGGGAAAATTGAATGTAGACTAAACATGTATGATTTTTTGGAGGGGGTGTTCCGGGTGACACAGAAACCCCTGGGTATGCTTGTGATCTTCACCCATTTCGTCCAGATTCTTTACAGGCAAAACAGGTCACATTATGGGCATACAGCATCCCCTCACTATTTTATTAAAAGCCGTTTGTTTCTGTAGGTAAACTTTTCATATGTTTAGTGGTACAATACTGATAAACTGACCACATATATAAATGTTAAATGACATGTGACCTTGAGTAGTATTGTTTGACTTAATATAATGGTTTTAAGGACTTTCCCTAAAAATAAGCCCATAAGGTGAAGTTTTTAGGAATTTTGGTATTAATGAGTATACTGGCCTCTCAGTTACCATTGCCTTATGCCTTGCACATAGCAGCTGGAACAGCTCCTGATCGATAGGTTTTTAGATCTAATCAATATTTGTCTTATACACAAAATTCCATTGGTGTGACAGCACCACCAGTTGAGTGGTTGAGGAACGACTCAGTGAACATGCTCGCACATGCCTGCTCTTTAATCTTTCCTTCTATAGAGAGGTCAGTGAACATCAGTAGATTGGAGTGAGAGAGCGGGGAGGTAGGTTGGGCTTCACAGGTAATTGAGAGGAAAGTGTTCTCATTCATACTGAAATTACTAAAAATTTCATGTGTTATTTACGTAACGTAACTTCTCATTTACCGTTGCCTATACACAAATGTTTTGGTAGGAGAGTAAGGCGTTAAGAGAGAATACTGTCCAAATACCACATCTATGGTCTTGTATTACCTAATAAGTCCTTGTGTGGAGGCAGCATCTGCTGTAGAATTCCCGGGATCAGTGTACATGAGACCATCTGCAGCAGGATCTGAGCTGTTAGGTAGGATCCCCTCCTTACTGACCTGCTGTCAAACTGAGCAGGTTCCCCAGTAGTAGGCCCAGACTGGAGCTGGTTTTTAGCTTTAGGAGCCATATTCGATTCAATGTCTGATAGTCAAGCTACCGGTGTTATGAATGTGGGTATGTCTGGGCATTTTGATTTTAGAAGTTACTGTACTCATTGACTGTGTACCATGACACAGAGTTAGCCTGATTTGTTGGGGTGACTCTCAGGCAGCTTCTAAACAGTTTTGACCTACATTCATATGACTGATTTCATTGTATTGTCTGTATACATTTGGGAGGGGATCTAGAAAGATCAGAGACAGGTCTCACTCAATGCACTGGGATGTGTGACTAATTGGAAAACTCTGGAACAATTGTGATATTTCTCTGACTCTATATGTATAAAGCATATATTGTCCTGAGAGAAGGAAGAGAGAATTTTGAAAATCAGACAGAAGCTGTGTGACTCCAATCCAGTGGGACTGAGCTATTGTGATTACCAGTGGAGTGTGGACAGTGTCTTTGAGTGGATTGGTATATTTGTTGTTAATTGTATCACATTGGACCCAAACTGTACCTTCTCTGGGATTGGATCAGCACCACACCTTTCAGTACCGCATTGGAACCAAAGCATGTCCTGAAGGTAGTACTGAGCAAAAGTGATTGGAAACCTCCAGTGACATGCTCAAGAATGGGAACTACTGCAACTTTCAGAAAGGCCTGCTAGGGGACATTGAAGGCTCATACCTCGTGAGCTCTATGAGTAAGTTTCTTGAGAACTGCCGGGTGGTTCTGCTCTGACTTCAAGGCTTTGAGCATGGTCTGTTTTATCCAGAATGAAATAATTCTGCCGACTGTATGTCCTCATTTGGACTCATCAATGGGGAAGAGCAAAAGTGTTCTCTCTCCACAGAACCCCTCACTGCACTGAAAATACCAGTTTAGTACTCTCAAAGGGCACAGAGTTTTTTCCTCTAGGTGAAGAGATATAGCCATAGCATGAAGGGTGAATCCTTTAAAGGACTTGTCAGGTAACCATTGGATTTGGTCGTGCACTAAGGCATGGATCTCACTCCATCTATCCCCAGATGCCAGTGTTTATGAGAAAAAAGTTGTCCACATCCAGAGCTTGAGGTCCACCTTACTAGGGTCCTCAAGGTGGTCAAATAGTATAAGACCAGTACATGTCAACATCGTTGTCCAAACGCCAGTCCAAGTCAAAAACCGTCCAAACATTCACAAGCTATTAACATGAATAAAACCAGATACATAGCAAAAATTGAATATTCATCAAGCAATACATTTTTCATAAACATCCAAATGCAACAAGACATCACAATGACAACATAATTCAATAACTGTCATGAAAAATAGAAGTCCACAACAGTTTTCAATGATGCCAGAGAAACCGTTCCAAAATTCGGAGCAAACAAGAACCATGTATATTTAATTTGTTAGCCATGAAACAAGCAAGCTCAGAATTCAGAGAGTCCACGGTAGACGTACCAATCCTATATATGTATATATTATCAGCAACCATAATGAAAGTATCTCCATGTGGGGCCTTAAGCCTGGTGAAAATTAGCAGGAGGTCCCACTTAGAGAGAACCAGCCTAGCCGCTGGCCTGTCTGTGCAGAAGGAGTGCTGCCAAGTCAGGGGCTTCCCCAATCTGACTGTTGAGGACAAGGGTAAGGGTGGAGGATATAGCAGTATGGAACCCTTCAACTGTCCTTAGGGTCTTCCCAAGGACCTCCCACTGAATCAGGAAGTCTATGATTTGGGTATCCTGAGCTGACCATGGATTGATGTCTCGCTCTGCACACCAGCGTATGAAGACATTCCAGTGGACTAAATTGACAATTATTCTCGAAGACCTCCTTTTACAATCCTACGTATGACCAATTTCAGGAAGCCACAGGCATGGGCAGGCTGTGTGATAACCACCAAACTTGAGTATCTAGCACCTTACGGTTCTTGTGGAACCTGTATGTCCACGTTTGCATGAGCAACTTTTGACATGGATGGAATCTCAGTGGTGGCTTTCCCCTTAGCTCCAGCAGGTCTTCCTACTACTCTATTTAAGTCCACCAGGGTTGAACAGAATGAGGTTGTAGTCATGAGACCTAATCTTCTGCAGGACCCTGGGGAGGATATGTGGGGGAAGAAAAGCATAAGCCCTTAGATTAATCCAGGCCATCACTAGAGCATCCACTGCTAGGGCCTGCGAACGCCCCCTCCTAGCTGACTTTTTCAAAAAGGGATGATCAGCTAGGACACTTTGGAGGCCTGGGATATGTCAGGCATGTGTGTGGACACTATTTACAGAGTACCATAGTGGTAGCCGGCCCACCACTAGGGCAATCAGACTCTTGGACTGTGTGCCACTCAGCTGGTTGAGGTATGCAATCACAGTCTTACTGTCACACATGGTGCGTATGTGCTTGTGCTCAACTAGATGGTGGAAGTGGAGGAGGCATATTGCCTCAAGTTCAAACCAGTTTATGTGGGGAGCCTTTGTCCTGTGTCAACCAAGTGAGAGTTTATGGAGGAGAGGATACTCATTGAGGCCTGCCATTGTCTGGCCAATAGGAACTCGTGAGTCATGAATAGAGTTATGATCATCTGAAGATGGTTCCAGCTGTCTTTTGAGGGGCGACAGATGAAGGATATCAGGTCAAACTTGATCCCCAGGAAGACAATGATCTGCTCTGATTCTAGAATTGATTTAGGTAAGTTCACAATCGGGCTTAAATGGGGGCATAAATCCAGTATGGACTGTGTGTGGTGAGTGAGAGCCAAGTGCAGAAGCACCCAGATCAGCTGGGTACACATGAATGTGGATGGCTCATTTGTGGCAATAGGCCACCACAACCTGTGTTATCCCAGCCAAGACCAGTTAAGATGTAACTTGTCTGAATGGAAGAGCCTTGAACTGGTAAGAATTGCCCTTGAAGGCAAATTGCAGAAACTTGCAAGAACTCTCTGTGATTTGCACACGGAAAAATGCTTCCTCAAAATCGAGGGATGTTGTCAGTTCCCACTTATGGAGGGTCCAGGACAACGTCACTGGTTTCTCCAAGTAGACACAGGGGACCTCTGTGTAATGGTTATGGGTTCACAGGTGTATGACTGGGAACCATCCTCTGCCTTGCTTGGGAACAAGAAAGAGGGGATTGTAGTGGCTGGAAGATCCTGGTCATAATCTACAACTGACTTTATGGCATTTTTGGCCAATAGCATCTAGACTGCCTTTAGATTGCAGAATGTTTTGATTATTTCATAGGAGGTGTGAACCTCTGTGGTTTCTGGAGCAAGGTAGGCCTGTAGTAGCCTAACGCAGGAGGTACCTGTGTCTTAGATTACTTATGATGAATGTATCATCTTTGAGAAACTCCTACCAAGAGAAATAAGCAGAAATGTATCTGCTGACTGGATGCTCAGAGATGGGAGATTCTGTGGAGCAAGGCAACTCTGAGAGACATTCTGTGGTAGGCACAATAGAGTCAGGACCCTTCAGACAGTTCGTGTGGAATTTATTGGCCTTCTGAGGGGTTAGTGTGGCCTCGGAGGACTCGCCTTTCCTTCCTGAGGGCATCGAATATCCAATGTTTTGAGCTTTACAAGTCACTTCAGCCAGAGACTGAAGTGACTTGGTCGAGTCACCTGGTGCTTTATCTTAGCATACAGACTCCAAATGGGCTCTTAATGCTGCTGCAGACAATTGACGCCTTTACCTATCTCACCGCCTAATAAATTTGGCAAGAAGAGAGAGCCAGTGTGGGCAAGCCGCATAGAACTTCTGTTCCACTAAGAAAGCATCCCTGCGCAACAAGCACTGGTTGGCTTCTAGAATACAGGCAAGGCAAAGTTGATGATCCTTTGCTCACCAGTAACCACAGGTATGTGCTATTGTCTAGGTGATGCGCATGGTGTAGGGATATAAGATACTGTGTTTGATGTTGACAGCATTTACTGTTTAAAGGTTACTTTATAATTCAGACCCCAACAGAAGGGAACAATTGATTGCCTGTGCACAATGGATGGAACTGCCTACTGATAAATACCCCTGCATGACTTTCAGAACTGAGTGAACTGTCAGTAGTGTACAGTTGTCACCAGCCTAAACGTTCATTTCTACCTACAATTGAATTGTTACCTCCTGTTAGTTTATATGATGTCTGGATTTTTTTTTTAATGCGAATCAAATTATGGATAAAGTATGTTCCTTCCACAATTTCTGAAAGATATTGTGTACATTTTTAATTAATAGCCTGTGCATTTTATCATGATATTGAAACCACTTTGTACTTGTTTAGTCCAGTCGACACATGTGATGACTCACCTTAAATTGCAACAGTAACGTTTTGTTCATTTTGTGTTTAACATGACCACCTGTAGGTTGTATCAGAAGGACTAGAAAAATCAATGGGTCCAAAGTTTATATTTTGCATAAATTCAAAATGGTTTCCATGGGGAGCTGATGTTGCAAATTCTATTATACTTAGATATATGTTCAATAAATTTGAATGATCAAAATACTTTTGCTTTTTATTGTCATGGTTTTTTTGTTACCTGACATGCTTGAGCATTCAAAGAAATTCAATAAGGCTACCAAGATGCCAGTTGGTGCCCCAAACAATCAAAACTTTTAATCCAGTTGGTCCTAGAATTGCAAACAAGCTAAATTTGCATGGAAAATCGATTTCTATAACCTCTGCAGGCAAAGAGTGGGGAATATACTGTTTTTGGCTTGTTTCTCCATCCCTGTGCATGTCTGTGTGAGTGAGTGAGTGAGTGTTTCTCTCTCTCTATCCATCTGCCCTACATCAGGTGGAAAAGATATCTCCTAAACCTTTGTCCATATATACCTTAACGTTGTATTACTATTATTATTCGCGGTCATTTCTTGAGCTGATTGGATCTTGCGATCTTGACCAAATTTCTAAGGTCACAGTGTAAATGTTGTCTAACTCCTGAACAAAATATCACCTGAGACATCACCACATTTACCACTTTGCTGATACAGGAAAGGTTACACCACATACACCGGGTGGCATGGGGGCAATACATTTTTTGGTCTTCAAAATTCTGCCACATAGCAAGACACAAACACATACTCAGACAATGACCATGATATGAGATATATATATATATATATATATATATATATATATATATATATATATATATATATATATATATATGTATATATATATATGTGTGTGTGTGTGTGTGTGTGTGTGTGTGTGTGTATAGTAACAACAGAATATATGTATTAGTGTTTTGAGCTTTTAATACGTCGTCCCTAAAAGTACCATCATGTGAGTCATAAAATGAACATTGAAATTGCAAATGGAATCAAGGATAATATAAAGTCAAAGTTGTAAACAATCATTGATTATGATTGATTAATGTAGAATTATATTCTTTTTGTCACAGCATGATTGAGTTGAATCCTTTTGTAGCAAGCCATTCAGGAGAAAGACATCCTATGTTATTGGGGGCAAATAGTTTGACTGCTCTAAATTATAAAATCATAGATGATTTCTATCATAATTGATATATCAAAAAATATTTATCATCGACTACCAATAGAAAAGTGATATGTCACAGTTGGACAAAAATAGCCCAAGTAGTGCAATATAGCACATTGAAAAGTGATTTATTTGCCTTATTGTCACTAATTCAGATTTAATCTGGGGAAACATTTTAACTACTCTAAATTCTAAAATGGTAAATGATCCTGATCATAATTTGATATTGTTAGTCCATTGATGGTAAATATTAATGATATATCAATTATGATTAAGATCAGTTCCGATTTTATAACTTAGAGTAGATAAACTATTTGCCCAGATTAAACTAAAATTAGTGACAATAAGGTAACCACTTTTCAAAGTGCTATATTGCAGAACTTGGTCTATTTTTGTGAAAACGTGAGATATCACTTATCTATTGTTAGTCGATTGTTGTTTAATATCTTTGATATACGAATTATACAAGTTAATCTATTATTTTAAAAGTTAGAGTAGTTAAACTATTTGCCCAGATTAAGTTTGAATTAATGACAATAAGGTAATCACTTTGCATTGTGCTATTTGGCATAACTTTTTTTATATTTTTGTCAAACTGTGAGATATCAATTTTTTATTGTTAGTCGATTGATGGTAAATATTTTTGACATATCATTCATAACAAAGATCATCCACGCTTTTAGAATTTAGAGTAGTTAAAATATTTGCCCCAGATTAAATCTTAATTAGTGACAATAAGGTAAAAAAATCACTTTTTAATGTGCTATATTGCACTACTTGGTTTATATTTGTCCAACTGTGACAAATCATTTTTTTATTGTTAGGCGATTGACGATCAATATTTTTGATATATCAATTATGATATAGATCATCTATGATTTTATAATTTAGAGTAGTTAAACTGTATGCAACCAATAACATAGGATGTCTTTCTCCTAAGTGGCTTGCTACAAAAGGATTCAACTCAATCATGCTGTGACAAAAAGAATATAATTCTACATTAATCAATCATAATCAATGATTCTTTAGAGCTTTGACATTTTATTATCTTTGATTCGATTTGCAATTTCAACGTTCATTTTATGATTCACATGATGGCACTTTTAGGGACGACGTATTAAAAGCTCAAAACACTAATACATATATTCTGTTGTTACTATATATACATATGTACATGTATATATATATATATATATATATATATATATATATATATATATATATATATATATATATATATATATGTACATATATGTATATATATAATATATATCCCATATCACGGTCATCGTCTCATCTTTCCCATAGTCCTGTCAACTGTAGGGGTGCCACTGTGAAATTGGCAACCAGTTCTTTCCATCCTTCTGGTTTCTCTGCTTTCTTTAAACACCCATGGAGTTTCAAGACTGTCCATCCTCCAATGTTATATTCCAGTCTTTTTTTTTTGTCTCCCTCTCTTTCTTCCCTTTTGTCTCCCTCTCTTTCTGGTTGATCCTATCGAGAAAGTGGACTGGCCAAGACATTCTGGAGTTCCAGCACATGTCTTTTCATTTGCATAGTGCTATAGTAGTATATGTCCCACATGAGTGTTCGGTCCTTCAGACTGTGTGCTTCCCTGTTTGTTGAGGTAGACACTACCTGTCCTGTTGTCGTGCATAATGAGTATGTGTTCGTGCCTTGCTAGGTAGCAGAATTTTGAAGACCAAAAAATGTATTGCCCCCATGCCATCCGGTGTATGTGGTGTGACCTTTCCTGCATCAGCAAAGTGGTAAATGTGGTGATGTCTCAGGTGATATTTTGTTCAGGAGTTAGACAACATTTACACTGTGACCTTAGAAATTTGGTCAAGATCGCAAGATCCAATCAGCTCAAGAAATGACCGCGAATAATAATAGTAATACAACGTTAAGGTATATATGAACAAAGGTTTAGGAGATATCTTTTTCACCTGATGTAGGGCAGATGGATAGAGAGAGAGAAACACTCACTCACTCACTCACACAGACATGCACAGGGATGGAGAAACAAGCCAAAAACAGTATATTCCCCACTCTTTGCCTGCAGAGGTTATAGAAATCGATTTTCCATGCAAATTTAGCTTGTTTGCAATTCTAGGACCAACTGGATTAAAAGTTTTGATTGTTTGGGGCACCAGCTGGCATCTTGGTAGCCATATTGAATTTCTCTGAATGCTCAAGCATGTCAAGGAACAAAAAACTATGACAATAAAAAGCAAAAGTATTTTGATCATTCATATTTATTGAACATATATCTTAGTATAATAGAATTTGCAACATCAGCTTCCCATGGAAACCATTTTGAATTTTTGCAAAATATAAACTTCGGACCCATTGATTTTTCTAGTCTTTTTATATAACCTAGACATGGTTTTGAGGTTAGTCATCACATGTGTCGGCTGGACTAAACAAGTACAGAGGGGTTTCTATATCATGATAAAATGCACAGGCTATTAATTAAAAATGTACACAATATATTTCAGAAATTGTGGAAGGAACATACCTTATCCATAATTTGGTTCTTACTTAAAAAAAAATCCAGATATCATATTAACTAGCAGAAAGGTACCAATTCAATTGTGGCTGGAAATGAACTTTCAGGCTGGTGACAGCTGTACACCATTGACAGTTCATTCACTTCTGAAGCTCATGCTGGGGTATTTATAAGTAGCCAGTTCCATCTGTTGTGCACATGCAATCAATTGTTCCCTTTTGTTGGGGTCTACAATATAATGTAGACTTTAAACAGTCAATGCTGCCAACATCAAACATGTCTCTTGTATCCCTACACCATGTGCATGCTTCATTCCCTAGAAAATAGCACATATCTGTGATTACTGGCAAGCAAACGGTCATCAACTTTGCTTTGCCTGTACCCTAGGAGTCAACCTGTGCTTGTTGCAGAGGGACGCTTTCCTAGTGGAACAGAAGGTCCTAACCTTCATTTTCTTGCTTGCCCATTCTGGCTGTCCCTTCTCGCCAACTTTGTTAGGAAGTGAGATAGGTAAAGCGGTCATTTGTCTGCAGCAGCATTGAGCCCATTTGCAGTCCCTATGCTAAGATAAAGCACCAGGTGACTTGACCAAGTCACTTCAGTCTCTGACTGCAGTGACTCGTAAGGCTTGAAATTGTTGGATATTCGAAGCCCTCAGTAGGAAAGCCCAGCCCTCCAAGGCCACACTTGCCCCTCAGAAGGTCAATAAATTCCGTAAGAACTCTCTCAGGGGTCCTTAGTGTACTGTGCCTACCACAGAACTTCTCTCAAAGTTGCCTTGCTCCAAAGACTCTTCCATCTCTGAGCACCCAGTCAGCAGATACCTTTCTGCTTATGTCTCTTTGTATGAGTCTATCACAGATGATACATTCATTATAAGTAATCTACGACACAAGTACCTCCTGCCTTCAGGCCACTATAAGCCTACCTTGCTCCAGAAAACGCAGAGGTTCACACCTCCGATGAAAAAAAAAATCCAAACATTCTGCATTCTTAGAGGCAGTCTAGATGCCATTGGCCCAAAATGCCAGAGTCACTTGTAGATTATGACCAGGATCTTCCAGCAGCTACAATCTCCTCTTGCTTGTTCCCAAGCAGGACAGAGAATGGTGCCCGGTCATAGACCTGTGAACCCATAACCATTACACAGAGGTCCCCTCTGTCTACTTGGAGAGAAAGGTGACGTTGTCCTGCACCCTCCATCCATGGGAATTGACAATATCCCTTGATTTCCAGTAAGCTTTTTTCCATGTGCCAATCGCAGAGAGTTCTTGCAAGTTTCTGCAATTTGCCTTCAAGGGCAATTCTTACCAGTTCAAGGTTCTTCCATTCAGACAAGTGACATCTTATCTGGTCTTCACTGAGATAGCACAGGTTGTGGTGGCCTATTGCCACAAATGAGCCATCCACATTCATGTGTACCCAGCTGATCTGGGTGCTTCCGCAATTGGCTCTCACCCACCACACTCAGTCCATACAGGGTTTATGCCCTCATTTAGGCCTGATTGTGAACTTACCTAAATCAATTCAAGAATCAGAGCAGATCTTTGTCTTCCTGAAGATTCAGTTTGCCCTGATCTCCTTCATCTATCGCCCCTCAAAAGACAGCTGGAACCATCTTCAGATGATCATAACTCTATTCATGACTCACAAGTTTCTATTGGCCAGACAATAGCAGGCCTTAATGGGTTTCCTCTCCTCCATGGACTCTCACTTGGTTGACACAGCACAAGGCTCTCCACATATACTGGTAGGAATTGGACGCAATATGCCTCCTCCACTGGATCAAACAGACTATGCTTGGAGCCTAGAGGACAGTGTAGAACCACCCAGTAGTTCTCAAGACACTTACTCCAAGAGCTCATGAGGCATGAGCCCTCAATGCCCCCTAGCAGGCCTTTTGGAATGTTGCAGTAGTTCACATTCTCGGGGCATGTCAATGGAGGTCTCCAATCACCTTTGCTGAGTACTACCTTAAGGATATGCTCATCTTGGAGGATGGCATTTATGGCTTTGCTCGCGTGGAATGCTCCTTCACATAGGTTCTGGCCTTTTAGTGTGGCCCTTCTACCAGCTTCTCTCTGGGCAGCCTCTGTCTGCTGTTCTAGCGTCTACAGGGCTGTGGTTTAAGTCCATTGAATCCATGATTCTTAACAGGTTTTATCTCGCAAATGACCAGAACATTATTGCCATTGAACTAACTTGACCATAACCCAGTGTTGTCTGAGAAACAAACAGCTTCTGCCTATGCCCAGCATTACGATGTCCACCTTCTGAATATTAGCAGAGCTCAATAAAAGATGACAACAATGATTCAATGTTAACAATATTAATATATTAACAAGCAAAGTAAGTACAAAGTAGGTAAACTTATCTCCACTGGTATTTCAATAGATCAACAGTTCCAAGTGAATCCTAGTCCCTGGTGAGATTACCCACAGGTGCTGTCCCATAGTTCCAGGTCCTATGATAGGGGCCAAATGATCTGGTACAAATCCCACAGAGGTACGGTTTGGTTCCAATGAAGTACTGAAAGGTAAGGTGCTGATCAAATCCCAAAGAGGCACAGTTTGGGTCCAACGTGGTACAATTAACACCAAATATACCAGTCCACTCAAAAACACTGTCCACACTCCACTGGTAAAAACAAACCTTTTGACCTGGTACACAGTCAATGAGTACAGTGACTTCTAAAATCAAAACACCCTTGCATACCCATATTCATAACACTGGGAGCTTGACCGTCAGACATTGAATTGAATATGGCTCCTGAAGCTAGAAGCCAGTTCCAGTCTTTGTGTACCTCTGGTGAGCCTGCTCAGTTTGACAGCAGGTCAAAGGGGGATCCTGCATAACAGCTCGGAGTCCTACTGCAGGTGGTCTCATGTACATTGACCCTGGAAATTCTACAGCAGATGTTGCCTCCACACAAGAACAGATTAGGTCACACAAGACCATAGTTGTGGTATTTGGACAGTATTCTCACTTGTAGCCTTACTCTCAGACCCAAACTTTTGTACATAGGCAACAGTAATTGAGAGGTAATGTTACGTAAATAATACAAGAAATTTTTAGTAATTTCAGTGTGAATGAGAACACTTCCCGCTCAATTACCTGTGAAGCCCAACCAACCTGCACGCTCTCTAACCCCAATCTACTGATGTTCACTGACTCCTCTCGAGAAGGAATGATTAAGGAGCAGGCATGAGTGAGCATGTTCACTGAGTAGTTCCTCAACCACTCAATAGGTGGTGCTGTCACACCAATCGACTTTTGTCTATATGACAAAGATTGATTAGATCTAAAAACTTATCGATCAGGAGCAGTTCCAGGTGCTATGTGCATGGCATAAGGCAATGGTAATTGAGAGGTCAGTATACTCATTAATACCAAAATTGCTAAAAACTTCACGTTAGAGGCTTATTTTCAGGGAAAGCCATGAAATGCATTATAATAAATAAAAAAGATACTACTCAAGATCAAATGTCATATAACATTTACATCTGCAGTCCGTTAATCAGTTTTGTATGACTAAACATATAAAAAATTTTACAGACAGAAACAAACGGGTTGTAAAATAGTAGAGGGATGCCCTATACCCATCATGTTAAACTGATTTGCCTATAAAGAGTATGGACAAAATGGCCAAAGTTCAGAAGCGTACTCAGGGGTTTCTGTGTTTGACCAGAACACCTCCCTCCCAAAAAATCATACATGTTTAGTATACATTCAATTCCCTCACGATATTTTTTTTTTCAAGAAAGAAAAAGAAAAAAGTTCACTGGGTTGGCTGCTCTAACTCTATGCTACGGTGTGACATAGGCATGCTCATGCCATTCTATCCATTGTTATTCCAAACTAAAAGCTGTGAGCCAACTGTAAGATTAAAACTTCTTTTCCCTCTATAATATCATGTGGCACTCCGCTTCTCTGCCACAGTCCTGACTAGCTTAGTAGCTAGTCAGGTGGCCTTTATTACAAAAAAAACCCCACACATTCAGCCCTATCCCACTGTCTCAACTTTGCGCTTGTCATACCCACCGCCCCTGCTGATGATGCCACCTGGTAGGGTCGTGGGAGCCCTAATAAGGGCTACCTTCTCTTCTAAGTTTGCCTTCTATTCTCTTCAGTGACTAATCCTAAGATGTTATTCCTACTATCCCAGCACTGCATCAAGAAGCCTTTCACTGACTGTTAACCAACTCTACTTCCTGGAAAATCGCCCTTCAATCCTAGTATCCATGCTAACCTATCATTCCCTGCCATGTCCCTTACTTGCTCTTAGCTTTTACACTGCCCATCTCTTTTTCTCTATTGTACAAACAGCTGGTCTCTAAGTGCTCTATGCCCTGCACACCATGTCAACATATAATCAGTGGTCTCATCCAGATCCTCCCTACACACCCTACACTTCCCATCACTCCCATTCATCCGCTTCTGTTTCCTCTTCTCCAGATTGATCACTCCTGCTCTGCCCTGAAAAAACAGTCTAGAACCCTTGCTATCATCCCCAAATTTAGTCTTAACTGGCTTGTCTACGGCTCTATATGCTTTCAGTGTGCTCTTCTCCTCAACCCCTCTTTTCCACACGTCCACATCTTTCTCTTGAATCACCTTTCCTATATACGATTTCCATGCCACTTCAATCTCATCTGGCCCTTTCAACTCATATTTCTCTGCTAACTTGTCTATTTCTTGAATCCATTTTGTTTTTTTTTTCACTAACAGCCTCCGTGTACACCTTCCTACACCATCTTTCTTCATTCACCTGTTGCAAATATCCCCAATAGCCTAACCTAGCCTTAGCTATTCTATCTTTTATTGGTAACCATCCCAACTCTCCAAACACAGCCTCTGTTGCTACACACAGTGGTACTCCAAGCACCCATTTTCCCATCTCCCTCTGTGCCTTCTCCATCCATTCAATATCCTTTTCACTGGTGCTTATCACATCTAACCCACACAACATCCCAGGTGTGGCTACACGCACCCACAGCACCCTGCCTGTAAATGATCTATTGAAGCTGTTCACTGCCATGACCTTTATCATACCTTTCACTCTATTCACCTTCTGCGATTTTCTCAACATGGTACTTAAACATTCCCTGTCCTGTCACCTTAATGTTCACCCCTAAATATTAGTACACCTCACCCTTTCCAATTCTAGTGACTTTCTCTTGACCCTCTGGTATCCTAAACTTTCCTACCATCCATTTCTCCTCCTGTCTTCTCTTCTGCCCCAAGACCATGGCCTGACTTTTCTTCTCACTAAACTCTAATCTCCACTTTTCACCATAGTCACCCGCTATCCTCAAAAGTTCCTTTAACTCTCTACCTGTATCTGCCATTAATGCAATGTCATCAGCAAAGAACAACCTGGTATCTTTTCTCCTCCTATTGTTCCTCCTTTAATGCTCTCTGACAGTTCAGTTCCCTGTTCTCTCATGTATATGGCAAATAAAATAGGTGATAACAAACAACCTTGTTTTAGCCCAATGTGTAACCTTGCCCCCTGAGTTTCCACATCTCCTATACTGAGACTACAATTTATATCTGCATACTGAGCTTTTAAAACTTCCAGAAAGCCACCGCCAAAGCCTAGCCCTTCCATTTTAGCCCACAGTTCCATTTCTCCAAACCCTGTCGTAAGCTTTTCGCACATCAAGGAAGGCCATGTACACCTTTCCTTTCCTTTTACTTGCTATGTCTAGCACCTATGATAATGTAAACACATGATCAGCATTCACCATTCTGAATATCTCCTAAGAAACGCTCCCTCTCCACAACTCTCCCTAGTGTCATGTACATTACACATGCAAATATCTTTCCTGTATTTAAGACTAATGCTATCCCTCTGCACTGAACTAGGCTATCCACTGATCCTTTTTTCGGGATGTATGCTATCTTCAGCTCCCTCCATCATCTTGGGGCCTCCTTTATTTCAATAACCAAATCAAACACAAATTTCATACTCTCCCACATTTTTTCTGGACCTTTCTTTATAAACTCATTTAGTACCCCATCTGGCCCTGGGGATTTTCCTATTATCAACTTGTCCACTGCTATTTCAATCTCTACTCTCTCAATTCTCTTGCATAGTTCCTGTTCCCACCTGTCAGGTCCTGTTTCTACTCTACCACTAGGTGGCTCCCCCACCCCCCACGGTGGGTCATTAATTTCATCCCAGTGTTCCTGCAATGCCACTTCTATATCTATAGCCTCCTCTACTACTTTGCCTTTATGCTAAAATTTGTCAATTCCTACCCTCTTCCCTCTCAACACCTGTTTCCAAAAAACTGCTGATGAATCACCTCCATTTGACAGAACCCTTTTCGTCATCTCATCATTCCTCTTTATCCTTCTCTGTGTCTTCATCTCCTGTGGAATCCTTCTTGCCTCCTTGTACTCCTCCTCAGCCTTAGCTATTCCATTCCGCTGTCTGTATTTAGTAGCAAACCTCCAAGCTTTATTCTTAACCTTCCTATTGTTAATCGCACTCTTTATCTCTGCATCTATGCTATACCCTTTCTTCTCTACTGGTACTCTTTTCCTTCCTATTACGTCCTTTGCAACCTCCAATATTACTCTCCTCATTTCATCTGCCATCCCCTGAATATCAACTGATTCACTCACCACCCACCATTCCTCCCACCCCCTCAGCTCATCACGTAGTCTTTGTCTGTATGCCTCCCAGTCATTATCCTTACCAACACACCACACCCATTTGATGCCCCTTGTTTCTTCTCTTTCTTCACACACCTAAGATTCACAACTATCAAATTATGCTCACTTCCAATATCCATATACCCTTCCTCATCACTGCTACATGTCTCAATATCCCTGAACATTCTCTCATCTACCAGCACATAGTCTACGTTGATCTCCTGTCAACTGCACCCCATGTCCGATTTCCTTTACAAGGCATGTCCCTATTCAACATCCGTAGCCCAAACTCTCTAGAGAAGCTAAGTAGCCTCCTGCCATTCCTGTTTTGGTCTCTGTCACCTCCATCAATCCCGTCTGATCCATCTCCTATGTAACCATTGGAGTCCTCCACAACCATGGCCTGGTATCCCTGCTCCTGTACACTGTTGATATGTGTTTTTAACTGCTCATACACTTGGTCGTTCCATTCCGCTGTAATCCCTCTCTGCCTACATATACTACCCCTAGTGCTATCTTACTCCTCTGTGACTCTATTCCTATCCACTGTATCTCGTTCCTAATCTCACTGTTCTCATCATCTTCGATCCCAACCCTGTGCCACTTCATTCCCTTCTTAATGAGAAAACCTACCCCTCCTCCCTTTCTCTGCCCTACTGCCCCCCTCTTCCTGTGAAGTTATACCCCTGAGGTATATCTAATTGATCCTGTTCTCCTCCCCTTAAATGTGTCTCTGTCAGGGCCACGACATCCATGTCTTCCTACTCAACTACCATACAAATATCTACCAGCCTTCCTCTAACTCCTCTGCAGTTTACATACCCCACTCTAATCCTTGACCCCTGGTCCTTCCTTTCTGCTTTCTTTCCTCTTCCCTCCCTGCCAGTCTGAGCCTCTTGAATGGGTGCTGGGTTACCTAGTTTTCCTGCTGTTGTTGCACCCACTCACTATACACCTGCTCTAACCTGTCTCCTTCTATCTGGCTCGGGTGCAAACCATTCCACGCAAACATCTCCTTCCTGCCTACAAAGTCCTCCCATTCATCCCTGAAGGCAAACCCTCTCTCCCTGCACAACCCTCCCAGCTGCCTATTAATTGCTACAATCTTGCTAGCTTCCCACCCACTCATTCTATACCTGGGCAAAATCCCCATCACAAGAGGCTCACAGTCTAACTGCCCTAACGAACAGACTCTTGTACCTCCCCAGCACTATCTCTGTTCCCACCCTGCCCCTTCCTCCCCCTTCCTCTCTGTCCGCTAGGTCGTTAGTCCCTGCCTGTACCACCACCCTCGGACACTCCCCACAAGACCTGACTAACCCCTCTACACACTCCTCCATATCCCTAATCTTTGCCCCTGGTAAACACACCCTAACCCTATTCCCTCTATCCTGCCTACAGAACATCCTGTCTACCCTCCTTACAATACTACTTCCCACCACTACTGCCTGTCTAACCCTCTCTCCCCTCCCCTCCTCCTTACTACCCTATGCTTCCCGTGCTAACCCCTCCCCTCCTTCCCTAATCTCTCCCTCGTCACTACAGCCTGCTACCTGTCTCACCTCCTCCCTCCCCCCACCCCCTGCCCCACCTCACTGCCCTCCACAGCCCTTGCCCTGTCCCGAGCCTCTTCAACTCAAACGTCAGGGCTGCCAACTGTAGCTCTAGGGTCTCCACCCTCTTGCACCTCCCACATACCACACTCCCTGAACTCTATAAATCTATCCCACTCTGGACCCTCACCCTCCCTCCAACTCTCCTCTCGACCCTGTCATCCCTGCCCCCATCCCTGGTCCCCTACCCCTGCCCCTGCCCCTGCTCATGAGAAACCCTCGCCCCTACCCTCCTTACCTGTCCCCCACTGCCTACACTCCTGAACCCCTGCACCCCCCGTAACATCCTCCATGACAACCCTCGGCCCGGCATCCTCAGTTGATCAAGTGTCTATTTGCAATTTCAAAGTTCCTGCGGTTTCAAAATGGCATCTTTGCTCTTTTCCCACAACAGCTACCAATTTCTTCCAAAGTACTACCTACATCCACTCAGAAATTTCCCTGCACTGTCTCTATATGTGCCCACAAAAATTATTGACTGCAAATCGAAGGTTACTTAAAAATTTTCCACTTATCTTATACAAACTTCACCCACAATATCACCGCACGTCCACTCTCGTTGAAATCTCGATCTGGTATATCCATGTTGGGGGTTCAATAAAATTATCAGATAAAGGCTTTTAATGAGGTTATATTAGCTAAGAGATCACTGATTGTTCGCCAAGCATCAAGATTATGTGTTGTGTCATTTAGGCACCTCTTTTCTGTTTTCATAATTAAATTTAGCCATCAGATTTGATAAATATGATCAAAAGAGAGTATCAATGCACAAGCAATCTGAATAAACAGAACCCAATTTGATTTTCAGTTGTTGAGATGATAAATAAATTTGTACTAATGTCACTCTTTTAAGGTTTTTTCCGTTTACGTTTTGTTTATTTGCTTATATTTGCACTACTATGTTCAGGTTTAGTTATTGGTCATTGTCCCACCCCTATGTATTTATAATAATAATGATAATGATGATGATAATGATAATAATAATAATAATAATAATAATAATAATAATAATAATAATAATAATAATAATAATAATAATAATAATAATAATAATAATCCGTTTATGTTTTGTTTATTTGCTTATATTTGCACTTGTGTGTTAAGGTTTAGCTATTGGTCATTGTCCCACCCCTATGTAATAATAATAATAATAATAATAATAATAATAATAATAATAATAATAATAATAATGATGATGATGAAAATGACAATGATAATGATAATATTATCACCACTACTACTACTACTACTACTACTACTACTACTACTACTACTACTACTACTACTACTACTACTACTACTACCACTAATGAGAATAATAAAGCCACCAGACTTGGGAACAGTACCAGGCCTTCAGAGGTATTTTGCTTACTTTGACTTTAAGCTATAATCCACTTTCAGATCAGTCATAAATCTGTACCTTATTTTCTAATGTCGATGTGTTTGTATGTGATTATTTCCCCGATATCGGCGTGAACAAAATTATGAGTAGTAGTAGTAGTAGTTGTAGTAGTAGTAGTATTCAGTACCAGGCCTTCACAGGGATTCTGCTTACTTAAATTTGACCTTACTCTATAATGTTTTTTTACTTATTTCATTTATCTCTTCTTTATTTTCTAATTTCGATGTGTTTGTATATAATTATTTCCCAGATGACGGGGTAAGTAAAACAATCGTCGTCATCATCATCATCATCATCATCATCATCATCATCATCATCATCATCATCATCATCATCATCATCATCATCATCACCACCACCACCACCACCACCACCACCACCACCACCACCACCATCATCATCATCATAGAAAGACTCTGTAAAACTAAAAAAAAGTTTTTTCTTTTGTTCATAAAGTTGATAAATTTAATATCAGAATAGTCAGGAAATAGCCTTCGAAGCATCAAGAACACCTGAACTTCTTGGGGCCTGGCCTGCCTCTGGACCCCCCGACTAATATTTCCATTTTCTTCACAATAAAAAAATATTTTTAAATAGTTCCAATGCAGTAAAATGGTGACCATTAATAATGAGTCCCAAAAGTTGATTTTTTTGTCAGTGAGACGTTATTGTGTGTAAACTATCTATAGGCTTTTAAAAAGAAATTTGAAGAAAAACTGGTATACAAGAATTTTGGTATGATTTACACCACTATTGCCAATTTCGACATATATATACATTTATATATATATATAAAACCCGTTAATTCCAAGGGTGATAGCTGTCGATTCAGGTACCCGCGTTGTTTTGCGTGTACCCAGGTACCGGGATACCCGACAGAGTTCCACTGTTGAGCCAGTCTTAAGCATCGATGCGAGACTCTTGACCCGTATGAAGCCATGACATTTAACGTTCATCTACATTTAGGGGTCCAGTGTCCACCTACCCAAATAATTACATTTAGTGGCGTGTTCACAGTTAGGGGTTGAACCATCCTTTTTTCGTCAAATTTGCGTTTTCATTTAGGGGTACTGTTTACAGTTAGCGGTCTGACACCTAACCCTAAATGTAAATTTACATTTAGGGGCGTGTTTACATTTAGGGGTCTAACAACAGCCCTTTACTTCTCCCTTGGGGGATGATTGCCTCATCACCCAGCAGGCTCTGAATAACCATGTCAAAGCTCTGGGCTGGAGCTGGAAAGGTACCCAAGCAGGCAGAAACAGGTTCCGCCTGTACCACAGAAGCCACAGACCTCGGCTCTATAATGTAATGAGGACAGCATGAGGGTTGGTTGGGAGCCCGCAGCCTGACCCCCTGATGGATGAATCAGAAAAAAAGAGAGTGTTTTTCTCATCGGTGCTTATGTCCTTAGACTCAGCAGCCACAAGAGGGGCATGGATGCCCAAAGCCTCGTTGAACAGAAGTTCATCCCCAGGCGATGAGGCAGCTGCTTGTGACAGAATCAGGTCTTCCATCACTATGCCTCACAATGGGGCAGTAAGGACTTCTGTGCATGTCGTCATGGCCTTGATTGCAGCCTGCATCTGCCCTTCCCAGGTCAGATGAGCAAGCTGGGATTCTGAGGGAATCAGCACAGGAGCAACAACTGCCACCAACTTGGAAGTCTGCTGGCTGGAGGGAGCCTGATGAAGCTGTGGGAGCTCTTGAGCCTGAAGGCCAAGCCACAGCTAGCTAAATACAGAGGCAGCAAGCTGCTAATATCAGTGGTCTACTTAAGCATGGCAAAAGTGCCAGCAGAGATAGATGAAGATAATGAAGTGTCCTTCTGCAACCACCTCTCCTCGAGGAGCTTGAGATCTGCTTGCCTGTGAAAGAAAAGGCAGAATGCCCAGCTCAAAACTCAGGGTGCAGCAGAACCGCTAGCAGCTCAGTCCTGGAGGGAGGTCCAACAGAAGCAGCCTGCAGACCTGATACAAGGACCTGCAGTGCCAGAGATGGCACTGCCGTCATTGAGGGGGCTGCCACCTACAGGTAAAAGATTCCACCACAGACTTGGGTACCCTGTTTTGTGCTGTGACATGCCTGGACTGCCTGGACTTTTGATCCGGGAGCTTGAGAAGTGTATTCCGGGATATCCAGACTTTCGAGCCAAGCATTCAGGGAATAGGCTTGGCTTTGGGATGCCCAGATAAGAACCAGTAGGCTTCCATCCTGGCTTCACCAATTTGCACTGTTTGGACTCCAAGTGCTCCAACTAGGGAGGCCTAGATCTCAGAAGGTCCAACTTGTGCCTGCCTCTTTGGAGGGGTCCTCAAAGTGGTGGGCTGAGAGGGGATGATCAGTTCCCTGAGCATGTCAGCTTGCATCTGCATTTCCCTCGCCATATACTTCAAGGCAAGGACAAACCTTGAGTCACTGGCTAAAAGAGCACTACATCTCCTCCTCTCCTTATTCCCCCAGGGAGTTTCAGGTGTAGAGATCGCAGCCACCTAATGTGCAAGGGAACCTTGTGGGTTCATCTACGCTTCTCTAGTGGAGTCAGCACACTGCCAAGCAGTAATTGCCTGATGGGCACTGTCCTCTCTCTCTCTCTCTCTCTCTCTCTCTCTCTCTCTCTCTCTCTCTCTCTCTCTCTCTCTCTCTCTCTCTCTCTCTCTCTCTCTCTCTCTCTCTCTCTTATCTGATCATCGAGACACCATGGTGAAATCTTGGTTTCAAGCCAAAATGACCAGCCCTGCTTCCACATTTTGACAGGTATCTGTAGATCAAATATAAGCTTTCTTTGCCTCTGAAGAGTCTTAAACCACTTAGAAAGGATTTTCCACTGAAGGGAATGTGTGTAAAGCACAAGAACAGTGTTTGTGAACAAAAGCTGACAGAGTTTCCAACTCTATTCGACTACACCATGTTGGCACCGAAAGAGGAAGGAAGTACATGGGAGCATGTGCACCAGAAGTCAGCACTGGGTCCAAGATGAATTAGAGATGGTGACACAAGAACCATCAGGTTTTGGGGAACAATCAAGTGAGTAACCCAACTTGATTCTGTCAGGCAATTTAGCCAGACACAGAGGTCTTGGCAATGGTGGTTGAGAGGTAACATTACAGAACTAATCGGTTGTTATAAGTAACACAGCCAAAAAGATTATGTTTACATGGACCTACAGAGTCATTCAAAGGTTGCTCTATTGCCTCAATATATTTTTGCTAATATTTTGTAAGTAAAGTCGCCAATATGAACAATTTGACATATTGGTCTGGTGCGAAAGTCACTGAGCATGTGAGCAATGAACTAAAGAGTGTTGATTGTGGCACTAGGGGAGTTTAAAACTGTAAGTGCAAACCCAATGGATATTCTTCATGCCATGTAAACAGTTTTTTTCAGTTAAATGTCAGTTCTATTTCAGCCAGTTGACCATCCCATTTTTATGAGAAGACGTGCTGCTGTGAATTAATTGGCTTGAATTCTAAGGTTGGGATGTATCAACGTGAATATTCTTTCTAATTTTATACATACAATCACTTTCAAGGTCATTTTTTTTACCTTTTACCTTGGGATGGCCTCTACCTGAAGTGAACCTTGACTTTTAAAATGACATTTTGATCTAAAATTGACCTTCTTGACATTGATATTTGAGATGTCCTTTGCCTTGCTATGATTGAACTCCTATACACTTGGAACCACATCTACCATAGTGTATAAGATATTAAAAATTCAAAACTTTAATTAGCCCTTATTTGCATTATTTAGAAAAGCATGACCTCTCATAATAAAAAAGCAAGACTTGGTCTATAGAAGAATAATTGTGCCAGGTTTGGAGTTTTTATGTATAAAACTTTTCAAATGAAATGTTGGACAAATTTGCCTGTAAAGGAAGAAAGATAGATAGAAAGAAAGAAAGAATTCCAGGAAAAACAATATGTGTGTGTTTGCACACAGACATAATTAACTATTGTAAGTTATATTTCTTACAAATAGTTCTTAATTAAGGATATTCATTTTGGTTTAAAATTGTAAAAAGGATCTTACATAAGATAACATTCTGAAAAATCTGAAACTGTTTTGACAAATTTCTTATAACAAGGTTTATTTCTGATAACACTTTCTCATTGAATATTCTTAGTTGAATTTTGTTTCCTTAAGGTATCTATTATGAAATAATATTTTTGGCTCTTGAGAAAAATTCCAAAGTAAATTGTCTTATTTTCTCTTCTTCAAACAAAATCTGGCGAAGTCCATTGGGGCATCTTCAACTTTCCTTTTTGAATAATCAAGATTTCAACTCAATAAAGTGTGGCAGCATCTGGCCAGAAAAAAATACATATTGTGATAAACATGTTAAGGCGCCTGTGGCATGTGATTGATTGAAATCAGATCGGCAATCTTTTATGACTCTACATGAGTTGGTTCATTGCACTGAGAACCATCTGCCAACCCTCTACATCAGTATCATTATGTTAGGGAAGCCCAAAGGGATCTCCATGAAAACAAAAAAATCTCCTTATAATGAGTTTTTTTTCATTATAACGATTTTCTAGCTATAACATAGTTTCTTGTTATAACAACTCTATTTTCTCATTATAACCAGTTTTTCTCTCGCATCATTCTTCATGTACAATGGACCTACAATTTCTTTTTGACATGTGCCTAAAATATTTTGGGACGTCATTCCACTTACTATGGCCATATTGTTTTACGAGGAGGGAAGGTATTGTTTATATAAATGATTTTCTTTGCAAAAGTTAATGATGCCATATGTAAATGTGGTCAGCTAGAAACTGTCACATCAATTAGACTTAGGTGCAGAACCTAAAATATTTCAACTCCCATAACCAAACACCAGTAATTATTTCGAGATCCAAATTTGCACAACTCAATTTACCAAATGCACACCTCCTATTCATCAGTGAACAAGACCAATGTATACTGGTCATGGATCAACCAACATATTGGCCATTTTGACTAGGGGCGTGTGTTAATAGTCTAGTCTTACAAGTCCAGCTTTGTGATTAAGTGTGTCTTCTTGTAGTACATACTCTTCATTCAGAGCTTCTTTTCTCCTGTTTTTATCCACTCAAACATCTTTTTAATCTGCAAATCTTCTGCATGTAGTTCAGTGATATTCTCAAACTCTCTCAAATGTAACTCTAACATGTCCTTTGTTACATTTTGATCCAAAGAGTAGTCTATGTGACCAATGGGTATTTTCTTGTAATTAGGCTCATCATATTGAATTATATTAATTTCACTTTCTGAAGTAATGTGCACTCTGATCAGGTAATCTGCCCTAGAATTAGATTTTCCACTAGTATGCTGTATATCACAGCCATATTCACTGATAAGGATAGTCCAGTGCTGAATCCCAGTGTTATTCATTTCAGCAGTGATTAAGGATTTCAGGGACATATGATCTCGGTACACTGTGAAGCAGGCACCATAGAGATATGTTCTAAGCTTTGTAATAGCATATACAATTGCATAACCTTCTTTTTCTATAATGGGCCACTTTAGTTGCCCATTATGTAATTTATGGGACAAGTACTGAATCACACATTCACAACCATCTTCACTTTTTTGGGTCAAAAGGCTCCAGGCAGTATTTACTAGCATGTACATATAGGTAATAAAGTTTCCGAATGTTTAGGTATGCTAGCATTTGTGCTTGTGTTAGTTTCATTTTCAAGACCTCAAACAAAGGCTTCTTGTGCCTCTTCTGTCCATTTAAAATGAACATTTTTCTTGGTTAGGTTGGTAACTGCTCTGGCTATCTCACTAAAATGTGGGATAACACATTGATAGTATCCTACCATGCCAATAAATGTTTTAACAGTGGCAGGTGCTTTTATCTTATACATGACCTTGACCTTTTCTGGGTTAGGGTGAGATCCCCTGGGACTCAACTCACAATGTATCCTAGATGCAAAACTTCTGACTTACAGAGTTAGATTTTTATGGTTTCAATTTCATACCACATTTCTCTAGCCTTTCAAAAATAGCTTTCAAATGTTGTTAATTGTCTTCAAAATTCCTGTTATAACTTATCATGTCATCCATTTAGGCTATTACATAATGCCTATAAGTTTAGACAACATTCATTGCATTTTGGTACACCAAGGGTGCCACTCTCAAGCCAATGGGTAAACAGTTAAATTTATGAAGACCCTGTGAGTAATGAATGTTGTTTAACGGGGTAATAAGCAGCTCCCCCTAATTAATTTATGACATCCTTTATGTGTGGTAAAGGACATGAGTATATGATCATACTTTTATTTAATTTTCTGTAATCAATGACCGTTCAATTCTCACCTGACTTCTTGGGTACTAAGATTACAGAACTTGCATATGGTGATATTGATGGTTTTGTAAAATCTGTTTTTAACATAGAATCAATTTGATTTTCTAGTTCTTGCCTTTACGAATATGGGGTATGGTAAGGCTTTTAAGCTATAGGCAAACTGTTACCTGTATCAATGTGTATGGGCCTCATGTGGATGACACCTAGTTCTGAGGCAATCTTAGCAAAAGCAGTGTGATAAGTGGATAATAATTCTTAAGTTTAAGTTTTAACCTTTGGTCTTCAGAAATATGATGATCATCAAAAAGTTTCAGGAATGAATTTGTAGTACAGCAGGAAGGATCTTCAGCCTTGTTCTTTAGAATTTTTGTTCTGATACTGGAATCTACATAATTAATGTCTGAATATTTTTGAGCCCTTAATTGTTCTGCATAGGCCACAACATTTCCACGGGTAATGATAATTGCTTCAACAGTTGTGTTCATAAGGGTTAATGGTACCTGACCACTTTCTTTTACTGTGATTAATAAATTTGGTATCAGTATTCCAGGCCTACTAGTTAGGACTGGTGGATTATCTAGTACAATGATTACATACTCTCTGCTTGGTACCTGTGAAGACAAGCATACTAGTGCATTGATTTCTGTATATGCTGGCAGTTTAACTCTTTTATCTATGTGAACCAGGGAGCTGTTCAATTTACAGGATTGCTTTGATTTTAGTATCACGATTTTGTCAAAAATTTGCAGTGTCCTACTCTCAGAGAGTAATTTGGCTTTTGTCATCTTCAGAAACACTTCACAACATGGCATCCTTTTTAACTTTTCTAATAACCTGAAATGTCATAAATAATTTTGCTTTTGCCTATAAGCAGTGGAGTAGTGATAGTACCTAAATTTGTCAATTTTTCTTCAGGTTTCAACTGACAAAGGAGGTAGCTAACCTTTTTGCAGTTTGATATTTTCATCCATTTTGTTGTATAGTGCTTCAGAAATTATACTAACATCTGTTCCAGTATCTAGAATTCAATGAGTTTTTACTTTTCCTATCACTTTTGGGACCATAGGTGTGCACAAGGGAGGTGACTTTGTCAATAATATGCCATGTACTGCACTGGCATTGTCTAGTTTAATTGACTATTCTGGTCTGTTTGTTGATTTTGTGTCAGCATTTGGTCCTTTCTAATCATGCATTGTGTCCATTTATGCCCAACCTTCCCACAGTGTGCACAGTAAGGCTGGCCTTCAGGTGTGAATTTTAATTGCTTCTTTGAATACACCTGTTCTGTATTTTTGTTTTATTTCCATATTGAGGCTTTGTATCACTGTTTACAGCCAAAACTTGGGCCATCATGTTTTTTAATTCACCCACAGAGCCTTCCAAGCTGTTGAAACACTCCTCATTTTTTCTGTATGAGTGACTGCATAAAGTCATTTTCCATTGGCTTTTTAGATCTTCTAAACTGGAAGGTCTGATTTCCATCTGCTCACCTATGGCTGTCTAAAGTGCATTGTCTAATGTGGTTGGCTTTTGTCGGATGGTTTTTCAAATATAATATCATCTTTAATGCCATCTAAAAAGATGTCTTTCAGATTTTGTACCTGTATCAATGGGCTGAAAAGTTCAAGTGTGCTAAAGGCTTCTTCAGCCAAATCAACAATTCTTTCAGTGTTAATCTGAATTGACTCGATGGAACCCTGATTACACCTTTAAGTTTTTGCATAACCATATGCATATCAGCAGAGTCACTGAATCGAGTTTTTAATACTTTTACTAATTCAGCTCAGAAAAATTCCTGGATTTTCATGCAGAACTGGAGAATAATATTCTGAGGCTGCACCTCTTAGGGTTTGGATTCAGGTAGTTTCATTCTTTCATTATCATGGTCAATGCTGATTCCTACTCTACCCATGTCATTCAGCCATGTTTTTTAATTTTTTTCCAGATTCTCCACAGAAGGCTTTATTTGAATAGTCAATTCTTGAGCACAGAATTCACATTGCAGATATTTAAAGTTTCTGGTTAATACATCAGCTGGTATTTTACCTTCTGCCATTTTGTTACATTGTGATTTAGTATGGTAAGAAAAAAAGAAAATTTAGAGATAAGACTACAAATGTAATAATAAAGATTGATGGTGATTCTTTCAAGTGAAGCTAGAATTAAACAAAGCCAGAGAGATACTTACTGTCCTGCAGTCTGGTGTGCCATGACCATCTGGTACAGCTTGCAAATGTTCAATGTTCAGCTATGATAGCACAGTCCTTGGTTTGTTGTCTAAGTTGAACACTTCTGGTGATGTAGAATTATTTGCTCCTTTTTTGTAATCATATCCTGGTCACGGCACCATTTAAATGTAACCAATTCTTTTTACATTTATAATAATCTCCCAATAACTCAGAGGCTGAGCTGGGGTTTTAGTAGTGGTTTTTGGTGACACATTCTTATTATTCAAATCCCACATCAACTCTGGAGCCCCTAGAGTTGGATGCAAGCTTAAAATTAATCTTGATTGAAATTTCTTGGGAAATTGATTTTAGACACCAATTGATACTACTCAGGAAGAATGTCATTTTAGCTTACAAGATCCAGTTTAAAATGTCTACTCTAAATAATTAATTGCATATACCAGCATAATTGTGCAAGAGTTACTCAATAAAGTGTATGATATTACACAGAGGAACCTTGTTATAGTATCTACTTTAAATAATTAACTACATATACTGGTATATTGCCTTGGTTTACAAGGGCTTTGGACTTTCATCTTAGTTTATGAAAACATTGTTTCTTTTATTATCTGTACTGCAGATGATTCAATCTTCTCTGTTGTATGAGCATTTTATTGTATTGCCCATTGTATAAGATATATAGTTATTGATTTTGAGTTGGAACTTGAAAAGTTCCTCATAAAGCTTGTAACTTAAGAAACTTGAAAAGTTTGTTATATAACAAGTCATCATGTCATTTTGTTACAATAACTGCCACATCTCTATTGACAGGCACCTTCTACATATATAGGCAAGCTGTATTGCAAGTATTCCCCTCTGATTATCTTTGTTGTATGCCATGTTGATGGAGCCACAGTGGCAGCTGAGGGCAATAATCCAATAAAGATTTTGTCCCAAACCAGGTTTTTTCAATGCATAACCTTCATGATGTTCACCCTCGTTATCCTGTTGATAGTACTAAATGGCATACGCATGACCTTGTGAAGCAGATGTAGAAACCAAATTCACTTAAATGGCCTTGTGACCTTGGAAATTAGGTCACCCTTCTTTGAGGCTGATCTAGCTCTAATAAGAGACCATACACTTCTACAAAATTAAAGCTCTGGCTCAAAAAATATGTAGTTATTAAGCACAAACAAAATACCGTATTGTGGCTCTGTGACCTTCGGAATTGAGTCGAGGTTACCCACTTCACAACTTGATCTAGCTGGTATAGAAAGCTATTTTACTGTGCAATATAAAAGCACTAGGTCAAAAACATCTTTAGTTATCATGCAAATCCAAGTTCACTAATAGGACTGTAGCTGGTGACCTTAAGAATTTGGTTAAGTGGATCCATTTCCGAAAGTGACCAAGCCCGAATTGAGGATTATTACCATGTACAATACTAAAGTCATAACTTAAATTCTGAGTTACAATGCAGAAACCAAGTTCACAGAAGTGGCCTTATGACATTGAATTTAGGTCAAAGTCACCCATCTTCAAACTTGACCTAGCCCTGGATAAGGACTGTTATCCTGTGCAACATACAGGTCCTAACATAAAAAGTTTTCTAGATATCATATGGAAACTAACACTTACCATACTACCTCCGTGACCTTGGAAATAGGGTCAAGGTCAACCATCTTCATACTTCACCTGGCTGTTATGTAAAAGTGTATACCTGGCCACTATCAAACTCCTATCTCAAAAACTTCTTGCATCATGGTGTGGAAACCACAGGTGCAATGCCATAAAACCGCTTGCCATTATGGTCAAGTTTGTTTGCTATAGTTCAAGAAATAAAATGTATTGTGCTTGAAAAAAACAACTCCGGAATCTTTATATCAGAGGATTTAACCAAGAAGGGGACAAATATTATGTACATTGTTCGGGGTCTTAAAAGGGACAACAAAGGTCATTCTTGTTGGACAAAAGATGGCTGTTTGTTTATCTGTGAGCTTAATCACTGGTCAGGAGCTAGTCGAGACCAAAGACAGGTGGTACAGACATTCCACAAGTCTAGGCTTGACGTCTACAGACCTGGAGATCATTAAGTCTGTGAAAAACTGAACATTACAATGTCTTCGATGAGCTCACTTGCGTTTTTTGGGTATCTTTATTAATGATGGTTGATCTGAACTATTGATACATATGTCGACATTCATTTCATATCAACCCCATTGTACTATGTAGCTCCCGAAGTCATAATGTTAAATGAGCATGGTTGTGAGCATGCAACTATTTGCTGAAATTAAAAAAAAAATGCTGGTATGAGTCGTAATAATATGCATTGTTTAACATTCCCGTCGCTCCTTATAGTGTTCTGTAGCTAATCTCAGACAGGTCCCCTATGTAAAGTAAAACCTTCAAACTGGGTAACCTTAATTTATGTTGAAATTATTATGTCTGTGTGCCAACACAGACACACTGTTTTTCTAGGAATTCTTTATTAAAGTGTGTGTGTGTCAGCATACTTTTCTGTTTTTCTAGGAATTCTTTCTTTCTTTCTTCTTTCTTTCTTTCTTTCTTTCTTTCTTTCTTTCTTTCTATACAGGCAAATTTGTCCGACATTTCATTTGAAAAGTATAACACGTAGAAACTCCAAACTTGGCACAATTATACTTCTATAGATAAAGTCTGGCCTTTTTATAATAAGAGGTCATGCTTTTCAAAATTATGCAAATAAGGGGTAATTAAAGTTTAAATCTTCAATATCTTATATACTATAGTAGATGTTGTTCTAAGTGTATAGGAGTTCGAACATAGCAAGGTAAAGGTCATGTCAAGGTCAAAGTTCCCTTCAGGTAGAGGTTATCTCAAGGTCAAAGGTCATTTCAAGGTCAGGGGCCACTTTCGATGCTTGCTTTCTTCTTGCCATAACTTGGTCAATTTTTATCCAATTTTGATCATGTTGGGCTCAAATTGTAGCTATTGTACACTGCACATTTTTGAAACTTACATGTGACCTCTAAAGGTCAAAGGTCAAGGTCAAGGTCATTTCGACCTTTGAAAGTTTCGTCCAGCCATAGCTTGGCCAATTTCCATCCAATTTTAATCATGTTAGACTCAAATTGTAGGTATTGCAACTGTACGTTTTTATAAAAACATGTAACCTGAAAAGGGTAAAGGCCAAGGTCATTTGGCCCTTTGAAAGTTTCATCTTGTCAAAACTTTGTCAATTTTCATCCGATTTGGTTCATGTCGGGCTTAAAATTGTGGGTATTGTTACACTGTGCAATTTATATGTGACCTGTAAAGGTCAAAGGTCAAGGTCATTTGGACTTTGAAATTTGCATCCAGGCATAGGCTTAAAGTGATGTGAAGTACCATAGGGTAAAAGTTGTAGCATTTAATATTTACAACTTTTGAAGGCACACAGACAAATTTGCTTTGAAGCAAATCTTCTTTTCTAGTCTTGTTCCTGTTTCTCCATTCAGAATACATGCAAAAATGGAGTGAGTTCCAAACACGAATTTATGGTATTTCTGTATGATCCTGTATAATTATGTTTCACTGCGTCATGTTTCAGTTGTCTTATTACGTATGTTTTGGTAACGATGTCCCTTTCCTTTGATTGCTAATTGTCCCCAGTTGTTGTTTTCTAATGATCACTGTTATTTTTTTCCAATTTTCACCATGTTCTTCAAAGCCCCATTTTGTTTGTACTACCCCCTGAAGTTAACAGTGATTCTACTTCATTCATACTGGTTACTGTATGTAGCACTATGTATAAATGTAGCCCAATATATTTCTTGTGTGCTATCAATGTTCTTGTTGGCATGCACTTGATATGTTCTAGAATTGTTAAAGTGTGTGTGTCAACACACACTTTTCTGTTTTTCCTGAAATTCTTTCTTTCTCTCTTTCTCTCTTTCTTCTTTCTTCTTTACCAGCAAATTTGTCCGACATTTTTCTCGGACACTTTTATACATAGAAACTCCAAACTTGGCGTGATTGTACTTCCATACAAGGAGTTTGACCGTTTTATACAGAGGAATGAACATGTGTAAAATTATACAAATTACGGACATTTGAAACTTTAAATCTTCAATATCTTCAAAAGTATAATAGATAGAGATGTCATTCCAACATCTACTAGGGGTTATTGACCAGTGCGCATCTAATGAATTTAAAACAAATGTTGTAGCAATTTAAATTTTGCTAATTAGCAGCATTTGAAATTTTAAAACTTGAATATCTTCATTACTATTATAGAAAGAGATGTCATTTTAACTTCTTCTGAGGGGTTATTAACCATTGCGCATGTGATGAATCTAAAGTAAATGTTGTAGCCATTTAAATTATGCTAATTAGCAGTATTCGAAATTTTCAAACTTTAATATCTTCATAACTATTACAGATAGAGATGTCATTTCAACTTTTACTAGGGGGTTGTTGACCATTGCGCATGTAATGATTCTAAAACAAACGTTGTAGCAACTTAAATTATGCTTATTAGCAGTATTCGAAATTTTCAATCTTCAATATCTTCAACACTATAAATAATAATAGATAGAGATGTCATTTCAACTTCTACTAGGGGGTTGTTGACCATTGTGCACCTAATGAATTTAAAATAAAAGTTGTAGCAATTTAAATTATGCTAAATAGGAGCATTAGAAATTTTAAATCTTGAATAACTTCAAAGCTTTAATAGATAGAGATGCCGTTCCAACTTCTACTCCTGTGTTGTGGATTAGTTGTACATTACCATACCAGTATGCTTTGAAGACACACACACACACACTGATTTGCTATGCAGCAAATCATGTTTCCTATATAAAGTGTGTGTGTCAGCACACACTTTTCTGTTTTTCTAGGAATTCTTTCTTTCTTTCTTTCTTTCTTCTTTCTTTCTTTCTTTACCGGCAAATTTGTCCGACATTTCATTTGAAAAGTATTATACGTATAAACTCCAAACTTGGCACAATTATACTTCAATGGATGAAGTCAGGCCTTTTTATGATGAGAGGTCATGCTTTTCAAAATTATGCAAATGAGGGCTAATTAAAGTTTTAAATCTTCAATATCTTATATACTATAGTAGATGTAGTGCTGAGCGTATTGGAGTTCGATTATATCAAGAGAAAGGTGATCTCAAATGTCAAGGTCATCTCAAGGTCAAAGGTCGTGTCAAGGTCAAAGGTCAGTTTTAGGTCAAAATGTCATTATAAAGCCAAAATGTCATTTTAAAGGTCAAGGACCACTTTAGGTGGAGGTCATTTCAAGGTCAAAGGTCATTTCAAGGTCAAAGGTCACTTTTGATGGTGGCTTTCTTCTAGCCATAACGTGGTCAATTGATGTCCAATTTGTATCATGTTGGGCTCAAATTGTAACACTGCACATTTTTGAAGTCTTGCTTTTTTTATAATGAGAGGTCATACTTTTCAAAATCATGCAAATGAGGGCTAATTAAAGTTTTAGATCTTCAATTTCTTATATTCTATAGTAGATACAGTTCCAAGTGTACAGGAGTTCGATCATAGCAAGGCAAAGGTCATCTCAAATGTCAAGGTCATGTCAAGGTCAAAGGTCATGTCAAGGTCAAAGTTCAATTTTAGGCCAAAATGTCATTTTTGAGGTCAAAGTTCACTTCAGGTAGAGGTCATCTCAAGGTCAAAGGTCGTTTCAAGGTCAAAGGCCACTTTTGATGGTAGCTTTCTTCTAGCCATAAACTGGTCAATTTTTATCCAATTTTGATCATGCTGGGCTCAAATTGTAGCTATTGCAACACTGCACATTTTGAAACTTACATGTCACCCCCAAAGGTCAAAGGTCAATGTCATCTAGACGTTTGAAAGTGTCACCTAGCCATAACTCGGCCAATTTCCATCCAATTCTAATCATGTTGGACTTAAATTGTGGGTATTGTAACACTGTACATTTTTGCAATTTACATGTAACCTGTAAAGGTTGAAGGTCAAAGGTCAAGGTCATTCGGAATTGGAAATTTTCATCCAGCCATAAGCTTAATGGAATGTGAAGTACCAAAGCACAAAAGTACCATTTAATATTTACTAATTTGGAAGGCACACAGACAGATTTGCTTTGAAGCAAATCTTCCTTTCTAGTTTCTTTTTTTCTTCTTTCTTCTTTACCGACAAATTTGTCCGACACTTTTCTCGGATACTATTATACATAGAAACTCCAAACTTGGCATGATTGTACCTCCATACAAGGAGTTTGACCGTTTTATAAAAAGGAATAACGATGTTTAAAATTATGCAAATTAGGGGCATTTGAAATTTTAAATCTTGAATATCTTCAAAGTATAATAGATAGAGATGTCATTCCAACTTCTACTTGGGGGTTATTGACCATTGCGCATCTAATGAATTTAAAACAAACGTTGTAGCAATTTAAATTATGCTAATTAGCAGTATTTGAAATTTTAAACTTGAATATCTTCAAAACTATTATAGATAGAGACATCATTTTAACTTCTACTAGGGGTTATTGACCATTGCGCATGTAATGAATCTAAAGCAAACGTTTTAGCAATTCAAATTATGCTAATTAGCAGCATTTAAAATGTTTAAACTTGAATATCTTCAAAACTATTATAGATAGCGATGTCATTTCATCTTCTACTTTGACCATTGCACATCTAATGAATCTAAAACAAAAGTTGTAGCAATTTGAATTATGCTAATTAGCAGTATTCGAAATTTTAAATCTTGAATATCTTCAACACTGTTATAGAAAGAGATGTCATTCCAAATTCTACTAGTGGGTTGTTGACCATTGCACACCCAATGAATTTAAAATATAAGTTGTAGCAATTTAAATTATGCTAAATAGCACCATTAGAAATTTTAAATCTTGAATAATTTCAAAGCTATAATAGATAGAGATGCCATTCCAACTTCTACTTCTGTGTTATGGAATAGTTGTACATTACCATACCAATATGCTTTGTAGACACATACACTGATTTGCTAAGCAGCAAATCATCTTTCCTTGTTGTAATTGTATTTTGTACCACTTTTTATGTATTTTCTCGTCCAACATTTGATTATGTGTCAAACTATGTGTCATTTTCATCTTCTGTTTTGTATTATGTTACTTGTTGTTGACCATGTCTCTTTTCTGTGTCTGTGTGTTGGGGCTATGGACCTGATTACTTTCAATAATGTTTATATTGGTTACTCTGTTTACATTATGTGTCAAACTATGTGTCATTTTCATCTTCTGTTTTGTATTATGTTACTTGTTGTTGACCATGTCTCTTTTCTGTGTCTGTGTGTTGGGGCTATGGACCTGATTACTTTCAATAATGTTTATATTGGTTACTCTGTTTACAGATTATTCACTAGAACATTTCTTCCATTGGTATCTGATAATTCTGGTTTAGCGTTCTATTACATGTACTTTATAAGATTATTAGGAGCTTCAACTATGCTTTTCTACTTCAATTTGAACCATTGTACAATACTTGTAATTTTTGTCTGTGGAATAGGATGGCAAATTATTGTTGAACATGATATCAGTCATGTTGCATTCGTCATTCATTAAGTACAGGTTCATAATATATAAAGTCCTTATAAGCCTAAGCATTGGAACAATATTTATTTACTTTTTACCAATCTTTATGATGAGTAAATTACACCAGTGGTCCACAACAGTAAACCAAATATCCTTTGTCACTTCATATATTGCCGAATATCCATTGTTAGTATATGACATACTTGTATTATTGATTTCTATTATACTCTTTGCAGAACTATTTTCATGTTATCATTGGATATACTATATATTTTTATGTCAACACATTATAGGTTATATTTACCTTCAAATCCGTCAGATACATTGTAAATGTCCATTCATTTTGTTTGGGTTAGCCATCCTGGACCACATTTCAATTATTTATAATCCATTCTCTCCGTTTTTTTTGTGTTTGGATACTTATTTGTTTATGTATTGTGTATGCACACCCTTATAATCGCTGCTTATCCAATCATGTAGACTCAGAGAGTGGCTGATCGTTGTGTAGTTATCTCATTGCCTGGGTAATAAGGTAGTGATCCGTTTCAGTTAGTACATACTGGTGGTTCTACCGATACTTTTACTTTTGTCTGGGTACAGTCATGTTAACCCAGGACCCACCGGTGACCTTTGTGATATCACCCTTTGTCATCTTAGTGTCCGTAGTTTATCTACAGACAAATTGAGATGCATTAAAAGTGACATAGTCCCCGATTTTGACATTATTACGTTTTCGGAGACATTTCTTTCCACCTCTACATCTGATGAAGAATTTAATTTACTTGGCTATTATAACATTATACGAATGGATCGTTCTAATACCGTTGGGAGTGGAGTAGTACTATGTGCATCTTTATCATTTTCAATTTCCCGCCGTATTGACTAAGAGGTTCCCAATATCGAATTACAGTGGACAGAGATAAGGCTTCATAACAATAAATTCTTACTTGGGGCTGCCTACAGACCCCTAAATACACCTGTTTCCTTCTAGGACAAGTTAAATGATAGTATTCATCTCGCAAAAAATAGTCACATACAAAACATTTTTCTAACTTGTGACTTTAATTCTGACTTCAGTACTGCTTATGTTTCTTGAGCCAGAGTAATCTTGACACTTCCAGGGCCCCCATACTCCCTACCATAGATCTGCTCATTAATATTCTTGAGTCCATTCAAATCACCCAAGAGGAAGATCTTGATATTTCATAAAGTTTAGATGTCACAAAGACCACTGGTCTGGATAAAATCAGTGCTCATCTCTTAAAAGAAGGAGCGCCTTCTCTTTGTGTATCACCAACTAAATTATTCAATCTTTCGTTACAGCTTCAGGCTATTCCCAGCTTATGGAGACAAGCACATGTCACCCCATTATACAAAAAGGGCGACCCTACTTTATGTAACAATTATAGTCCTATCTGTCTTTTAAGTTATGTCGGTAAAGTACTCGAGGAAGTCATTTTTAAGCATGTTTTTAATTTCTTTAGGGATCATTTAATTTTGTCTGCTAACCAGTCCGGTTTTATACCTGGCGACTCAACAGTAAACCAGCTTCTTTCGCTGTATCATGAACCCTGTCTTGCAATTGATCTGCAGATAGAAGTGCCAATTGTTTTTCGTGATATAAGCAAAGCATTCGATCGTCTTTGGCACAAGGGTTTATTACACAAATTGAAACGCAAGAGCATAGCGGGTTCTTTGCTCAATTGGTTTCAAAATTATTTGTTTAATCGCCAACAGTGCGTCGTACTGAATGGCCAGGCATCTGATTGGAGCACCATAAACGCTGGTGTCGCACAGGGCTCTGTACTAGGTCCTCTTTTATTTTGGATTTTCGTCAATGATATTGTGGATATTGTCCAGTCAAATATAAAACTGTTTGCAGATGACACTTCCTTGTTTCTCACTGCGAAAAAGGAACCAAGTATATCATCCTCCTTTAGTATTTCAAAACCACCAGCTGGAAAATATTGACCAGCACAAAAATTTGAGGCTCGTATTCCGATCTGACCTTAAGTGGAATGAACACATCAATGCTATAGTCATCAAAAACACTAAACAACTCAATAGTTTGGATACACTACAGTATACTCTTGACTGAAAAAGGCTAGAAATTATCTATACATCATTTATTCGACCTTTAATGGAATACGGTTCTGTTGTCTGGGATGGCTGTACTCAGGCTGCCGCTGATGCATTAAAGTTGGAAAGTATTCAGTTAGATGCATGCCGTGTCATTTTTGGTGCCATGCGCACCACACCAAATGCTAAACTTTTTTTAGGAAACTGGTCTTATAACATTGAAAACGCGTAGAGATAAGTAAGTTAATGTATATGTACAAAATTTAAAATAATCTTGTTCCAGAATATCTTAGTAACACTATTCCTGATGACCCAAACGTCAATAGAAGATATGATACGAGACAACCCCCTGATGTACCACATTTTATAGTGAGAATAGAACTATTTGATAACTCATTCTTCCCCGCAACTGCTAGACCTTGGAACCAATTGCCCTACGCAGTATGGAATTCATACTCTTTGTCACAGTTCAAAAATAACATTAATACCAGCTTTACTCAACCAGTCAAACAGATGGAATTACATTATGTGGCCAAAGGATTTCCAGTATTTATCCATGCAAGATTACGCATGAGCCGTAGCCAACTGAATACACATCTATTTGAGATAGGCGTATCGGATTCTCCTAAGTGTCGATGTGGGCAAGGTGCTGAAAACGTTTGGCATCACTTTTTGTCTGTCTCTTTCATGTTATTCTCAGAGATTTCAATCCGGTGCCGTCACATAATTTGCATATTTTATATTTAACTTTGTAACCATGAATTTGTATGATTTGTTTATCACATACTATATTATATACTATCCTGTAAAAGCCCCGCTGTTTGTCCCGCTTTGTGTGCAATGTCCTACTTCAATCTGTTAGCTTAGTGCAATGCTCTATTTATTATTCATACTTCACTATTCACAACTCATGAACACCATTTAATGAGAGCATTGCACCAGGCCTAGTGATGTTCCTTCTGTCCTGTACACTTGTCCTTCTTCTGCAAGAGGGGTTAACATAGGACCTAACCCTTCTCCCCAATTGTTTCCTTTATGGAATAAAACATGTTTCAAACAAGCCACAGTCTCTCTACCAACCGACTGATTGACCTGTTGACCTTGCAAATTTTGTCAAGGTCATTTATCTTCTAAGCTTATCAAGCTTTAAGGACTATTACCATGTGCAATATTAAAGTTATAACTTCTGACTTACAATGCAGATTACCAAGTTCAACAAAGTGACCTTGTGACCTTTGAACTTCGGTCAAGGCCACCCATTTTCACACTTGACCTAGCTCTACATAAGGACTATAATCGTGTGAAATATACAGGTCCTACCATAAAAACTTTTCTAACTATTATGCGGAAAACAAAACTTACAACAGTAGCGCTTTGATCTTGGAAATAGGGTCAAAGTCAATCACATTCATACTTCACCTAGTCCTTATATGGCAGTATATACCTGGGCACTATCAAAGTCCTATCTCAAAAACTTCTTGAGTTATGGTGCGAAAACTAAAGTCTCTCTACCGATCAACCTCCCGACATGAGCAAAGATATATGCCTCGCCTTCTTCGAAAGTGGGCATAAAAAGCATGAGCGTAATAGAAATCGTCCAGTCCACAGTGACGCATGCGCAAATATTTTGAGGCTTCATTTGGACGATTGCAGGGTTTTGTTTTCTGTTCGTAGAATTTCTTCAAGCTATGCCTTGTGGCCAGAGGTTTTCATTTAACGCTTTTTCTTCATCACGTATCGGCACTGTTAGTTTATAAGATTTTTCATTGCATCTGAATGTGATATGCATTCTATGACTTCTATATTTTCATTCGCAATGTGGTCACTTCACCATCCTCTACGTCTTTGTAAATGCAGAATACAAAAAGTTCTGTTTTCCCTTCTTCTGCTCTTAGCATAGTCCCTTGTTTTTCCCCAACAAGAATGTTTCGTCTCTGACGTCTAATGAAGTTCTCGCCTCCTCTGGTCAAGTGGGAATTCAAAACTAGCATCTTATTATTTATAGTAGTAGGCCAAGTTCTGTTTATTCATATATGAACAAATACTCCGTCACACGTGCGCAAATGAATTTGCCGATTTGGTCATCTGATCAAACACAATTTGTTCATATGATCAAATATTTACTGTTACGCATACACTTGTCAACTTTCGCCTGTGTGTGAAATGGCAGATGTAAATTCAAGTGCAACAGCTGCTGACAGCCGGGAACAAGAGCAGTCGCTGCGATGAGATTCCCCCACTTAGCTTCCAGCCAGGGGGTACTTATTATGAGTAGTAGATCTAGACTAGGTCCTATTTATTCATATGAACAAGTCGTTTTGCTGATATGAATAAATAATGGTATGTCTTTTCCTATTTGATCACATGAACAAATGAATTTGATCATAAGATACAATGCGACAAGTTTGTGTATAGCCCCACTTTGGGCAGTTACAATTAAAAAATATAGTACAAAAAAGACAGGAACAGCACATCTTCCATCGAGATTTTGCAATGTTACTGTTTCATGCCTTTCATTGACTAGTGTCTTATAAAAAATTAAATTAAATAGTACCTAAATGATGTAATAAGTTGAAAAATTCAGAGCTGAGTACTCTGATTACATAACATTCTAGCACCAAAAATATATGCAGTCTAAGATGGGCCAAGTTTATCTCTTGCCTGTCTGGCCTTCAAACAATACTTTGCAATTTCCCTACGATCATTATTATACATTACATGTGCAAATATATCATCTGATGTACCATCATTTATCGTTTTAATGGCTTCATTAATATGGGGCTCTAGGAGCTGTTCACGTGTATCCTTATATATACAATCTATTCGGAAATGTACCTGAGTTTCAATTAGTTTAATTGTGCAAAATTTGCAGATCCTTTCATCTCTGTTCAAATTTTTATATCGACCTTTTCCAATAAGTAGCTGGTATGCCGATATACGAATTTTTTTTTCTCCTCTGCGTATGAGACTTTTAACACTATTAAGTTAGTCTTCATAGCCAAATTCTTTATTGAACTGTCTTAGGACATCTAATTTCTCATTTTTGTAACCTTATTTTCCATAAACTGTGAAATTCATTTTCCGTTTTTGTAATTATTTCTCCAATCATATATTCCTGAGTTACATTCATGTTGCATATGTTGTAATGTTAACACAGTTCTTTCATTTGTCTTGCCCAGGATTTAATACCACATTCATTAAGTAATAAGCTCTCTTTATATGCCAAACCTATCAATGAATTTTTCTGGCACTGTACTAATCTAGTCCAACAATTACATGTACTTCTGATTATCTGATAAATAAGTGGTTTTCTGCCTAGTTACCCATACAATGTGTTAGCGTTTTCAAGAAGACTGTCATTGAATATGAATCTTTCATCAACTTTACGACCAGACGGATTGAAAATCATAATTGTATTTGTGTCTTTTTGCCCAGAACCACTTCCTAGTCGTCATTACCCTATTCCGCAGTCCGAACTTTTTACTGTCCATAAGCTAACTTGTCCCTGTCTAACCTATATACACATGGAATTACTATTGTCCATATTGCACACGTTCCTCTGTAAAATTTTGACATAGGCTGTATCAGCCCAAATAAATTAAAGGGTCTTCAGCGGGTAACTACTCAACATGTTTCGCAGCCTATTACCCGTACATGTCTCTCTGAGTAGCGGCTCCTTGTCTAACCTAAATATTCAGCAAAGACAACCCACATAATAATAAATAAATATGAACGTGGCAAATGATGAATTAGCTAAATACGTGAAGTTTTGCTTATAAATTCAGAGCTTTATTATGAAATAAGAATACCTGTCAAACAAAACATAATTACCAAACTTGTATAGTACAGGTTCAGATAAGAACAATTTGACTTACCCCTGAACCAATATGTGCCCTTTCTAGCTGGACAGCTTATCATAGTTAAATTACCCGCCAGTGTATCACTGAAGTGGAGACAAGCTGGGGCACTATAGTCAGTCCCAGTGATTGTAAAATAAGCAGTTGCAGCTAGACCACCTGTACAAACCAAGGGAAATCTTAACAAGGACTGCAACAATGGACATGCTGCACCAGAAATGTAAAACAAACTCCATGATAACACCTACCCCTCAAACAATTAAGCTCTATTTCACTGCCAATCTTGAGTCAATGTATCAACGTAATGTGTCAGGTTTGTGACATTTGAGAAAATACTGTCAATTTTGAGTAATTTTTGTAAAAATTGAGTACATGTGCATTTAGGCATGTCAAAAAAGAATGAAAGTCATAAGCATTTATGCCAAAAACATGTTATCAAAACAATTTTTCTTAACATGATTTTATCTACAATTAGGCAAACATGTAACTGTCGTAGCCCGCTGCTTGCTACCGATAGCCCCCCCCCCCCCCCCGGGGGGGTTAACCTGACACAAACATGCAAGCCTAAAATATCTGAAAGTGAATATTAAAACAGAAAGATGCCAAAAGATAAAGTTAAGTAGCAAAACAGACAAGTCTGAAAACTGTAAATTATTGTAGCCAAACTTTCTAATAATTTTTGGATATTAACAGCAAAATTTTAGGGCAAGTCAGAAAAGAATGAAAGTCATTTATATTTAAGTCAAGAGAATGCAATGAAAATATAATATTTCTTAACCAGATATCAAGTACAATTAGGCAAGCTTGTAACTGTCGTCAGTAGCTGCTTTTTACCTATAGCCCCTGGGGGTTTGCTCTAACAGAAAACAAGCTAGCCTAAAATGTCTGAAATGTGAACATTAAAATAGAATGATGCCCCCAAAAAATAAGTACCAAAACAGGCAAGTCTAAAATCTCTACAATTATTGAAGCCAAACTTTGTAACCATCTCGGGATATTTACAGCAAAATTTGTAGAAATATTTGATCAAAAGTGCATCTTTGAATCCTCTTGACTCAACTTTATTGTAAATTCTAGATGCAAAGTCCTGAAATTTAGAACAAATACGACCAAATCTGAAAATCTGTGATAACTTTTTTCTTCTTGGTGTTGACTTCCAGTTCCCAGTTATCACAACACAATTCAAGCTAATCAAGACATTTTTGTAGCCCTTCCTTGTTTTCCGACGTAAGCACCAGATCATCGACATCATGTAAACAATTAAGAGGTCTATCAAAAATATATGCTGGGTCATCATTTGTATCAAACAAATCAGGCATATCATTTATGAAGAAGTTAAACGACGTAGGGCTCGTAACGTCACCTAGACGTACACCATTATCTGTATTAAATGCAGATGTTAAACATTGGCCTAGTTAAATTTGTGCTGTCATTGAAGCATATACATGCTCTTTATCACACTGTAAAACATAGTCCTACTTCAGCTTGAAGAAGTTTGTAGTATAATGCATCTCCCCACTTCTTATCAAACGCTTTGCGGAAGTCTTCAAAAGCGACGTATAATTTCCTACTTTTCCGTGTCTTATCTTTGATGTATTTATCTATGATTGTCAAAAACATGATCTGCTGTTCTCGATCCCTCACAAGATCCGATCTGTACATCATGTATGATATTCCGCCTGTTCAGAAATTCCTTGAGTCTATTGTTTAAAACCCCATTAAATACTTTACTGAGGCAAGTGTTTATGGTTATACTCCTGCAGTTATTGAAATCGTTTCTACCACCCAACTTGTAAACTGATACAATATATCCTTCACACCACTTCGAGGGGTACACACCTCTATTAAGGATTTTGTTGAATAATTTCTGTAAGGGAAGCTTCCTTGTGTTAAGGCTACACTTTATTATTTCATTTCCGATACAATCTAGTCCAGGGGACTTGTTATTTTTCAACTGTTTAACCACTTTGGAAATTTAATCAGGTCTTGTCATATAATCCAATTCATTACATATCTTCACTTTTTCAAAATCAGTGATTAGCTCTGTTATCCTTAGATTGTTACATGGTGCTTTAGGTAGATGATTATAGTGGAACAGCCACTCAGTTGCATCGCTATAATCATATTCCTTTGGTACATTTTCCATATTTTTCAACTCATCCAAAATTTTCAATTACTGCTTTGAATTCTTTTCATATCTTTCTAAATTCTGAACTAAATTATTCTTGTACTCTCTTTTAACTTCCCTACATATTTTGATTTATTGTTTAAATTTCACGAAGTGCAGTCGCCGAACACCCTGTTGACCAGCGTTAGCCCTCATTTTACGTGACAATGCATTTAGTAAGATTTACATTGTCCTACAATCGCGACTGAACCATTTCTTCTTTACATGTGTACTTCTCTTTTTATGCCCCAGACATTGAAAGGCTACATCATAAAAAGTTTCATTCAAATATGCCATACACTGATCAGGAATCAGGAACAATTTTATTCAATCAATATACAGTATATTTCGACATTACCAGTTTATATAGTATAACAATGAACAATATATTGATCCGAGAGACTCGTATTAAGGTAATTATTTTAACGCTATAATACGAGCCACCCACAACATCATTTGGAACAATAGTTTTTGTTCAAATTATTAGTATTATTGTGGGTAATAAATTAATTAGTTCAATACATAGTATTGTTGATATAAAGGCATTATCGAGAATCAAGTCAATTGATCAACCGTTACAAATATAACAATTAAATATATGACAATCAGTTTCATAGTTTTTGATGTAGAATTGTTTTTTTAACTGGAAAGTGATTACTTACACACATCTCCTGAAGTCTGTTCAGTCTACACTGGATACTGGGATTTTGAAATTCATTTGCATAAATATCCTTGCTTGTTTCACACTATTTAAAAAAAGTAGGGAACCGTTCTAAAGATTGAGATCTCTGTATCACTTTGGAGTTCATCTGAAGTTCTAATAGAACCATACAGTGATCTGACATATCTCCTTCAAGTTATGAACCATAAACTACTTGATGCAATTCCGTAGCTGGTAATGAGCTAAAACATAGCCCATCACACTTTTGCGCCATGGCTTATGGCAAATATACCGGCCTTTCAGATCACCCAGTTTTCTCCCATTCAAGATTCTAAGCCCAGATTCAATACACAACTGTATCTATTTTCCCAAAATCCACATGCCTTAGTGTCTTCATTTGATCTGGGCTCCATTTGTGTATCATTCACATAGTGTTTATTCAGAGGTACAAACCTGTCATTATCGTTTGTTATATAATCATATTCTATCCCGGTTCTACTATTAAAGTCACCCATCAGACAAACTTGGCCCCTGCTACTGTGTGTAACTATTTCCTGTTCTAGAGCATCATACCAATCTACTATGTGGAAGATAGTGTATGACGATTTTTTTGGGGGGGGGGGGGTATAAGCACATCCAAGCTAAATGTCGTGATCAATCTGGAAAATAAATCTCTACACAATTCAACCCATAAAGTCTTCGTTGTTAAACCTCGATAAAATTTCAGTCCTTTGTAAAGTCCCATTTTGACCAGCATGGCCACACCACCATAATATGATCAAATCGATATGATCATGTAAACAAATATTTAATCACGTATAGTCAAACACTGAATAAAACAAGACAAGGCTTTCCATAACACCACCCGGTGTAAATACTGTCCTCGTCATCATTCATTTGTAATGGGTTGATATGAGAGCAATAGGTGTGATTTTTTTGCCAGAATACTGTCAAAACTAGGAAAGATGATTTGCTGCATAGCAAATCAGTGTGTGTGTCTTCAAAGCTTATTGGTACGGCAATGTACAACAAGTCCATAATACAGGTGTAGAAGTTGAAATGGCATCTCTACTTATTACAGCTTTGAAGTTATTCAAGATTCAAAATTTCAAATGCTGCTAGTATGCATAATTTAAATTGCTACAACTTTTGCTTTAGATTCATTACATGCGCAAAGGTCAATAACCCCCGAGCAGAAGTTAAATTGACATCTCTATCTATAATAGTTTTGAATATATTCAAGTATAAAATTTTAAATACTACTAATTAGCATCATTTAAATTGCGACAATTTTTGTTATAATTTCATCAGATGCCCAGTGGTCAATAACCCCGTAGTAGAAGTTGGAGTGACATCTTCATCTATCATACTTTTGAAGATATTCAAGATATAAAATTTTCTAATGCTCGAAATTTGCATAATTTTAAACATCTTCATTCCTATGCATAAAACGGCCAAACTCCTTATATGGAGGTACAGTTACTGCCAAGTTTGAAGTTTCTATGTATTATAGTATCCGAGAAAAGTGTAGGACAAATTTGCTGGTAAAGAAAGAAAGAAAGAAAGAAAGAAAGAAAGAAAGAAAGAAAGAAAGAAAGAAAGAAAGAAAGAAAGAAAGAAAGAAAGAAAGAAGAAAAAATTTCAGGAAAAATTTCAGAAAAGTGTGTGTTGACGCACACACATTAATAATATTCTGTCTCTATTGAAAGTCATCAAATTTTGTGGGTGATTTCCCATATCTGATTAATGTTTATCGTTATCAAGCCACAGGTATATGAAATAAATTACATGTATAAACCAGGAAACATGATTTGCTGCATAGCAAATCAGCGCGCGCGCGTGTGTGTGTGTGTGTTCAAAGCATATTGGTATGGTAATGTACAACTAGTCCATAACACAGGAGTAGAAGTTGAAATGGCATCTCTACTTATTATAGCTTTGAAGTTATTCAAGATTTAAAATTCTAATGGTGCTATTAAGCATAATTTAAATTGCTACAACTTTTATTTTTAATTCATTAGGTGCGCAATGGTCAACAATCTCCTACTAGAAGTTGTAATGACTTCTCTATCTGTTATAGTAATAAAGATATTCAAGATTGAAAATTTCGAACACTGCTAATTAGCATCATTTAAATTGCTACAACTTTTGTTTTAGATTCATTAGATGCGTATTGGTCAATAACCCCCTAGAAGAAGTTGGAGTGACAGCTCTATCTATTAGACTTTTGAAGATTTTCAAGATTTAAAATTTCAAATGCCGGTAATTTACATAATTTTAAACGTCTTCATTCCTCTGTATAAAATGGTCAAACGCCTTGTATGGAGGTACAGTCATGCCAAGTTTGAAGTTTCTATGTATTACAATGTCCGAGAAAAGTGTCGGACAAATTTGGTAGTAAAGAAGAAAGAAGATAGAAGAAAGAAACAAAAAACTAGAAAAGAAGATTTGCTTCAAAGCAAATCTGTCTGTGTGCCTCCAAAAGTTGTAAATATTAAATGCTACAACTTTGATCCTTTGGTACTTCACATTACACTTAGCTTATGGCTGCATGCAAATTTCAAAGTCAAAATGACCTTGACCTTTAACCTTTACAGGTACCATGTCACGGGTAAAAGGCTCCGAAACATGTTGAGTAGTTACCCGCTGAAGACCCTTTAATTTATTTGGGCTGATACAGCCTATGTCAAAATTTTACAGAGGAACGTGTGCAATATAGACAATAGTAATTCCATATGTATACAGGTGAGACAGGGACAGGTTAGCTTATGGAGAGTAAAGAGTTCGAACTGCGGAATAGGATATTGACTACTAGGAAGTGGTTCTGGGCAAAAAGACACAAATACAACAGTGTTATAACACCCACAATTTAGCCCAACATGAACCAAATCGGATGAAAATTGACCAAGTTATGGCAAGATGAAACTTTCAAAGGGCCAAATGACCTTGGCCTTTGCCCTTCTGAGGTTGCATGTTCTTGTAAAAATATGCAGTGTTGCAATACCTACAATTTGAGTCCAACATGATTACAATTGGATGGAAATTGGCCGAGTTATAGCAGGATGAAACTTTTAAAGGTCCACGTGACCTTGACCTTTGACCTTTAGAGGTCACATGTAAATCTTAAAAATGTGCAGTGTTACAATAGCTATAATTTGAGCCCAACATGATGAAAATTGGATAAAAATTGACCAAGTTATGGCTAGAAGAAAGCCACCATCGAAAGTGGCCTTTGACCTTGAAATGACCTTTGCCCTTGAGATGACCTCTACCTGAAGTGAACCTTGACCTCAAAAATGACATTTTGGCTTAAAATTGACCTTCGACCTTGACACGACTTTTGACCTTGACATGACCTTGACATTTGAGATGACCTTTACCTTGCTATGATCGAACTCCTATACACTCGGAACCACATCTACTATAGTATGTAAGATATTGAAGATTTAAAACTTTAATTAGCCCTCATTTGCATAATTTTGAAAAGCATGACCTGTCATTATAAAAAGGCCAGACTTTATTCATAGAAGTATAATTGTGCCAAGTTTGAAGTTTCAACATATAATACTTTTCAAATGAAATGTCGGACAAATTTGCCTGTAAAGAAAGAAAGAAAAAAGAAAGAAAGAAACTAGAAAAGAAGATTTGCTTCAAAGCAAACCTGTCTGTGTGCCTTCAAAAGTTGTAAATATTAAATGCTACAACTTTTATCCTATGGTACTTCACATCACTTTAAGCCTATGCCTGGATGCAAACTTCAAAGTCCAAATGACCTTGACCTTTGACCTTTACAGGTCACATGTAAATTGCATAGTGTTACAATACCCACAATTTTAAGCCCAACATGAACCAAATCAGATGAAAATTGACAAAGTTTTGACAAGATGAAACTTTCAAAGGGCCAAATGACCTTGGCCTTTGCCCTATTGAGTTTATATGTTCTTATAAAAACGTACAGTGTTGCAATACCTACAATTTGAGTCTAACATGATTAGAATTGGATGGAAATTGCCAAGTTATGGCTGGACGAAACATTCAAAGGTCAAATGACCTTGACCTTGACCTTTGACCTTTAGAGATCACATGTAAATTTTAAAAATGTGCAGTGTACAATAGCTACAGTTTGAGCCCAACATGATCAAAATTGGATAAAAATTGACCAAGTTATGGCAAGAAGAAAGCAACCATCGAAAGTGGCCTCTGACCTTAAAATGACCTTTGACCTTGAGATGACCTCTACCTGAAGTGAACCTTGACCTCAAAAATGACATTTTGGCTTAAAATTGACCTTTGACCTTGACACGACCTTTGACCTTGGCATGACCTTTGACCTTGACATGACCTTGACCTTTGAGATGACCTTTACCTGGCTATGATCGAATTCCTATACACGCGAAACCACATCTACTATAGTACATAAGATATTGAAGATTTAAAACTTTAATTAGCCCTCATTTGCATAATTTTGAAAAGCATGACCTCTCATTATAAAAAGGCCAGACTTCATCCATAGAAGTATAATTGTGCCAAGTTTGGAGTTCCTACGTATAAAACTTTTCAAATGAAATGTAGGACAAATTTGCCTGTAAAGAAAGAAAGAAAGAAAGAAGAAAGGAAAGAAAGAAAGAAAGAAAGAAAGAAAGAAAGAATTCCTAGAAAAACAGTATGTCTGTGTTGGCACACAGACATAATAAAGAATCCCTAGAAAAACAGTATGTCTGTGTAGGCACACAGACATAAGTAGGAAAGATGATTCGCATAGCAAAACAGTGTGTGTGTGTGTGTCTTCAAAGCATACTGGTATGGCTATGTACAACTATTCCATAACACAGGTGTACAAGGTGGAATGGCATCTCTATCTATTATAGTGTTGGATGATATTCAAGATTGAAAATTTGGAATAGTGCTATTTAGCATAACTTAGATTGCTGCAACTTTTGTTTTCGATTCATTACATGCGCAAAGGTTAACAACCCCCTAGAAAAAGTTGAAATGACATCTCTATCTATAATAGTTTTGAAGATATTCAAGTTTTAAAATTTCAAATGCTGCTAATTAGCATAATTTAGATGGCAGCAACTTTTGCTTCAGATTCATTAGATGCTCAATGGTCAATAACCCACCAGTAGAAGTTAAAATGACATCTCTATCTGTAACAGTTTTGAAGATATTCAAGTTTTAAAATTTCCAATGCTGCTAAATAGCATCATTTAAATTGCTACAACTTTTGTTTTAGATTCATTAGATGCGCACTGGTCAATAACCCGCTAGTTGAAGTAAGAATGACATCTCTATCTATTACACTTTTGAAGATATTGAAGATTTAAAGTTTCAAATGTCCGTAATTTGTATAATTTTAAACGTCTTCATTCCTCTGTATAAAATGGTCAAACGCCTTGTATGGAGGTACAGTCATGCCAAGTTTGAAGTTTCTATGTATTACATGTTCATTCCTCTGTATAAAACGGTCAAGAAATAAGAAAGAAAGAAAGATAAAAGAAAGAAAGAAAGAAAGAAAGAGAAGGAAAGAAAGAAAGAAAGAAAGAAAGAAAGAAAGAAAGAAAGGAAGAAAGAAAGAAAGAAAGAAGGAAACAAAGGACTAGAAAAGAAGATCTGCTTCACAGCAAATCTGTCTGGGTGCCTTCAATATGAGAACGGTTTGAAATGATACACTTTGCCAATGTTCAACATAATCTAAATTTTATGCATTAGCCTAATTTTTATAAATTAAAATGCTCAGCTTTGGTTCTTGGTTCAAGGGATGTGGCCATGTGTCCCAAACTTATAAAGTGATGTTTGAATTTAACTACTTTCTATAATAGTTTTGAAGCTATTCAACATATTAATTTTGTGTGTTTGCCTAATTTGCATGAATTATAAGCCTAGAAGAACTTCGGTTTATTGTTCATTGGATGGGACTATGCCACAAACCCATACATTGAAGTAGGAATGGCACCTCTATAATAGTTTTGAAGCTATTAAAGATTTACATTTTGCATATTCACCTAATTTGCACAAATTAAAATCCTACAGCTTTGGTTCATGGTTAATTGGATGCGGCTTTTTTTTTTTACACAAACCTACAAATTGAAGTTGGAATGGCATCTCTATGTACATTAGTTTTGAAGATAGTAAACTTTTAGATTTTTCAATGCCCCTTATTAGCATAATTGGAAATTGTACAACTATACTGTCCATTATAGTGGCAAGTGTCACAAAAGTGTATATGCACATTGAAATTTTGAGTCCATCTGCAATAGTTTGGAAGACATGGCCCTTTTAACATTTTTGTTGCCTCTAAAAATTTGCATAATTTTAAACATCATGACTGTTCCAAATGAGATGCACAATTTCACTGGTTATGTCAGTCACCATGGCAAGTTTGCTGGTTTTTGGAAAAATGGTGCCTGAAAAAAACTCTGGACCAACTTGGTCAGAAAGAAAGAAAGAAAGAAAGAAAGAAAGAAAGAAAGAAAGAAAGAAAGAAAGAAAGAAAGAAAGAAAGAAATTGGCCTTCTATTTCTTTGTTAATTTATCTGAGATGAAAGACCGCCTGTCCTATGTGACCACTTTTGTCTGGCATTCATTGATTAGGGGTGGTCTTAAATTGCAAGTACCACTGTACAGTGAAACGTCTCTACAGTGAGCACCCTCGCGACCAGAGAAAAGTGCCCACTCCTGAGAGGGTCAGCCCTTCTGGGCAGTATTGATGAGTATATGTGCATGTACAGTGTACACATATTATAATTTAGAGGGATGTGTATACATGCAATACAAAACTGTCTTTTTTCCTTTATTACATCAACAAATTTTAACAGAAGCTGTCAAGAAACTAGTACATAAACATGTACGTGTACCTGTGAACCAAGACAAAACTATACTATCTCAGTATTGGTTATGAAGAACAGGCTTCATCTCACAGGTTACAAGTAAACAAAGACAGGAAAGTGTCCACTGAGATGACACAAATATTTGCACTTCCCTGGTCTGACTGACTCAGATATGTATGTTGTCTATTTTTAACAGAGGGTACTCTCAGGCTTGTTCTGCCTCCAAGTCGAGAGCTGTACGTGAGTCCCCTTGGGACTGAGCTCAGGCAAAAACAGGCCAGCTAGGACACCAGTGGAAGCAAAAGCCTGCCTGGTACATATGGCAGCATGGAGTCAATCTGTTCCTGCATGAACAGAAAGAGATACTCTGTATTATATTGAGAGCCTCATTACACATTTGTTGGGAGTCCCACCCACCCCACCTGACACCACAATTTGCTACAAGACCCAAACCTTCCAAAGCGTACACTCAGCATGCATGGACAGAAAGCTGTGAGACAGGTTCAAACTAATTAATTATAAATGCAAAATGGTTGCCTGGCACCACAGAGGTCAAGCAATAGGTCATAGAGCAGGCAGCTGAAAGCCTGCATGTGGATTGGGGAGAAATTTGGTGAATTTAGCATGCATTAAAATTCCCCAAGTTTTGTTTGTGTGCTATTGGATTTGCCAGTTGTTTCAAACCTATATGTGTAGGTTAGAACTCTGTGTCTATCTGCAATAAATTGGAAGATGTGGAGCTTTTGAAATTTTAAGTGCCCCTAATTTGCATAATTTTCAACATCATGACTATTCCATGTCAGGTGCCTAATTTCACTGGTAGGTCAGTCACCATGGCAAGTTTGGTAGTTTTCGGAATAGTAGGGTCCGAGAAAAACTCCGGACAAATCTGGTCGTAAAGAAGAAAGAAAGAAAGAAAGAAAGAAAGAAAGAAAGAAAGAAAGAAAGAAAGAAAGAAAGAAAGAAAGAAAGAAAGAAAGAAAGAAAGAATTCTTGGAAATACAAATTGCTGGGTTGGCACCCAATATAACTAGGAAAGATGATTTACTGCACAGCAAATCAGTCTGTGTGTCTTCAAAGTACATTGGTATGGTAATGTACAACTAATCCATAACACAGGAGTAGAAGTTGGAATGGCATCTATACCTATTATAGCTTTAAAGTTATTCAAGATTTAAAATTTCTAATGCTCCTATTTAGAATAATTTAAATTGCTACAACTTTTATTTTTAATTCATTAAGTGCGCAATGATCAACAATCTCCTACTAGAAGTTGGAATGACTTCTCTATCTTTTATAGTGATAAAGATATTCAAGATTGAAATTTTCGAACATTGCTAATTAGCATCATTTCAATTGCTACAACTTTTGTTTCAGATTTATTACATGCGTAATGGTCAACAAACCCCTAGTAGAACTTGAAATGACATCTCTATCTATTATACTGTTGAGGATATTCAGGTTTTAAAATTTCGAATAATGCTAATTAGCATAATTTGAATTGCTACACCTTTTGCTTTAGATTCATTACATGCGCAATGGTCAATAACCCACCAGTAAAAGTTAAAATGACATCTTTATCTATAAAAGTTTTGAAGATATTCAAGTTAAAAATTTCAAATGCTGCTAAATAGCATCATTTAAATTGCTACAACTTTTGTTTTAAATTCATTAGATGCGCACTGGTCAATAACCCCCCTAGTAGAAGTTGGAATGACATCTCTATCTATTATACTTTTGAAGATATTGAAGATTTAAAGTTTCAAATGTCCGTAATTTGTATAATTTTACACATGTTCATTCCTCTGTATAAAACGGTCAATCTCCTTGTTTGGAGGTACAATCATGCCAAGTTTGGAGTTTTTATGTATAATAGTGTCCGAGAAAAGTGTAGGACAAATTTGCAGGTAAAGAAAAAAGAAAGAAAGAAAGAAAGAAAGAAAGAAAGAAAGAAAGAAAGAAAGAAAGAAAGAAAGAAAGAAGTGCGTTGACACACAGACTTTAATTATAATACAAACCGCCCTTAAAATGGCTGCCAGCAAATTGGACAGATTACTGCGTTCTGTTGGCAACCGAATTTTGAACTTGAAACGTCTTATGGAGAAAAGTTATGACAGCACTAAACTAAAAAATCCTGAGAAAACTGGGCCGCATTTTGTGGATGTAATTGAAAGAGATGCTAAACAAATTGGTGTAGGAACAGAAGAATGAAAACACAAGAAGGAAGACTGTGGCATATGTCAAACTTCACATATGGCTGCAAAGCAAGAAAAATGATGTATGTAAATGTATCATACACTAAAAATTTTGTTGTTTATACACCGAATAGAAATATAAAGGTGATCACTTGGCTGCAGATGCGTCTTCCATGTATCAACCTCCTCGCACCCGTGTCGTCACTGGACCTTCGGTGTCGTGGCGATACAGGTGCCCGGGTGCTGCTACAGCTACAACCACGTGATAACCTGTGTGTGTGTGTGTGTGTGTGTGTGTGTGTGTGTGTGTGTGTGTGTGTGTGTGTGTGTGTGTGTGTATAGAATACTAGAATTCAGACCTGGCTTAAGACAGTTTTAAATATTTTCTAACAGTCGCACTTTATTTATTTTATTTATTTATTTATTTATTTATTTATTTATTTATTTATTTATTTATTTAAATTATTCATTCATTCATTCTAGTTGTTTGTTTATAGGGAGGGGAGGCATTAGAATATTTTAGAGATGACAGATTTTACCAGAGGTCCGGTTAGTGGAAATAAACGTATTTTTGTATGGCCTTACAAAATTGGAGCAGGGCAAAATAATTTACAATCATATTTAAATCTGTTTTAAAACTACGGTTTGCAATTGACCGAATGACCGGGGAAAATATTTACAAAAAATACTGTTTCATGCAATAGTTCATGCCAATGGGACACAAATACGGTCGTGGAAGGTGCGGGGATGATCGGAGGGGCGAGGGAGGGAGGCAGGAGAGGGCAGTGAGGGCAGTGAGGAGGGAGAGAATCAGTTTTTATAGTTTGTCAAAATATCACCAGATGGCAGGCTATGACGGATACGTTCATGAGAGATGATAATTTACGGTTTCAGTTCTCGTAGCAGAACGTGCAACATTAGATTTATAACTTCAATATAAAACCGAAAGAAATTTATCATTTAAGTGACTGAAAAACACACAGAGTATATAATTTTTTTTATATATCAGAAACTTTATTTCGAAATTGACCCCTACATGGCTGCGCCTTCAAACGTTAATTGGCTGTGTCTTGAGGTGATCAGTGTACCGTTTCACACCCGTCTCACACGAGCAGCCACTTATACTTGGATCTCGAAACGTATCTCAGTGAGAAGTAGCACACTTTGCCATTGGCTTGAATGTAGAATATCTTCAAAAGTATGAGAGGGTAGAGGTGTCATTCCAACTTTAATTCATAGGTTTGTGCAATAGGCGCATCCAATTAACCATAAAGAGTTATAAAAAATTCAATTTATGCTAGTTAGGGGCACTTTAGAAGTTTAAATGTTGAATATCTTCAAACTATTAAAGGTAGAGGTGCCATTCCGACTTCAATTATAATTTGGTGCTGTAGGCACAGCCAATGGACCACAAATAAAAGTTATAGAATTTGGATTTATACCCATAAAGGGGACTTGAAAAAAAATGATTGTTGAAAATCTACCTTAAAAACTATTATGCGCAGATATGTCATTCTGACTTCACATATAGGTTTGTCCGTTGTTAACTGTGTCCGGAGCTGAGCACTCAGATGCCACAAAAACCAGGATCTCTGAACAGGGTGTGGACCTGTCACTGTCAGTGAAGTTGAGATAATGCTAATTAGGAACAGCAGACTTGTACATATTTGTGACAGATCAGCCTTACAACAGCCCATGATCTGTCGTCAGCATCAATTACATGTATATGCACATCACAATGATTTGTTGTTTACCCTAACGTCAGACATAGGCCTACACTTTTATGCTACTATGATGACCATTTTGCATAAAATATTTTGCATCCCTTGAAAAAAAGAATTACAGAAACAAAACAATAAGACAACTAAGTGTAAATGGCAAACTGATCAGAGAACCTAAAGAAATCTTGAATGCTGAGAGGGAATACTATTCAAATCTATATACCGAAGGCCATGTTAACCCAGAGCAGGAGAAAAAAGCACATAGGCTTTTTCTTGGACAGGATCACCCAACTTTAGATGAAATAGATCGTGCATCCTGTGACGGTGAAATATCTATTGGTGAATGTAGTTGTGCACTGAAGGAAATGAAAAATGGAAAGTCGCCAGGTAGTGATGGGTTCACAACAGAGTTCTACAATTTTTTGTGGACAGATATTAAGGAAATTGTAGTTAATAGCCTGAACTACGCTTATCATAATGGTGAGTTGTCTACTGAACAGAAAAGGGGAATAATCACACTAATACAAAAAAATAAAATAAAAAATAAAAAAAGGAAGCTCAAGATTGGAACTGAAGAACTGGCGGCCTATAGCATTGTTAAACACAGATTACAAGTTAGCACGGAAAGTACTAGCAAGTAGAATAAAGAGAGTACTTACTACCACACATTATAAACAGTGACCACGTAGCCTACATACCTAACAGATACACTGAAGAGAATGTCCGTTTAACAGCAGATATATATTAGACTACACTAGTTTCAAGAAGATCCCTGGGATTTTGCTGCTAGTAGACTTTGAGAAAGCCTTTGACACCATAAAGTGGAACTTTATAAGAAAAACCTTGGAAAATTTTAATTTTGGGAACTCATTTATACAATGGGTAAACTCCTTGTACAATGATGTAAAAACAGCAGTAATTAATAATGGAGAGTTATCTGAATGCTTCACTCCAAAACGAGGTATACGGCAAGGATGTCCCCTGTCAGCATATCTGTTCATTATCGCAGCAGAACTGATGGCTGTCAGTATTAGGAATGATGAAAAAATAAAAGGAATCAAAATTGGGGAACAAGAAATAAAACTAAGTCATTATGCAGTTGACACTACATGTTACATGGCAGATGAAAAATCACTACGATTGCTACTCCTAAAGCTTGGACTCTTTTCATGTTACTCTGGTCTGCGGATGAACCTGAAGGAAAAAAAACTAAAGCACAGGCATTAGGCCCACTACAGATGCAAAACAATGCTTTTGGCACAGATTGGATAAATGGAACAGTATAATCTTTAGGAGTATAGCACGGTGCAAATGATGAGGACATGTACAACTATAATTTTAAACCAAGAATTGAAAAAATAAAAAGCCTATTGAGTATGTGGTCACAGAGAGATATTTCACTAAAAGGGAAGATAACAGTTATGAAATCTCTTGCACTGCCATCTCTTCTATATATATCACTTCTGTGCTCACAGTGCCAGACTTGGTGATCAATGATGTGAATAAAATTATATCTGATTTTTTTGTGGAGTAACCGTAAGGCAAAAGTAAAACGCAGTATAATCACTGGTCCAATAAACAGAGGTGGTATAAAATGTTAGACTTCAAAGAAATGAAGTCACAAAAGACTACATGGGTGAAAAAATTATTGTACAGGGATGACAACATTAGGTGGAAGGCAACTCCTAATGAATTGAATAAAGGAATGGTAATTACAGAGTTCCAAAAATGTCATTTTAATAGGAATTGTATTCAACCAGACATACCACAGTTCTATAAGAAGATCTGAAACATCTGGATGAATATTCATTCTGTAGAACCTGAATCGGCAGGTGAGATACAACATGAAATTATATGGTTCAATAGATATATAACAATTGAAAAGCAATCGAAAATGTGGCATGGCATGTATAAAAACGGGTTAAAATACATAGGAGATTTACTGAAAAGAAATGGAAAATTCTTATCTACAGACGAATTAAATGCAAAATTTAACATAAATGTGTCCTGGTTACAACATTACAGCCTGAGGAATGCAATTTCTTATAAATGGAGAAGGATGTTGTTAGATAATGTAGCACATCATAATAGGCAAAGTTCAGCATGTAACATAAAGATAGGTAATATATATTATATAATGTGTTATCTCTGAATACTAAAACCTTATATCAATTTTTTGTTGAAGAGAAACATAAAGATATAAGAAGTGCAGGAGAACTTAAATGGGAACAACAATTTTATATCGAATCTGATGACTGCAAATATACATACAGAATTCCGTACAAGGTCACACGTGAGACTAAGCTGCAAACCAAGCAGTGCAAGATTATCCATAGATTCTTCCCATGCAAAAAGTGGCTTTTAATACATAAAATAACCGAATCTGAAAACTGTGACCATTGTGACAGAGTTGACACCTTGATTCATTATTTCTTTACATGTCCAGCCAATCATACATTTTGGAAGTGCTTTGTGAATTGGTGGTCCAACATTAACTGTTTCAATATCCCATGGACATTGACATAAGATGCTCTTATAGGTATCTGGAAACTAGACAAAGTTGACAAAGATAAAATGATAATGCTTAACTATTCTATACTTTTGGCAAAATAGATTATACATAGATGTAAAATTAGGAAAGAAGAGCCGACTATGTATGAATTTCTGAAGGAATGGAGAATGAGACTGGATGTTGAAAAATACATTTGCTACAGCAAAGGCGATCTTTCAAGCTTTAATAAAAATTTCAGCTATTAGATGAAAATGTTTAAACAGGTATTAAATTGGTCAAGCAATAATATCAAATTTCTACAGTTGGGTGAAAATGTAACAAGACCGCACATTTCAACTTACTGTGCAATATCAAGGCATGTGACTGGCATGGGTAACTTTATTGATATATGTAACTTATATGAGAAAACGATAAAATAATGAATTATAAAAAAAAAGTATGGATATCATAAGTGCATTGAAAAAGGCTTAAATTTCATTAAGTGCGGACGCCAGATCCCTTCTGAGAGTTTAAGGTGAAAGGCCCTGCACAATGTGACATACCTGAAATGTACCTATGTAATCTTTCACTAAAATACACGGTTTCTGGAGTAAAAAGTTAGGGCGTGGGGTGAGCAGGGGGAGAGAGAGACGGGAAATGGGATATATATATATATATATGCCACCCAAATCGTCCTATGGACGGGCCCACTTGGTTTTAAGTAGCAGAGCGCAAAGTAGCTTTTGAGTTTTCGTCAGAAATTGAACAAAAAAATTGCTCGACTCTTTATACCGACTATTATAATTACAGTCTCTTGGCCTATGGCAAACTTATATGCAAAGGTTAGCTGCCAAAATAGCGCAGTGTATAGTGTCAACCCAGCGCACCCAAAAGACTAAGCAGATTTTGCTCTCCACCGGAAGTGCGGGGGAAGTGCGGAATCGACCTTTTCTGTTTAGACGCAGAGGATGCTGCAGAAAATCAAGAAAGGATTTTTAAAGCCATTTTGAAGAAAAGGAAACAATGTGAATGAAAGTACATGTACTTAAACACATCAATTGAAGAGTTTTACTATTGTCTCTTCATTTAATTTGAGGTGATTATTTCAAAATTCTTGTTTATGTGAAAATCTTTAGGTAAATTAAAGGAAAAAGGAATCATGACCCTCACATTCCTGAAGACTGGGCTCATTTTTACAGGGATAAAAGTTTTGCAGTTAATGTTGCCTGTTGGTCTTTGAATACATTACTGCACAAAAATTTTGGAAAACTTTATGGTGATGCTAATAGCCTACCACAATAGACCGTTATCCCTGGCAAAGGGGATTTGAGAGGCCATTAGATTAAGTAAAATTAATTTGCATATTGTTACACTAATTAATCTGTTACATGGCTAAGGTCGAATTAAGACATCTTACAGTATGAAATAGAGTGAAAATGTTAAAGAAATTATCATTTGGTCGAATTTTAGATAATTTTTGAATATGTATATTTTCTGTAAATTTACATGTATATGCCAGTAATGTATTTTTTCAACTAAATTTGCATATTTTTCAATATATCATGTACGTTGTATGAATATTGCAAAACATAGCAGTCAAGGTAATGAAACTGTGTGACAAATAAGGAGATTATCTGTATGAGTCAGTTTGGGGGAATATTTCACTATGTAGGAGATTTTGCCTTTTTTTCTATTTGTAAATTATTGAACTTGTGGTGCTTAATTTGCTTAATGCTGTCATTTGGGAATCAGCTATATGATTATACTAAAAAGTAGTCTTAAGGAACATGGAATGTAGAAAGAAATTTTGAGAAAAAAAATTGATAAGTTTTAATTTGGTGTCATGTTGTTTGGTCAATTTTTTTATATCATTTATTTATGCAAATTTTAAATTTTAATTTGCATATTGGTAACACTTGTGGATCAACTGGATGATTAATTAAAATTATAGTATTCAACAGTATGAAGCAGTGTAAAAAAATTTGGTGAAATTATCTTTGTTAGTTCAGTTTTTGTGAATTTTTCAGTATTTTACATTTTCTTCAAATTTCTTGTGTCGGCTAATTATGCAGATTTTCAAAGCTAATTTGCATATTTTTGTCAGCACATTAGCTGCTTTATCATTATATCAGTACATAACAGTCATTATGATGAAACAGTGCAAGAAACTTGGAGAAGTCAGTGTTTCTCTAAATTTGGTGGCTCTTTATACTTGTAGGATTTTCTGTCATTTTCCGCATTTTGCGGACATTGTGAATTTTGAAGATTTTTCAGTTTTTGAGGATAAATATCTGTAAATCTATTACAGTCACATACTTTAAAAAAAAAATAGGCATGTTATATGGATCATTTTACAATTATAACAACATTTGTGGGCTTCTTGCTTGTGTATTTCTTCTTCCATAGTACCCTTAAAATAGGAAAAATGCTAAAAATGTGCATAAATCAGTCGCGAAATTGAAATAAAAGTGATTTTTGTGAGCCCATAACAGTGAAATGCAATGTATTTCAGTGTCTTTTATCATAAAACTTGGTTGTATAATGAAGACAGATTGTGCTTTTTTTGTTTCTTGGGAGGTCCTTCTCTGTATATGGTACCATGAAGTTGGGTTTTTGCCTCATTATTGAAAATCCTGAAAAATGTCTAAGTCCGGCCGTTAGAAAAAAATCGTTAAAAATTAATATAAAAAAAATCACCCTTTGGTCCGATTTCAATGAAATAAACACTGTTTTCTCTTTTTTTTTTTTTTTTTTGAGATCTTACATTTGAAATAAGTTTAAAGTGGGTTGCAACGTTAGAAAAAATCTCTCGGTGGTGCCTACTTTAAATTAAAGAGCCCATGGACTTAGCCTTGGTGAGGCTTTGTCTGTTTGTTTGCGACGTTAGAGCGATCGATTTCCAATCCAACTTCAAGTTCCATAGGTCTGTCATTTTCGGTACAGTCAAAATTGTATGGTAACTGTATTATTGGGTTAGCTGGGAATATATTGTAGACTTTGTTGTGTGATTTGTTTGGTTTGCTTGTTTACATGATTGTGTGTGTTAGTAATAAAGTAGGTATTGTGTGTTTTCCTTTTGTTGTTGTTGTTGTTGTTTATTGGGGGTGCGGGTATTTGTTTGTTGTTGCTGTTTTTTAATTCCTTAGCAAGCAGATGGGTCTTCCGTACTGCCCTAGTGAGGCCATCCCAACTTGCCACTCCACATCTGATGTCATGACGATTTAACCCTGGCTGAGAAGCTGTAGACCTCCTATTTTAATGTAACAAGTTAAACTATTCAAATTTCAATGAATAATGGGACATATCAAATGGTAAAGATACCAATTGATTGGGCTTTGCCCTTGGACAGCTTCAAAACTATCAGAGTAGTTTTTTTTTTTTTTTTTTTTAAATATCAATATAAAACATGCTATAAGCTTAAATTGCAAAACAAAAAAAATGTCAGTGTCACCGAGACCAGTGTGTAATGTGTTTCACAGACTCCGCGACCTGCAGCGCCTTTCTTGTCATTAATATCAAATATATACGACTAGTTTTAACAGGGCATATCCATCTGAAGAAAATTTCTTCAGGCTTCGCTCTGTGAATCAACTGACCCAGTTTGTCGATGGTGAACTGGACTGAGGGCATCGACGTGCACCAATTTGCAAGGCCGCACCCACTGAAAACGCGTACACGTGGTGGCTTGCCCATGATGTGGCACACCATCTGTCTCGATCGTGTGTGCGCTGTGCTGTGATGGAGCGAGACGAAAGAAAGAGCACCGCATTTTAGGAACAAATCCGTTCATTCTTTTTTCGTTCCTGTCTCTCGGGATACATATTCCTCAAATATCAGGAATACTGTTTCACTGCAAATCGAAAACTTGTTACATTGTACAATGGTAATGCTTCCTCTTCACTCAATCCAATCAACATTTCTCGTATATCTCGCCTACACTCGGGTGATATTCGCGCAATGCGTTGCATGTTTCACACGGCAAACAGTCTCCAATCTCCTGACATTCCTCGCCGCTGTATGGCTGGTTGGGACACATGTCATATATTCGTGCGCCTCGCGAAAAATGAATGAAATAATTAATAAAATTTTACACAACGTCTCATTACCTTGAGAAAACACTTTTAAGACCAGTTTTATAAATTCGGGCACCAAATAAATTCCAAGGGTATGATTTTTTTGTTTGGAGCATTTTGTTTCTCGAATATTCGCGTAGACATTTTGCGTACACGTCAGGAAATAGTCCGTGGCGTGATCGCCTGATTTTGTATTCATAAACATTTGCTCTGTTTACTGCCGTTCGTGTATGCATCCATCCTCCCGGAAAGAAGTAGCGAGTGACGCGTTTGTGTAAGACTTTAGCTTCTAGTTTTCTCCACACAGACACGCGATTTTCAAAGACAGGCCAGCAAACTAGGATATTTAATTTTAGGTTGGGTATCAAGCTAACATTGTCTCATGATAGACAGCTGAGAGGAATAGACCAAGAACTTTCTCGGTATCTCGGGGAGTATACAAAGCTTGTGTAACAGCGGACGGTTTCCAAATCCCCACAATTTCCCGCGACCAAAGCATCATTCGACTGCGTTGTGGTACTTGACAACAACATAGGGAGTGATAACCTTACAACTTTAGTGGGAAATTAGAGGAAAATTCAGCGAGGGAAGAGTGAAGTCCACTTCGACGCACTATGAAGATTTGTTCTTGGAGGACTTGTATACTTTGCCTATGTTTAGGATTCTTTTTATTGGGCATCACAGAAATTCAGAGTGAGTATTACGGTGGAACAGTGTGGTATGTGTTTGTCGAAGACTTACACCAACAGCTACTAGTATTTCAAGAACGTGTTTCCGGTCGGTTGGATCCACACGGGTATTTCTTTTTGAAGCTATCAATTTAAACATACTGACAGAGAAAATAATATTTTGCAAGATATTCTTAATATTTATTAATTCAAAGCCGAGACACAATTGACCCGGGTTAATGATTAGGCAGGTCACACGGACTCCGAAATGTCTGCTTTAGCTATGCTGTGACATCGTGGTGTTAGATCGTCTTGTTTGTATTTTAGGCCGGTCGGCAAATAATTACTTATGCCGTCGTCTTATTGAGAAAGAATGTTTTCTGTTTGGATTAATATTCTGAACTGGTGAAAGTTTCGAAGTATGTTTGTGAAAAAAAGGGTAAGGTCATGTGTTTTTATTCGCATATTGCTACGGGCTTAATAAAGCCTTGTATGAAGGCGTGGCCTGACATGGCGTGATACTCCCGGCATTATTAGCGCTTGTAGCAGAAGGCACAGTTACAGCGTGTGAAGTTATATTTACATGTTGGGTGTCTTATTCGCAGTTTTTAAAATGTTCACGAGTAGCGCTGAAAGAGTGAGATCAAGGTGACGAGCAGTACTTTTGTAAAGCCGAATGTATGACTAACCGACCAGGAGACAATTTCTTACGACAACATCGCTAGAAACATCCGACAAACGGGTCAGGTCTCGCAGATTTGTCATGATCAAACATTTTGTTGACATTGAGTAGTGTCGTCATATCATAAATGTTACAAAGAATTCAAAATGTGCATGTTTTGTATGATACACAGATAATATAAAGTAAAAAAAAAAAAACCACATGGAAAAGGAAAAAAACAGCTGTTGACAACCATTTGGAATTGAACCACCAAATAGATGCCACCAAAAGTGGTGGGAGGGGCACTGGGCAGTGTCACTGGCGTGAATCGTCATCAATTTTGTTCAAATTTGAATATTGTTAAGATAATTTGATATAGCACTAATCAGTATTTGAAATAAGACATTTTCCCTGTTTAGAAGCAGTACCATTAGTACTGCTTCTGAACATTTCTAATGCTGGTGCTCTTGATCAGTGTTTCCCTTGTGCGTCTTTTATGTTAAATGGGGGGGGGGGGGCAGGGCAGGTAAGGAGAGGAGGATCTGTGCACGTTCATAACACACAACAGAAAAATGTCCCTTTAGACCAGTTAAGGTGCCAGTGGCTACTCTCCTTTGATGTATTTTAGTGAGAGCCTTTGTATTGCGCTGTGCTTGTCAAAATTTATAATGTTCAGTGAAAATAAACCCCCAAATTTAGGAGAGGTCACAATAATATTGGCTAATGTATGTGTATTTGGCTGAATATACATTTTTGTGGGACAAGGGTGTGTATTACCATTAGATTCTATGTTAAAGAAGTAACATTCAATAATGTTCAGTAAAAATAAACCCCCAAATTTAGAAGTCACAACAATATTGGCTTATGTGTGTGTATTTGGCTGAATATACATTTTTGTGGGATAAAGGTGTGTACCATTAGATTCTATGTTAAAGAAGTAACATTCAATTCATTGAATAGTTTTGCAGCAAAAGTTGCCAAATTTGCAGGAGTATTTTAACCACGGGCAATCAGTAGAATAGTTGTCATCATTGTATTCTGGTCAATACAAACCCATTCATACTAACCGTCAAAGTCATTGTCCACCAGAAATATTGATTAGTGTTACGAGGGAACCAACAAAAAATGGTGCCCCTGTGCTGTTTTCTTGTTTTTAACACCATCTACAGACCAGACGCATATAATCTGTATATCGAAAGATTCGTCACAATCCGCTCTCGATCTCTGCCCAGTGTGTGCCAAAAGTTTTTTTCTCTTATCTGTCATTTCGTTCAAATTTCAAAAGTCCCGATACTTTAACATGTAACTTGCTAGCATTTTCTATGGGTGCGGGGAATTTTTTGATCAGTAAAAACTGACGGACCGGTACTTTTGGCATGGACTGCCTGCCTAATAATTGAGTTATCTGATGTTTTTTGGCCCACTTTGGCCACTTATTGTTGAACTGTTGCGTAGTTTCAAATTTCAACTTCACTCTGATTGGCCACCAGTGAATAAGTTCATATTTTCACTTACCAGCTTACTTTATTTGTTAAATTGTGTACACATCCATAATCAAGTAAAGGAAAATGCCAATTTATTCACTGGTGGCCAACAACAAAGCAGAAATTGGGAGTCCGTACAGCGTGGGTCGCTTCCATTCAATGAAGAGTGGCTCATTTGGAATCAAGAGGCTTTGTGGGGAATAAAGTGGGCTAAAAATCTCCATCATTGTGCAGGGATCAAGAGAGTGGATTGTGATGAATCGTTTAAAAAAAAGAGAGACGAGAAAAATCTCAAGTGTGTTTTAGCTCTAACGCACCAAAATTTTGGGGGTAGATAGGGTAGGCTTTTTTTTAAGTCTCGCAATTTGGGTGCGTCACTGTGTTTCTTAGATATTCCACAATTTTGGATAGGTAGGCGTTCTTAATTTTGGATTGGAACTAAGTTAACAAGGGGTCGGGGGGGGGTGGGGTTAGAGATGGGTTGGTCAGGTTAGGGGAAACAAAGTTATACAGGTCCATGCAGTATTTTCAGGCGCTTTGTTCATCTCATTGTAGATGCTCCCTTATAAACTCATGAAATGTTTAGCTTCATCGTGAATTCTAATGATGTTTTCGTCATTTCACCTGGGTTCCAAACAATATTTACATTTAGTCCTATCTAACTTTTAGCATTGCTAGTGTAGGAGAAAGGCTGGTGTGCTAGCAGACCGTAACGCACGAGCCTGGCGTGTTGTCAGACCATTACACTTGTATCGCCCACATTCCAATAAGCCACGCCCATCTGGGTTTCTGTAACTCAACACTTAAACACGCTGGGCAAATCAGGCCCTGGTTGTTTCTTGTAATTCTGTGTACTAAATTAAATGTATTTGAGCAGAAAGATTTACAGGGTAAATGTTAACGAGCAGTAAGGGTCGCCATTGTGTGTGTTATGACATAATGACACAGGCGATTGAAGCTGGCATCGGGCAAGGCGTACGCCGCAACCACAATGCCATCATCAATCGCCCAAGTCATATGCCATGACAGTGATGACACACACACACAAAAGCAACCCACATTTTTAATTGGTTGTACCAGCATCTCAACTGCTGTCATTTTTAACTTAGTTATGCATACCAAACAAAGATGAGGGCAGGACATGCCAGTCCTTCTTTTTAGAAAAGTGTATGAGTGAAAAAATACTCTCCTAGTTTAGAGGAGAGTGATTTAGCTCACCCATATTATATGTTTGTAAGTGCGGTATTGGGAGCAGCCACAGGCCATGACGCATTGCTTGGGGATCCGAGGGCATGCCCCCTGGAAAATTTTTGGGTGACACAGTGTGAATATTGCAATCTGAGGCACTTTGGGGACCTAAGTTTACTTTTAAAGCCCTTTTAATCTCGAGTAAGGTAGATGGTTTTCTCTGTATCTGACCACCTACCCCTCAAAATATCAAGTTTTTCAGGTTTTCCTGTCGCGCTCAAATTATGTTTGCTACTTTTTACATGTCAGGACTTTTTGTGCAGTGATGGGACAGACATAAACTCATTTAAGTGAGCTTGGAAAAAATGTGTTCATCACAGTACTCTTGTTCCTGTTGTTAATCATGTTAATTTAGGAAAATTTGTAGTTTGAATAATGCCAGATTTGTTGTGTATTTCTTTACTAAAACACATCATTATGCATGCACAAAGTATCTGCTCTGTGGACCAGGAAAAGGGGAATAAAGTTAGAATCATAGAGCTCTGGGCATGTGTGCAGCCAGAGAGGCAAGGTATAAATATTGTTGTGGACATCATAAGGGGTCACATTAAGCATGCGTCATAGACACAAAAAATGAAGAAAAGACGCCTGGAAATCAATAAAACATTGTCATTTTGGGTCTCTGTAGACACGCGCACAAAAAACGCAATGCATTTTGAATGATACAACTGCAAATATTACCCCAGACTTTGCACCTTTGCGGTCACGGTGTTATGCATTGTCCACCATGACCATAATTATGCATTATACTGGTGGAACCCTCTGATGTTCGTCTTTGTATGTAACAAGTCTTATTTGCTAAGAAAAAATATTCCTGGGGTGTCCCTGCAAAAATTTACGTCATTTCACCTCATTATAAATGCGCTGAGAGCATTTCGAGAGTCTCTCATTGCGTGGGTTTGATCACGTGCCGCTCACTGTGCAATCAAACTCGTTGCCAATACATGTGCCTGTCTCATGTCTGCAATGTTGGGGAGCAATAAGTCGTATTTAAGCAAAGATTATTCGACCAAGATGTTAAATTTTCACCAAAAAGACTTCGAACAAATCTAGATACAGATAAAGGCACAGGTGAAAATACCTCAGGGAAGGCAAGGAATATACGCAGATTAGTCACACGTGGACAACGCGAAGATTTGCGTAAACACGATGTGGTCATAAGTTATTGATGGCTGTCTCCTATGTGCCACGTCGTTGTTGTTGATTTTTAACAAAATTTTGTTGTTTTGATTTTATTAAATTGTTTGAATGGAATAAATCTGTATGACAGAACAAGAAAGGAATGAAATTCATGATCGCAGACCGAAAAAAAAATATACGTATAACATAGCGGAAAACCATGCCTGTGACAGGATGTGTACACTCGCTTGTGTTATGTTGCACGGCCTGTACCATGTTGCTGGGTTAAAAAAGTGACCGCGCGTAAGATCAGACTCTCGACGCCTCCTACGGCATCAAATTTTTCAGCTAAATTGAAATAGAAAGTGCACAGAAATATAAATCATGTAATTTTTGACCAATTCATCATGTTGAATGAATCACAAAAATATCAGAGCCGAGGCGTGTTCAATGTGCATGCCGCTTGTTGTGCAAGAGAGTAAGCAACTGTCCGATGGCGTACGGTGTGCGATGTCAGATACTGGCACAGTGTAAGTGTGCTGGGGGTTGAAACCACTTCACAAACTATATTTTGGTAGACTAGGAACGTGTTACAGACTTAGTCTTAATAGCAGGTCCCTGGTTAGACTGGATCCATCCTTGGTACAATCGACAAATTTTAGTCATTAAACTCGTTTACATTGGCACATTGGTAACTTTTTATTCAATCTTAATTATAATTATGATTTGCCTGCAGTAGCATGGACCCACACTGAAAAACCTTTAATGTAACCCCTGCATCATGATTTATTATAATTATACTAAACTTATAATTAACACGTATATGTATTTCATGTTGTAGGTGCATGTGTGACCAGTACACAGTTCGAGTGTGCCAACAAACAGTGTATTCCCTTAAACTGGAAATGTGATACTGACAAAGATTGTGCTGATGGATCTGATGAAAGCGGTTGTCGTAAGTATCTGGAGAAAGTTTGTTCTGCTCATCTCAAGCAGGGTTTCTGCTACAGGATTAAGTGAGCAGAATTTTGGACCCTAAAATTTCCTGATTGTATATGTGTGTGCCCCTATGTTTTAGAGCCTAAGTAGGGCCTGTATTTTTCCGTTTTTAACGGAAACAGAATGGAATAATGAATTTTTGTGACCTCGGAAACGGAATGTGCTGTTTTGCTTTGATGTGTTTTACATACAAAGAGAACTACTGAAACGGAATTTGGAAATTTCTGGCTGGTGAAATGGAATTTCTAGTTTTTTGAAACGGAAAGATACAGGCCCTACCCAAGAACTTCCAAATGTGTTCCCGAACAATTTGCTCCTCCTGAGAAATTTTTGAAAATATAGGTGTTCATGGGTGCAATCTGGTGTACTTCTGGGCCTTAAAGGAGGGCACTCATTACGTTGTATTTTAAGTGTTTTGGGAACTTCATGTCAGGCACTTACCACATGTAAAATGGTTTAGTTACATTTTATTCCATATTTCTAAAATCTGCATTTTAATGTTGCTGAAATCAGCTTTACCTGTCAAATTACCGGAAGCGGCAAACCTATGGAAGATCAAAGGCCCAATCGCGGATCACGGGAGTCCTACTTCTGCACCTAGTTTTTTTTTACTTGATGAGAATAAACTCCTAGTTTCAAATTGAAGTGGTCGGAAATGTAACGAAAACTAATTATATATGTCAATGTATATGCAGCAGTTGTTTAAAACTGTTTTTAATAACTCGTTTTAGCGAGAAAAAAAGCAACGTTTACGAGTCACGATATGTCACGTCTTTCCTCGCGCGATCTTGGACATATTTATAGCCAAATTTGGAAACAGCGGTATTCTGCAGCCTTCTACACCTCCGTGCGGTAGAGAGTTCCAAGTTTTTCATTGACTGCGAACAGACGAAAATGCCAAGGTGTGTTTCGTGCGGTGGCACAGCCACCGAATATCCAGAAAGATATTTTCATTCTTGGCCAAAAGACACATCATTAGCAGATAAATGGAATGCTATTATGAAAATCCCAGAAGAAGTATTGGCAGCATACAAAAGCACGAAGTTGTGTTCAGAGCACTTCAAGCTGCGTGACGAATTCCGATCGTTTGATAACTCCCGGAGCTCATATTATCGCTCACGTTACACGGTCACGATTTACGACCGATTATCATGAACGGAGTAAATACATTGACAAATAATAATTGATTTGATTGAAACACATAACATATGCATATTCTTTACGTCGATAACGACCTCGGAAACAATTTTCATAATTTGAAGTGGCTTTGTGTTGAACAATGATCATGGTGCGCTTGGCTTCGTTATCAACCGATGGCTATGATTGGCCAGTTGTATAGTCGCTTCTAATTGGTCCGACATCTCGACTGGCTTCGAGTAATGGTGAACTGCTGGTAATGTGGGGGTTTTAATATTTGGCAATAAACATCGTAAATTTGTGAAAATTAATAAAATAAACATCAGATATGAAATCCTGATGAAAAATCCTTTCCAATGATGTATAATACAACGTAAGGAGTGCCTTCCTTTAAATGTGACCGGATCGTGTAGTGAAATCATGGTCTTGTAAGTGGAAAATAAAATGTTCCTGTAAAATATGTTTTCACATTACAAATATTTGGTGCACACCTCTTATTGAGTCTATATCAATGATCAGTCTGGATAAGTTATCGAAACTCATGTGGACTATAACATAATTTGACCTGACCGTGGGCTGTGTGTTGCCACTCACAGAGTATGTAAGCAGTACACTGCAGTGCTAGAAATAAGGAAAAATTTTCACTTGTCCCCCAACCAAGTGGAGTCTTATTCTAATTGAACTGTATGTAAATTTTGGACAAGTGCATTGGCAACTTTACTTGTCCGCCACAAGTTTCACTTAGTACGGACAAGCGGATAAGCCCTATTTCTAGCCCTGCACTGTATTAATATTTTGGAGTCTTGGCGACTCCTTGCATGTATTTTGGGGGGTCCCATATATACTTTCTTCAAAAAAAGTTTTGCATATGACCATAGATAATGTTGCACTCCATATGTAGTTTTACAAAGCACATAGTATGTAGTAAATACATTAAAATGAACAGTTTGTGGACCAGTCATGGACAGTTTACCTGTTTATTCCATGCTTGGTTGGCTCCAGAGACCAAAAAAAACCCCTAAATTTAGCATGTGAGATTAAAAGTCCTCATCGTAAGAACATGCACTTGTGTATCAGTGCTCTTCACTGCCTGTTGGCCCTTGATTCAAGACACAGGTTCTCAAGGTGTGAACACAACCTCATTTTGGCTACCTGTTACACAATATCAAGAAAATTTGGTCCTTAAACAGGTGCACAGAAAATGAATAAATTGATGGAGATAACTGGAGAGGTTCATATGGTGTGCAGCCACAACAGAACCTGTTGCCTACGAGGCATGCCTGAGCTATTTTGTTAGTGCAAGGTGGGATGAGCCAGCAAGAAGGTGCAGATGTGGGTATTTCCCAGAGCACCATGTGGCGTACCCTAGATCAAGATACAGGGAGCTGGGTACTTTCAAAGTGCAGCCCAGAGCTGGATGTCCCAGAGTAACAACCCCTGGTGAAGACAATTTTATTCGTACCACTGTGCTTGAAAGCAGGTTTTGCATGGCGACAGATGTAAAGAGACATTTTCAACAAATGTCAAACCTGAGAATATCTGACCAAACCATCCACAACTGAATCCATAGTGGTGGCATACATCTGTACACACCACTTGAGTGCCCAAAGTTTCAGTCTTGCCACAAGGAGGAAAGACTGCAATGGAGCAGAAAGCACAGCCCAAGATGATTGGCGACATGTCTTTTTCACTGGTGAAACAGTGTTTCAGTTGCATCTTACAGACAGAGGACAGTGTGTAGTGCAGGATACTCTGGCCGATGGGGTGGGGGTGGGCCCAGGGGGAGTGATGGGGAAGCATATTCCTTAATGGAAAAGACCGATTTGGTCACAATTCAAGAGACCCTCGATGGCCTTCGTTACAGGGATGAGATCCTTGACCCAATTGTCGGGCCATATGCAGCAGCTATAGAAGAGAATTTTGTGCTTCAAGATGACAATACCCGCCCACACGGGCATATGTTGTTACTGAATACCCAGAGACAAGATATCGATCACATGGACAGGCCATCACAATCCTCTGATTTCAATCGAATCAGACATGTGGGATATGATTGAAAGAATTGTGAAAGCACATGTGAACAGTGACACGACAAAGCAGCAGCTGGCAACCCTCCTGGTGAATGTATGGAAAAACATTCTACAGAGAGACATTAAGAAACTGATTTACGCTATGCATAAAAGATGCATTGGATGTGTACAAGCTCTAGGAGGCTACACACAAAACTGATTTGCAGAATGTGTCCATTGCGATCAACTTGCAAATTTTGAAAGTGAACCCTGTTTAAAATTTGTTGTTTTTGCTTCATGTGTGACCCTCTGTGTATACATTTAAGCAAATTGTGTTGTAAAGGGGTAAATACTGATGTCCTCATAAAAAAAAAATAAGGTTTTATGCTAAAATATTTTATAGAGGGGATCTTAACATCAAGATGCAAAATTTTTTTAAGAGTATATATATCATGCCTTGAGAGTAGAATACTGTCAAGGCAAGTAATTACTAGTATATGGTATTGCATAAGTATCATTATAATTGAATTGAAGGGCACGTTCTCTTGATTCAGCCAGCAGCAAAACTTCGTAGTTGCTGGCAGTGGCATTTCTTCTGCGGTAAAATCTGCCTATTCGTCTGATAAAGGTCTTGCTGAATGTTTGCTTTAGTTAGGAAGTTGGACTAGGTCAAATTAACAGGTGCTTTCTGTGTTTTTCGTGCTATGTGTTGCCACTCACAGAATATGTAAATGAGTCACATTGGAACCTATTCATAGGGATCCGAGGTGCCAAATTGAAACAGAAACGAAGGATTGTGCAAAGCAGTAGACAGTGTACAAGTTGCACATATGAAATGCTGATATGGAATCTTGTGTGTACCTGACACGAAGTCTTAACATGTGCTTGCCTGGTGTTTTTTAGTTTTTGTTAATTGAGGTAGCTAGTGCCAGCACAGAAGTAAACGATGGAATGCGCTGGGTGCCGGCTTATTTTGAACACTCTGCTTGAGTCGATGGCCATGGGAATAAAAAATGATGCGTAATTTTTGTAGTGGATGTCTTGCTGTCACATAGAAATAATAAACTTTATATTATACAGAGGACAAATGTACCTGGCGAGATGCATTTTTAGAACTTTTACAGTTGAAAATTGGCAAAAAATGCAAACGCAGCAGTAAAAATGTACTTATTTGTACCCATTCTAGGACTTGATCACTTCTATTAAACACACCAGGTTTGGTATCATTGGAAAGTTCTTGATTTTGACTGTATCAGTAAAATGGTTTCCCGTTGGATAAATTTGTTGTAAATTTATGTCGGACATCACTGTTGTGACCCTTTTTCTGCTGTAGGCGAGAAAACCTGCCCAAAAATACTTCTGTGCTATAGGCCAGTTTATCCGCCCAATGTAGCAAGTGCTGAAGATCAACTTTCAGTGCACATAATCACCGAGATATGGCAACATAGTGCATTGTCCTACAGATGCACAACAACTTAAATGGTATCCACTAGAACTATTGAGTGCCAAAATTATATTGGTATTGCAGTATCTCTGGGGAAAAAAAAACGACACACAAAGGTTTTACCATCAAGGAGATTGATTGACAGTGCATGCCTGTGTATGAGTTTCCCATTTTAACATTGATTGCATGCAGTTTCCACTCTGTATTTCTTTCAAAGGCTAACCTGAAACATTCTGAATGTTTTTAAAGTATCTACCATCAATATGTCACTAAATTTCGGACCTTGTGTGACATAAAAACATTAACTCCTAGCACTCTGGGCAGTTTTTGGGATCTGGTACAGACAGCCCCTGGGCAGTTTTTCGTTTTGTTGCACAGCATGTGACATGCGGTAGTAAAAGTGCCGTAACTTTTTTATTTTTGCAATTCATGCAAAATAATCAACATGAATTTCCTTGAGTAAGACCTTCTCTTTATTTATTTATTTATTTATTTTTTTGGTCAATTTGAACAAAATCTTGTGCCCTACACCCTAACAAAGTTAATATAATGATCTCAATCCAAATTGATCAAAATGGTCAAGCCTGTGTGAATACAAGTGCATGGGTACTGGGCCGCACATTTTCCTTGGTTAGCGTCACGAACGATGTAGTGTTTGCTTAAGATCGGTTGTGTGTCATAATTGTCATTAAATTACATTGGTAGAGTTTGTTGCTGCAGTAAATAGTCGATAAACGGACTTGATCGCCATCACTGATAAACTGTCAACTTGATCAACACATGCGGCAGCATTATTTTCACCTGAGCCATGTTTATCTGCAGCTGGCATATTTTACTCTCTTTTTGTTAAAAAATTGGACCCCCTGCTCCATTGTACGCAAAGACTGGTAGTATGTCATTATTCTGAACAATTTACAGAGTTGAATTTTGTTTCTTGCTTTAATTGTCTGCAATCGTCGTTTGTGTTCATACAAATGTAGCTATCTTTCAAGCCAGATTTTACAACACGAGGTAGTGAGCACTCCCGTACGAATCATCTGTAGAAAAACTAAGCATTTGATTGGACGGCAAACACCATGTGATAGATTCCGGCCCCTGTTGACCAAGAATATTCAGGAGAATCGTCTTCGGTCATTTCCGACTAAAATAACGGTGTATCTGTTTGAATACCAGTTTTTTCGGGGTTTCCCTTAAAATACTTTTTGTTTCAGCCGATGGGAGAGCTTGTTCTTAAAATAGACAAACAGGGCCAGAATTTCGGCGAGAATCCGAGAATCCATTCTCGTAAAGGTTCTCCTAAACTTGTCTTTCTTTAAAAAGAAAACTAATTGACAAAAATCCAAATAGATTCTCACAAAATTCTGGCCCTGACAACGTTTTCGGCATTCTTATGGTGTAAAGAACATGGCGGGTAGACAAAGAAAAGATGAAGACCGTGACGCTGAAATCGCCATATTTTTGTGAATTTTTGCAAAGTTACATCATTCAAATTGTCACAAACAATGGCCCTATCATTTATTTAAATCATCGTAGAAGGAAAATATTCATTTTTAATGCAAAATAAAAATAGCCATGGACAAGAACTGAGGTTTCTCTACAATAAAATGTGCGTGGCAGCATGTAAATAAGCAACACAGGGAATTTGACACTACCTTTAATCAGCCACTTCAAAAGGTCGAGGACACTCAACACTCGCATGCTAGAGTTGAAGACTGTTGGCTTGAATGGTCAATTCCACCAGGCTTGTTTTTTGAAAGTGGCCACTGCACATGTTTTGTCACATGCAAAATTATTTGCATGACCTGTTGGTCAATCAGGTTGAGAATCTCGCTGAGGAGCCACACAGACAGATTTGCTTGAGGCAAATCTGTTCTGGTTCAAATACTGTAATGCCCACAAACTTTGGTGTGTGGAAGTTTCGTGGGTGTATGGGGCAGTGTGTGTGCACCAAAATTGTGGTCACTGTTACCTTGACTGAAATTTATATTCAGTTGTCGTAGAAATGCTTTAGGGTATAGAATAGGCCTACTATCATTTGGAGATGAACATATTTTTGTAATTCTGTAATCATAAAGAGGACATGTTAGTAAGGTTACAAAACATTTTTGCTGTTCGTTAGTCAAAATTTTCAGTGTTTTTAACTGGTAAATCAGCATTACTTTGAATATTGTGAACTGGAGCGTGTGCCATCTACATTTTTGGTCGTGATCATGTAACGGAATTTCAATTATACTACTAAAATGACTTGTTCCGCAAAATCAGGCTGAACTTTTATTGGACAGTATGACAATAGAGGTGGCTATGAGCACTTCAGGGACAATAAATTAAAATTTACTGACAACAAACAACATAAAATTTTTGTCTAAATTAGAATTGGTTCCAGTCCATTTTAATAGAAACTGAACTTATATGATTCATATTTCATGGCATCATTTCATTTAGTACTGGTACCATTTCATTTGGTACTGTCAAATTGTAAGTGTCTGTTCTTGTTTTGAAGGCAACATTTGCATTAGTGTCCAATATAACCCCTTCAAACTCGCAGAATCCTTCAATCTCTTGCTTGCAGCTCTGCAAGTTAATTTAATCAAGAGTCTTCACCTTATAAAAGTTTATTTTTTGGACATCAAAATTTAACTGCACACAGTGAGACAATTGTGGAGTCGTCGTCCAGGTCAACCTATGGAGTCAAATTATTGACTCCCAGCATGGGAGTCAATCGTGGTAAATTGCTCAATCATACAGTGAGATTTCCTGGAGCAAAGCACAGAGTCAATCCTGAACTTTGCGGAGTTGAAGCATGGAGTCAATCCTGTACTGTTAAGTCAAAGACTCGGAGTGAGATTTCCTCGAGTAGAGCGTGAAGTCTTAGCAAGGAATCAATCCTGATGTATTGCTCAAATCAAACTGGTACAATACCAACCTCAGTCATGATCATAGTCATTTAAGGTTGAGTGGAGTTAAGTGCTTGATATCTTAATTTTATGACACGCGAAGTCCCTCCAGATAACAGTACAGTGTATAAAGTTCTATATTAAGACATTCCAGGTAATTTCTAAATGAAACACAGTGTATTTGAACAGTTTGTTAGGCTTCATGTATAGATACGTGTATGTTTTACATATAGTATTGTTGCAATCATGAAATTTGCTTTGAAATGAAACATTCTATTACCAGTAACAGAATTTCATAAAATCAATGCCTATTAAACAATAGAAAAAAAAAAAAATTAAAAAAATTAAAGATACATAGTATAAGTTGGTCTTGTATGTTTTCTTTTTGGAATTATGAAAATTCTTGCTAAAGTTGGTTTCAAGTAACAGGAAAAATTTGCTAATTTTGGTAACCGAATTTCATCACACTTTTGGTTTAAAGAATCCTCTTTTAACAGTATATGAGTCGACTCTAAAAGTGTATTATTTATTACTTATGCATCATAGCAACCCATCCTAATGTCTAGTGAAAAATCAAATTTAGGAAAAACAGGTGTGACAGATTTCAAAATAGACGTGTCCTAGCCTAAAAGTACCCCTAACTCAGTAACTTCCAATTGTAGTCACATTTTACTTGTTAAACATAGAGCAAAAAGGAAAAGAGACCCAGAAACTTCACCAACTTGCCTTGTAAAGGTACATCTAGATTGCCTATATACTCTTAGTTTTATTTTTCACCTAAAAATATTAAACTCTGGCATGATCATGCCCTTTTGTCAAGCATACTTTAATTATACATCATTTTTAACTAATTTTTTTACTACTGTTGACATTCAAAATGTGAAAATTTTATTGAACATACATAAACACACTAATCAGTTTGCTCTACCAAAAGTTATATGCTGGAGGTTGACCGTTTCTAAATGTTCTACACCCCAGAAACCGTGGGGCTTAGGCTTTAAAATTAAGCTATAAAATTATTTATTTATATTTATTTACTTGTTGCAGTTGCATTCTTTAACAGTGTGCTTTTCCAGGGCGTAACATGTTCTTGCATTTAACTACACATGGTTTTTATGAGGGAAATATTTTAAAATTTTCCTCTAAATTATAGTGTAATTTATAATTTAACATCTTAAATTGAGTAGTTTTTTAATGGTATTGTTAAAACAAGTTTCAGTTTGAGAATCGATCAGGAATATTATATGAACCTTATGGTGACCTCTGTCAAAAGTCTTCTTGATCAACACCAAACTGAAATTTGCTGACATTAGCACATAGGCTTCAGCTTGAGGTCAACCTTGGAAGGAGACCTCAATCTATCAAACACATCAAACTGTTTCTTCATGGTCTGATTAGCAGTGTTAGGTTAGTAGAAGATGGTTGCAAAAAAACGGGAGTTTGCACCAATTTCACGTCAGTTAGCTTGATAGGTGGGGTATATAATGTACACTAGCACACACAACACCCTGTGCGTTGTTCATCTTGTGATGCAGTGAAGGGGTCCATGGGTTAGAGCATATTGTAGGCAAAACTGCCTTGTAAAGAAAGAACATATAACATGAAGTAACAGGAAAATTGCTGCTTGGGGAGGCAAGGGGCCACCCTTGCTTAAATATCAGTTTATCTCCTTTGCAACAAGTTTCTTTTTTAAGGGGGGAGCACTGTATGAATAACCAAGTTCAGTTGAATCTGGGTCTGAACTTGGTGCGCACAGCTTTCCAGCCTGGTGAGCATGCAGGCATTAACATAATTATTCATAGCTCATGAATAAGAGGAGGTCATGTGGTCCATTTCTTTGAACATGGAGGCAGCGTCAGCCATGTTTTGGCTCACTCTGCTGTTAGTTCAATGCTCAGTGGCCGTTCCACACATCCAGCCAGCAGGTTAGTCTTATTTAGTGTAATCCATGATATGTCAGGTCTTGTATAATTACTGTGAGAACCTTTGTTGTGGCATTAGGTTCATTGAGGGAACAGCTACGTGTATGCTGTCTTGCAGCATGTGGCATACATTAACACAGGCATGGCCTTTTCATTCATAATTATGGCAACGTGGCTCAATAGGAATGTGGGTAGCTTGGGTGTTGCGTGATATTCTGTGTTCACTCCTCTTGCTTGGTGAGGGGATGGGGAAGGCAACATGTAAATTTAATACTGACACAAGATGTATTGATTTCAGTGGCAGTAATTAGCTGAGATGGGGTTTTTGATGAAGATAATAAACTATAGCGTGTCTAGTTTGTTATGTGATAAAATTTATTATTTCTGCCAGAGAAGGAAATGTCAAGACAGTAAGTACCCTTTGAAGCTGGATACCAATTTGTTGAAATAAAGTAAATTTGACATATTTTAGCCCATTTCAGTTTTCATTGTTCAGATACAAGGATTGACAAGCTTGTGTACATGCTATGTGCAGTGCACAAATAGTAAACCTGGCAAAGGTGGATGTTGTGTATTGGATTCGGTCTGGTTATGTGCACACATGGTGTGATATACATCTTGATGATGATTGGACGACAGTGTACATTCATCAATAAATCGTGTCTGTAAAATAGCCCACATCACATGCGGACATGACGCATGTACTTGCTTGTGTTACACCTAACTAATCTTGTATACACAAAGTATGATGGGGCTTCTAGTCCCAAGTCATTCCCTTGTAAAGAGGACAAGTTTGTAACCTGTTCTTCTGGCAATAGTAGTATGATGGCTTTGGCAGTGTGGGGAATGCTGTATGCTAACACAGTCATGAAATAACTGTTGACCCAGCAATGCCAAAGATGATGAAATACGGTGACAGGAACTTGTGATTCTCCCGTAACAAAAAGTTAATTGACAGGAGCAATTTTTTCGCAGTGATATGTGTATATATGCACACATAATGAAAACTCTTGGTACTTTCATTGTCATGTCTGTGTCCATTTGTATGCTTGCGAACACCGTAACCTTTAAACAAATTGAAACTGATATTTTAGAAGCATCTCATTGCAAGCTTTTAAAACTGAACTTTACATTCTATATACACATATACAGAAAACTCTTCGTACTTTCATTGTCATGTCTGTGTCCATCTCTCACCCTTGCGAACACTGTAACCTTTGAACAAAGAGTAACCAATATTCTAGAAGCATCTCATTAATAGCATAACTGAATTTAACATTCACTGATCTTGACCTATTTTCAAGGTCACTAGGGGTCACATTTTCACCCTGGCTGACTGATTCGCGATGCTGTTGGATCGTTATTTATTGCTTCCCCTTTTCCTTTTTACTTTCCCTGTACATGTATCAATTAAATGTACAAGAGTAGTAAAACAGTAAAATTATGAAAACTCTAGGGAACAACCCTAATTTTTTTCAAGATAACGCTTTGTGTTTTTTTGTTTTTAAATGGAAGCAGAATGTGCATTGTTTCAAACATAAACCATACGTTGGCATGTCATGATTATTCATATGGTATGTGGCACAGTATATTCTTTTATTGTCAAGTAATGTGGTAAAGTATATTTTCTTTTATTGTCAAGGAAGTACTAATAGATACAGCTGTTTTTGCCACTGTTTGCAAACATGGCTGAAAAACCTACATCTGTCCAAAGCCATAAAATATAACCCTTTTATGGGCTGCAAAGGTTAGACTGCAATTGGTTACAAAAAACGAGCCAAATGTACATTGAGCCCCAGATATGTACAACTTAATCACTGAGAAACTCATCATGCATAGAAAATAATGTCCTGAGGCTCATTTTCTATGAATGATGTGATTAACGAGCTTAAACTCCTTTGTTTACATTCACAAAATGTCACAATGACAGTTTATACACAATTGTGTCGTGTATTGTATTTTTGGCCCTGCTGAAAAACATACACACAAGGATGCAGGTTATACAAGAAAAATATTACAAACATTGGAACAGTTAAGGGGTGGAGCAGAAAAAATGAAGCTTTTTTGTGACTGAAGGGTGAAAAATCAACCTCTTCAAATCTTTATGGAAGTCATGTCATTACACAGCTGAAAGGTCAAAAATCCTGAAAATATATGGTTTCTCATTACTATTTCAAGTAATAAGACTGGTATGATGTGTCAAACATTGTATTGCTCTTGTAAAAATAGAGTATTTTTGTGCTTTTGTTATTCAATTTTCCTGGCTTATGCCAAATGAAAATCGAAAATAATAACACATTTGGTATAGCAATATCATATTCATGATTACATGAAGCAAACTAGGCATTTTATTCGAGACTTTGTTGTTTTTTTCAGAAATTGGGGCCTTTTTTACTAAAAATACTAGTGATAAAATCAAATTTGGTTTTCTTTCTTTGCTTGTAAATTTGAAAAATTATATGTTTATATCAGATTGTTTCTCTCTGTGTATGCTTGAAGGTCATGCAAATGTTTTCCAACATTTTCAGAATTATACATTAATAGGTAGCCAATCCACAGAGGGTTACGGTGTGGCTGTTTAAATATGGAAATGTGGTAACACTTGGGACATCTCATCTTTCTTTGCAGAATCATTCATGAACTCATAATGATATCAAATAAGTGGCATGTAAAGTCTTTATTTTGTTGAAACATAATATGCTGTACCAAAAATGATTGTTAGTTTAACTACTTATTTATCTTCTTCTCATAGAACAACTTATTCCCATGGTTACAAAATTCAAATATATAGACATTTTTAATTATGAAGTAATACAATTCTCATCAGAGATGCATAACTTTTCATATGATAACATCTACATGGCAGGTAGTCATACACATGACTCAAAACCACCATATGAAATGCACATTTTTTTTCTGGCAGCAAATATCTTCATGTCCCTTTGGTAACGCTTGGGACAGAACCCATATGTAGCCATGCTAGTACATGGCAAACATTCATATAAGGATGGAATACTAACAGACTAACAATTATGTTTCAACTTCAATGCAAAAGTAACTTGTGTAATTATTTTGCTGCATTTCAGCAACAGAAATTGATTACCATATTAACAAGTTGGAAGTCTTCAAATTCTCTAATGTCTGATCTTTTTTCTAGATCTGTGTCGATAAGCTTTAGTTTCATGTAAAGCATGACTTTGAAGCTTTTGGATTTTTAAAATATAATAGCTAAGCAAAAATTTTGGAACTGTTGTTAACTAGTAAGTGTAGTAACTCTCTCACCAATCAAACAATCAACTACAAAGTGGAAAAGGTAACGTTTGGGACATAAGATGAAATGTCTCACTGTCACTAGGTGTGTCATGTCCCATTCAACTTTCTTATAGATGTTCATGTTCAAGATGAACATGTGTGCTACATTTATGTATAGTTAATCCATACATGTTCAGTTTTTCTTTCTGCTTCAACTGTTCATACTTAACCTTATCTCTCTTTAAGTTTGTTCTGTATCTTTTCTGGTTTTTTTTTTTTTTTTTTTGCTGCTTTAGTTTGTTCTGTCTCCTGAGTTTTAGTTTGTGTTCTCCTAGTGAGCCTTCTAAAAGGCAACTTAACAATCATATGGTTCTCCATGATTGATGTCACCAAGACAGCCAGTATCAGTGTACTTGGCACTATAGTCTCAACATTTGTACATGGTTAGTGCTAGTGGAGAAGTACTAAAATGTCTAAGGTAAGCTACTACTAGCTGTTAGGGTGGTCTACCAGCTTGATGATACCACTAGTCTCATTCTACCTGAAAAGAAGCAGATAAGGAGAGCATACATAAGCCCGCATGCAGTGCAAAGCAAAGAGTGCATAATAAGGCAGCATACCAGTGCAAACAAAGGTACAGGAGTGTATAAGACAGCATGCTTTTAAAAACTTATTGACCCCTAGTGACACCTTTTCCCACTAAAATCTAAATGTCCCCTGCTAATATTCTCTTTCATTAATTTAGAGATCATTTTTCAAAATTTTGATTGAAACTTGTTAGAAAATCACTCCAAATCACATGTACTTTCTTCAGGGGTCAATCAGTTGGTGTATCATTGATTTAAAAAAACAGGTGACCTTAATCCCAACAGATTATCATAAATTTAACGAGGTACTCAAGTTAGACATAAACATTACCTTTTATACATCCAGCCAATGTTTACAGCATGGCTGCTTCCCTCCAAGGAGCAATATGGTAGAGCAATAACTCTGCGTTCTCTCATTGACCGCCATGTGGCGCTGCGGACAGCTTTCATCCGGGTATTCAATAGCGGGTCAACCTGAGTAGCGTCGCGTACTATGATGTGTTAACGCATGGTGCAAACTGAGCGTTTTTCTTGGCGAATGAAATAACCAAGTGTAACTCATAGGCCTAATCATGATAATGTTGTCATTAATAAATACTTTTTGTAGAAAGTAATGCAATCAAGGAATCAACCCAATACACATTGTTGTGGAGTTAATCACATTTGATTTTAATTTTAATTTAACTTTTAACGCTGCCTGCCGACCCCCTCATCCACCCACCCACACACATACAGTAACACTGTAAAACTTGGGGATTCATCTATAATAACATATTCTGATGAGGTTGTCTACTTGTCTTTATTTTTGACACAATGACAACACACTCGGCAAATAAAATACAATCGACTTCTTACACTGTAAATTACAGTGTTGCCAACCCTCCCGAATTACCCGGGAGACTCCTGAAATTTTATGCTTAAAATTCTTGGAAAAAGTGTGGATTTTTGACAATTTTGAGTCACCTCCCGGAAATTCATCAATTAATATTTCCCTTCTATATTTCATATTAATTTATTAATCTCCCTTAATTTTACTTTCTATTTCCCGGATTTTAAGTTTGGCAGGTTGGCAACACTGTTCTTAAAACGTAATGACCAATGTTTTATCCTACTCGATCCTTCATTATCGCCCGCGATGAACCGGGTCACATTAAATCCTTGGAACAGGAGTCTTACGAAATCCCCATGCTGTTGAGTCCATATTATGTGCTATGTCGATAATTTGTTATATGTGATCATTGCATTATCTTAATAACTGTCGAAGAATATTCTTTATTATTGCATTTCTTTCGACAATTCACACAGTCGAGTGGCGCTACGCAGGAATGTAACCAGCAGAATGCGGTTCCCGGTCACCGCGGTTCAAATGGATTTTTCACTTTTTTAACACAACATGCGAACAAATGCATTCATGCTCTGCTATAATACAATCTTATCTTTCGTGTGTGTAAAATTTATTAGCAGATATTACGTGAAAAGGAACATTTTTTTTGCACTTTGATTGCTGATACGTACAATGTTATCACAGTGTTTGCAAATCCGCCGAAACCAATGTTCACCTGCAGGCGAGTACCCGGATGAAAGCGATGACTCGCGCCGTGTAGTGGCAGTTTCTGGAAACTTAAGAAACTGCCCTTTCCTATTAATGTGAGGTTACATGATAGACTGGTTCCATCACTTGCCAATGATTAAATGCAATTCTTTCCACAAGGGGGCAGCATACTCAACCTCTGTTCAATGTACCCTGTCTTAGCTGCACTTACAAACCCTGTCTGTTCACCCAATTGTGTGTTTTTTTTCTGATTTTTTTGGGGGGGGGGTGATTTTATTTTGCAAGCACCCTTTTTACTCCTTGTGCAACAGTACTCAAATTAAGGCATACACAGCTCCATACAGATACACATACACACACACCCACAATAGACACACATGCTGGCTTGATCGTTATACACAGTCATTATTCATGTTATTCAATGCATTTTACTCTCGTGGTTCATTCTACATAAAGAAAACAGGCAGTGCATAAAGCAGGCAGAGTGGGAGCAGTGCTGAGAAATTTAAAGTGTCCCAAGCAATACCGTAATACCCTTTCTAACATGTTCTATCTAATCAGTAATTCATTAAAAAGCTTTGATTCAGGATAAACATAGTACATTATAGTGTATAGTTTGAAACTGATGTTATTACGAATGGAAAAAAAAATGTATTTTGTTGTAATTTAGTTGTTTTTAAACCAAATATCATTTAAGAAAACATGGTTATTTTTATGCAGTCTACTCAAATCAGACAAACATTTTTAAACATTTCATAACTCTTTTGGCTCAAAATCTTAGAAATGTATGTTGACTATCAAATCAACCTGTTTTGATATAAAACAAAGCACTCAAAAGCATATAAAAAGCATAATAATCATTCCGGTAACGCTTGGGACAAAGGGTAACGCTTGGGACAATGACTACATATGCATGTACCAGTATATTGTAGTAAGTGTGTAGAAGTAATTCACAGCACATGCAGCATAAGTTCCATTCACTTAATGTGCACAACTCACTAAAAATAAATTAACATCATTTTTCCATATTCTGCACAAACTTATTCTGTGCAAGTAACGCTTGGGACAATCCACGGGTAGTTTACCTTTAGACTCCGTAATACATCTAAAACTGATTTCAGTATGTACATGTCATATACCACTTTGTACCTGGGAAAATGGGCTATGATTCCATACCTTTTTCAGATACTTAGTTTCAGAATTATGTTGAGTTTGAACATGATGAAGTATTAGGGTAAGATTTACTCAAAATTTGGCTTCAAACCACATAATTTGATGGGAGATGCATATTTTTGTAAAACCACACAAGTTGTGAATTAAACTGGCCTATTCTGTTGCGCAAGGTTTTCATACCTATAAAGAAAGTAAACATATTCTCCACTTCATCCATATTTCATTCAAAATAAGCATCTTTTGTATTATTCACTAAGTTCAGTCACAAAAAATAGGCATTTTTTATGCATTCAATAGCACCTAAATGGCTGTAATTTTGCAATGAATGAAGATGGCGCCATGATAATTGCACCATTTGAAAGGAAAAATTCCACACTGTTTCCACATTATGTTTCTGCAGCCCACAAGACCTTATTCAAATATCTGGAACAAGTTCATTTTGGCTTCACAGGAAAGCTTCATTTTTTCTGCTCCACCCCTTAACATTTATACATTAATAAAGACAAATTTAAGGATAACAATGCCAAAATATAGTAAATGAACTAACTGCAAACTTTCAATAGATAAAAATACAGTGCATCCACAGCAATCCATCATTCTTGCAAAATAAGAAGTCAAAACAGTGCAGTGATGTCACCAGTTTATTTTGACTGTATTTTGGTAATCATGTTTTCAGATGGGTCATTGGAGAATAGGAAACAAATTTACTTTCACCTAGGCCTAATCAAACATTTTAAAGACTGTCAGTTTTTATCTCTCTTTTTTTTTTTTTCCTCCAGCACAACGCACATGTACTGGGAGTGAGTTTGCGTGCAAATCTGGGAAGTGTATCCCATTAAGGTGGCAGTGTGATGGAGATGATGACTGCCACGATCAAGATGGACCATCAGATGAAGATCATATTTTATGCAGTAAGTAGTATTTCTTTTTCACAAGGTGTCAAACTGAATTTAGTGAGTGTAGGATAGAGCTGTAAACATTTGTAGGCTTTGTCTTGTTCTGTGAGCTGCGTCTTTGTCAGGAGAGCATGTACAATGATACTTATAGGACCAGAATGTTGCAAACTTTTGCAAGTCTATTTGGATTTTTTTGTCAATTGATTTTCTTTGCAATAAAAGACAAGTTTAGGGGAATATTTTTGAGAATGGATTCTCAGGATTCTCGTCGAAATTCTAGCCCAGATTTGTTGCAGAGATCTGCTCTTAAATTGAAATAACAGTTTAGTGGATCAGTCCTTTTCCCAAAAAACATCACAATCAAAATAATTTACCAGCTGGATAGCAAATGTATGGTGTTGGTTATATCAGGTATTGTTTGCCTCTGTAAACTGGTGACTATATTTATGATTCAACATGAGCTCAAGTGGCTTGTCTTGTGACAGTCCAGCTAACCAACCATAGGACCCTGCAGTCTCATTGAAAGGAAAACATGGTTTGACTTTAAGGATTTTGGTCATTGTCCCCTGAGTCACAATCAGGGTACAACATGGGTTGGGTTGCACAAACTCCAAAAAGTAGTTTTTGTGAACAACTTGATTTCATGGGGTTTTTTTTTAGCTCAGCTGACTTGGCTTGTCAGTGAGCTTTTATGATGCCAAGTCATCTGTCACTGCACAATTACATTTTCAACTTCTCAAAAACTGTTAACCAGATTCACTTCAAATGTGGTGGCAATGTACCTTGGGTGGGTCTCTACCAATTTTGTTCAAATGGTCACGCTCCAGATTCACTTCAAATGTGGTGGCAATGTACCTTAGGTGGGTCTCTACCAATTTTGTTCAAATGGTCACGCTCCAGTGATTTAAGAATTTTGTATGATTTTTTTTTTTTCTTTTTGGGGCAAATCTTAAAAAATATTTAAAACCGCTCACCCAATTGTTTTGATATGACACAGGACCACTCCTAGGGATCCCTAGTTCTTAGTTTGTTCATCAGGTGGTGCTACAATTTTTAGCTCAGCTGACTTGCTAGCTAGGCTGCACCTTACGAGGCTCAGTCGTCTGTCTAAGAAATGTCATATGCACTCAGCTAAATCTCAGCACAGGTCTTATTCAGTTGCCATCTTTTTTTTTTCTTTCTTTGTTTGAAGTAGATCATCACCTGGGGGGAAAGAAAAAAAACGGTTGCAAGGGACAGGGCCTGAGAGTGAAAGCTTGGGTAGCTAAGGTTTCTGTAGACCTCTGTTCCCAGTCTTGGTTTTCTTAGTTCAGCAGCAGATTGCCTCCTAGTTGTAGGGCTATGAAGCTGCCTCAAGTCTTCAGTAAAATTTGACAAGCAGTTACAGTATTGTCCCATGTTTGTCATAGCTAGTAACTCTAAGGACTCAGTATAAGTACCTGCCCGCATGGAGTACGGTGTGTCTACTGCTTCAAACAATGCCATAAGAATTGGGCAGCTTGCTTCAGAATTTTGTGTGTTGCAATATACACCTTGCTGTCCTATATTTTGCAGGCAAAAAGACGTGTGCCCCTGATCAGTTTGCCTGTGGAAATGGCAGCCAGTGCATTCCCAGAACATGGGTGTGTGACGATACCAAAGAGTGTCCCAATGGAGCAGATGAAAAGAACTGCAGTAAGTTAGGAAAATTACTCGTATAACTATAAAATTTTGTGTGCGAGAACAGTTTGAACATTATCAAACCCCCATGTTCAGTCTGTCTGTCTGTTTATCTTAAGAGAATCGTACATAAATGAAACATCTCATGATTCAAGTAAAGGCCACATCAAACTCAAAATTTACTTCCAATTGTACCTTCACTCTATTTCTCGACCTGATCACATTTTTGTGACCTTGGCCTCACTTTCAAGGTCACAGGACATGTGTGCAAAGCTGGAAGAAGTGTTCTAATTTTGTAAAATTAATGTGTTGTACAGGTAAACTGTGCATTTGTACCTGTATAGCTTGGAACAATGAGCACACATTACATATGTGCACGTACATATGTGCACCTGAAGATGTGAAAAGGGAAGGGGGAAAGCAGTAAATGAGTTAGGTAAATATTGTATTGCCCTTTGTCAAACATCTTTGAACCATTTACATCAGTTGTTGGTCAACTTTCATTATACCCTTTCTTGTCTCTTCAACTTCAGATTCACAGACATGTCGGTCAGATGAATTCCTGTGTTCAAACCAGAAGTGCATAACTTCACGTTGGAAATGTGACCAGGATGATGATTGCGGGGATAACTCTGATGAAAAAGACTGTCGTAAGTTACACAACCTATATGTATCCTATGAAAATGTGATGCTAAACTTTTCGATTTAAAAGTTGTGATAAATATGTCCCATTATTCACTCAAAATAAATTGAAAATACAGGGAGAAAGAATGATGCCACCAAACTAAATGTGCAGCATGTAAAGTTGAGCAGTTTTCAGTAGGCACATGTAACCAGTACTTTTTAAGGTTCCACATTATACATGATAAAGTTGTAAAATATTTTAAGTCTGCGTGCACAAAGGCCAAGGTTAAGACCTTAAGCCGTAGATTATGGGAAAAGATACAAATGGTGAACACCGTTTGAACGATCGGTTTTACAGCAGAAGCAACCTGTTCGCCACAAGAGTTCCGTTGCAACAATTCACGCTGTATTCCAAGCCAGTGGAAGTGTGACGGAGATGTTGACTGTCAAGATAAAAGCGATGAGTTGAATTGTCCTGACAAAGGAGCCACCACATCTCCCTGCTCTTCACGGGAATTTACCTGCGCTAACCATGACTGTGTGCACAAATCATGGCAGTGTGATGGAGACAAAGATTGCATTGATGGATCTGATGAAATTAACTGTAAGTGCCATTTTTACCCCCATTTAAATGCCTGTGTTTGGTGTGCTTTGGAAACTGAAAACTTGAAAAAAAAAAAAAAAAAGTGAGTGTCCCACAGCAGGCAGATCTCGCATGCCGTGGATCTACACACTAATTCTTCCATATGCCGTTTCTGTGGTTATCAATCCACAAGGTTGTCAAAACAGGTAATGTCAACTGGAAGACTTATCATGCTTTGATGGTAGTGTTTATGATAGGGATTTATACCTTGGAGATAGTTAATTTATGCAAGATGGCATGCCTAGATCCGGCAAGAGAATGGTACAAAGTTTCAGGCTGCAAAATACGCAACTTACCACTGTTTTGCAGATTTTAATCTGCAAATGTACCAAAAACAATTCATGGATCTTTATTTGGAAGTATGTATCAATAAAATCGTCACATTTATGCAACAAAATGTTTCTGTAGCATAAACTACGCAGTTTGAGTAGAAATGAGTACACCATGTCTTTGTTTACATAATTTTTAAAGATTGGTGATGCCCTGGAGATTGTGTTTATGTGGCTATCCCAAGATTAAAATTCCTCCACTTATTTTCTCAATATGCATGAAATATATATGTAAATTTTGTTTAAAAGCTTGAATTAATGTACACAAGAGTGAAATGGAATTGAAGCAGAATTTGCTGTTTTACCAAATGGAAAAAGACAAAATTTGAAATGGAAAATGACAGGCCCTTTTTAAAAATGTTACAAAAGTATTACAAATCATCTATGCATCTGGGATGAATTGGGATAATTGTGATGAAGATCAGTGTTCTGTTATAAAGTATAAACATTTTATGAAAATAAAGAATATCAAATGATTCATACATGTTTTTTCTTTCGGTACTTCATATGTAATATATATATCGTGTAAGGTCACAGGGACCATCACAAGTTGATTTGTACTTGTGATCAGAGATATGATTGTATTGCAGGTAATACCACATGTGCACAGCATGACTTCTCATGCCATAACAAAGAGAGGTGTATACCAGGCTTCAAACAGTGTGATGGCCAAAGGGATTGTACCGACAACTCTGACGAGATTGGCTGCAGTACGTATCACTTTTGTATCACTTTTACTTGTTGTGCGTTCTTATGGCAGTTACTTCAGAACTATGAATGAAATGTACAGTGGAGCTGTGTTAGCTGTGTAAATTGACGGATGATAAGATCTGTTGAGGTTATAACAAGACCTATGTGTTAGGCTAGTTTTAAGCAGCTAAAGGGAGTACTGCTATGCTAGCTGGAACTGTTGGGGTCCATTGTTTGTATGAACTAAGTTTTGCAGCACAACATAACAAATTTTGTATGTCAGTGAGGTATTGATTTTATTTTGCAGCCAAGCCAACCCAACCTTGTGATCCCAAAACTCAATTTGACTGTGCCAAGGATGGTAAGCAATGTATCCCCCTCAACCAAGTATGTGATAATGTAGCACAGTGTTTGGGAAGAGAAGACGAAAAATTTGAATTGTGCAAAGGTAGGTTTTCTTGTGATTAAGAGAATTGCATCTATTTACCCACAGTGCAAGTCTAGCTATATTCATGATAAATTATCACTCTTTGGGTTTTCTAGTGTTTAGCTCTGCTCAGTCAGCACAGCTACTGGAATCTGTTTATGTCCATCATCCAGCTGTCATTAGACTTCTGACATTTTCCACTTCTCAAAAACGGCTGCATGGAATGTTTTGATGTTGTACATGGATGTTCCCCAGGTAGACCTCTACCAAGTTTGCTTGGGATATGATGTTGCAACAATTTTTTGTTGTTTTGTTTTTAATGAAATTTTTAATTGGTTTTTGACAAAAAGTATTGATCTCAAGAATGACTTGGCCAATTGCTTTGATATCACACCTACGGTCACCTAGTTCTTATTTTGGCCACCAGGTGGCACTGTTTTTTTTTTTTTTTTTTTTTTTTTTAATGAATTATATATCATGCTATGCTAACCCTGTACATGTAGATAGCTATACAGACTACAGTGCCTGTGTTGCAATACTGTAAAAGCATATATTTTTTTTCTCTTTTGATTAAATCATTTATTTTACTTCAGTGAGCCACAAGACTCTTCGCGCATAATATAAATACAGAAAGTTGACATAACAGAGACAAAAGATATCAATGTACTTTTTTTTTGTGAACCATGTTATGAAGTTGAGAACTGTTTACATACCAAAAAGCAATTATATATGTAAGCTGCTAGTTGGTTCAAATTTTTAACACTTTGTACACACATTAATGCATTAAGCTCGTGTGGCATATGAAATACTTCTAGTACGCTGATATCTCTTAATCCTTTTTCCTTCGAATTAAGACTGAGAGAGTATCTCACCTTGGTGTGGGTTGGGCAATAATGCCAAGGAAAGTTGTTGATATGGGGCTTGTCTTCTTGGTGGGATATGGTCTTGTGCAATTGGTCGAGTTGTATTTTCATTGCTGTTGAAAATAGTCGAAAACATTGAAGCAGACTACAAACGACCATTAGCCAGTTTTAACTGGGTGGAGAGGAAAGGGGTTAATATCAGTTATTTTAACTTATATTGAAAACAAGTCTATAAGAATATGCAAAGCTTGTGGTAAAATATGGCATGTTTTGTATCAGACACCATAGATTATTTGGCTGAGGTGGGATGTTTGCGATACATACATGTACAAGTCTGCATATGTTCAGTCTAGATTTGTTGTTTTAGGCACTGTTGTGGATAACCCATGCAAAATCAATAATGGCGACTGCTCAGATATTTGCACTCCAACATACAAGGGCCATCGTATTTGTGAATGTAGAACAGGGTACAAACTGATGGCAGACAACAGGACTTGTATAGGTAAGTTTTTGTTTTATAGATGTACCTATACCAAACCCCCTTTGCTGGGGAACAAGGTAAAATAGTTTCTAATTTAAACTAAATTCAAGAAAATGTGACAATAATATTTATGTAAGTGAGCAGTTCTTCAAAAATATAGGTTTTAAAAACTGCGTTTAGTCTAAAGATGGCAAATTTAGACTTCACAGTAGATATGTAAAACCTGTTTAAAAATTGTGGCGACCTGCAAAGGAAGTATCTGAACTTTTGTTTCAGATATTGATGAATGCAAGGAAATCCCAGGAGCCTGTTCTCAGCATTGTGAGAACACCAAAGGTAGCTACAAGTGTACCTGTATAGAGGGTTACTACAAGGATCCAGCCCTGCCGCATTACTGCAAAGCAGTCAGTAAGTAGACAAATTTATGCATGACACTACAATTTACATCTGTCACAAATACTGCCATCAGTTTTCTTTACAGGGAGGTGGGCAGGGTATGAGCATAAATATGTACAACTTTTCATGTAAATTGGCATGTTAGCATGTGGTCTACATAGGCAGTTTGAGAGTTGGCATAAAATTCTTTCACCACCATGTACATCTTGATAAGGAAATGGGGAAGGGGTGAAAAGTGTTATTGAAGCACAGTTTGTTTCTCATGAATGCACATATGAATCTTTAGGCTGAAAATCTACCACTTTCAATACCTGCCACACACACACACACACACACACACACCAGCCAACTTTGGGGAAGGGTACCATTGTCATTCCATTCACCTCTTCTAATCACAGTAATTTACAACTGCACAGCTACTTCAATCAAATTTAGTGTGTGAAACCCTGAAATGAATAGCTTGAATGGGATTATATCAAATGCCTACCATTTAATTTTTTTGTGCTGTCCCTGTCTACTGACTGAATGACACTAGTGCACAACTGGAAGTTTGCACAGAAAACACTGTGAAACAACCCTAAATTAGGTTATCTATGAGATGCAAGAGCGATATGTGATAAAAAACCTTTGTTTGCCAGAAGAGGAGACATTGATGTTTTTAGATTGATCAAGAGAGAACAATCATTATTACATGAAAGTAGCCCAGAATGGGTACATTAGATCTTTTATAACATGCCAAACTACTGTACATCAGTTGATTTGCCAGCACAGTAGTTAGCCCAGTAGATCTATTTGACACCCAGGCACAAATATTGTTATAATGTCTTGACAGCTTGCTATATAAGCAAGAGAGGTAACATTGTTTTTAAATGTCCCCTGCTGAGTTCACACCAGAACAAAACCAGTTGAGCCCTCTCGCCTCTGTACTGCCCCCACCACTGGTCTTGCAAGGTTCTCTACTGGTTATTAAGGGTATGGCGCAGCTATTTTAGAGGAGGTATTTTAATTCATGTGTCTGGACAACATGTCTGTCTTTAATTTGTGACTATTTTGTATTTGTACTTTAACAGGTCCAAATCCATACTTGATTTTTGCCAACCGTCATGATCTGCGTCAGATCCACCTTGAAACAGATGAATACAAGGCTCTGAACTTTGAAGCTCAAAGTGCTATTGCTCTTGATTTTGATGTGTCCACTTCAACAGTTTTTTGGTCTGATGTTGCAAAGGAAAGAATTTACAGGTAAGAAATTTGGATAAAGGTACACTTGTTTTGTAGTCATGGTGGTTTGAATACAATGAACCACACGTTTTGTAACCCTGCATAAAGGTCAGATACGTGAATTATATAAATTGGCTTCAAAGTCCAGGTGACCTGACAGTTCTCCCACAGTATGTGGTAAATCTGAGCCAACAGATAGCATGCATATTGTAGAAATATTTGCTAAACACGCTGTACCCAAGTTCACAACTAAATGCGTGCATGCACATCATGATCATGGACAATTTGTTGCTAGAAGTTTGGATTTTTGTACAACTCTTGATGTGTGTCTGTCAGGAATAACTTGCTGATGGTAAAAGCTGTACCACTTTTTGATAGACAAGCTGTTGTGTTGAAACTTGCCATTTTGCATAAAGACACAAGCATGATGATTACTTTTATTGTAGTGGTAAACTAAATGCAAGCAAGAATGAAGATAAGAAAGTAGTAGCAGATGGAGTCATGACACCAGATGGAATTGCATTTGACTGGGTACATAAGCATCTGTACTGGACAGACACTGGCAATAACACCATTGTAGTGACCAAACTAGACAGTCCAGTCAAGAAAACTTTGATCTGGAAAGACCTTGATGAGCCAAGAGCATTGGTAGTAGATCCTCGTGACCAGCAAGGTTGGATGTACTGGACAGACTGGGGAGAGAAACCCAGGGTAGAGAGAGCTGGCTTGGATGGATCTCGAAGGGAAGCCATTGTTACTGTCGACATCAAGTGGCCCAACGGATTGACCATTGGTAAGCTTCTTTTCACTTGTTGTGTGTCCTGTATGGCAGTATTTACTAAAAATAATTCATCCGGTCTCAAAATTCTTAGTGTTAAAGTTCAAGAATTGAATATATGCACCGAGTGCAGTAACAGTAGTAGTAGTAGACCTTATTTATACAGGGTTGAATCCAAAATGATGATCATTGGGTCGTTGACTAGTTTTTAACACAAAATAGCAGGAGTAATTTGTCTGCCAATATATAGTTAGAAGGTTCAGGTAGGACACCCTGTCTAGAAACTAATAGTGCTGTACACCTGTAATTCATGGGACAGCATTTGGCAGAATTAAAAGTAATTGTTATGGGATTGCATGCAGCTGTTCCTTTATCGGATTATGCTGAGTAGTTTACTTGCTTTTTAAGTAATAGTGAATGCTGAAGGCAGTATGTCAATAGGTGAAGTGTACTTCCATTTTGTAATGTTCTGTTGCAGACTATGTGCTAAACCGTCTTTTTTGGGTTGATGCAAAGTTAAATCTGATTGGTAGTTCAGATTTGCTTGGTGGGAAACGTGAGGTCATTTTAACGTCCTTTCTTCATCTGAAACATCCATTTGCCATCACAGTCTTTGAGGTAAGTTGTTCTTTGTATGTTTTTTCTTACTGAAGACTAGTTTTTTAAAACCAGGTAGAAAATGTTGGGGACAGATCTTGTAAATGTGTATACATTAAAGTAATATATAAGAAAAAAAATTGTGAAAATGTTGCCATGACATGTCTCTGTGGTGGAAAGCAGGCATTATGTTGTGTGAAAATAATTTAAGTTTATGTTTAACATTGTTCTGCTGTCAGGACTACCTGTACTGGACAGATTGGGACACCGAGTCAATCCAGAAGGTGAAGAAGTTCAAGACCAACAACAGCTCTGATGTAAAGAACGTGGCTATTAGCCTTTACTCTCCCATGGACATACATGTCTACCATGAGGTTAAGCAACCAAAAGGCAAGTTCTGAAAACTGTGTAGTACCTGGTAAGGAGGACAGGATCTTAAATTACATGAGCAAGAGTGACGCTTATCAGGATGAAGATGAATATTTCAGTAAGAATGTCTAGTCCTTTCCCACAGCACTTTGTATTTTACAATTGTTAAGTATTTTTCTTCCAATCCAGACTAAATTTGAAGATTTTGCTGTTGGGAAGCACAGTTCTAAAATAATTTTCAGTGGCAAAGCACATGTCAAAGAATGACCAGTAAGTGAGTTGTTTGTGTTTACTTAGGTACGAACCGTTGCGGTCATAACAATGGAGGATGCTCTCACTTGTGTCTGCCTGCTCCGTATATCAACGAAGCATCAGCTAGAGTGACTTGTGCCTGTCGGGAAGGGGTGAAACTGAATTCTGATGGATCTACTTGTGACGAGAGTAAGTACAGCAACAGTGCACAGTAAGATACTGATACCATTCACCTGTTCACTTTTTCCTGTTCAAAAGTCACAGTCTGTTCTAAATGAACACTATGTTAACTGTAACGTCTACAAATCATGCAGGTAATACTTTTGAAGAGAAGTAAAAAAGCAGCAGTAAATGTACTTAAAACCACAAAAGTGCGTACAGAGCACATATCAAATGCATTGAGGATGCACTGTGGCATTGACCAGGAAATAGGAGAGCACAGTAGCTGTAGCATATTGTAGAACCTTCTGTAGATGTGTATGCATTAACGTTTACAACCTGCATTTTACATGTGTGGAAAACATTAACTTTGCTTTTACTATACAATGTATTTACTACTGTAGTTTTAAAGATACATGGGAATGTGTGTGTTTCTGGGATGAATGTATGAGGTCAGATTCCTCAGGCAAACATCTGAATAGAAACAAAAATGCTAATCTCACTCACTGCCATTTTTTAAAAATATTATGTATGAGCAAACATAAAACCAGTCTTATCACGCATATTACAGAGGAAACTTCAGTAGTGGTGACCAAAGGAACCACAGCAAGCGCAAAAGTGTCCACCATAGTCGTCACTGTCAATGTAAATGGTGAGAGAAATATAACCAGTGCTGGTGCACAGCCTGCCATCAAAGTATTCTCAGCACAATGTGCATGACAGACCTTATTTGAAAATGTTACAAAATAGTTTATTCCATGACATTCAAAGTGAGAATAAACAGGTAAACTAAACAGAAAGGCTGTCATGGCATTGAGGTGTGATGTTGGTGGCTGCGTAGTGTAGACACTTGCTGTTTTGGCTTATCCTGTGACAGTTGGAACTTAATTTTTGTGCATGCACCATAACATGTTAAGTGTTACTGGGTATAAGTAAGTTTATCTGCAAATTTACTGTTTAGTTAATATTGTTGGTTTGGGCTCCAAATAAAGGGGAGTTCTGTGAAGGGGAACTAACCAATCACATCGTGATAGCTGTTGAATGAATCTTTTGAGTGCAGAACATTAACTGAGCAATGTAATCGCTGATTGTGTGGTCTTTCAAGTCCAGAATAATGACAAAATGGTGTTGTGGATGCTTGTGAGTGAGAGCATAAAGCACATTTTGGTGGCTGGTTGAGTGCACATCTGGTGATAAAATTGCACATGCACAATGTTGGCTGCGGCTTTATCTTGTGAAATAAGAGTAAATAAGGAATTTGGGGGGGGGGGGGGGCTGCTGTGTGCAAGAAGCCATGTAAAATTTGGGTTTTAGTAGAAACTGTATGAAAATCAGGTCCTACATTGCTTTTTGCTTGTTTTTTTTTTTTTTTTTTTTTTTCTGCTGCATGAGAATTTGGATATTGCCTGTGAGACACAATTGTGCATGCTATTTGTATGGAGAAACCAAAGGTCACCAGGCGTAGAAGAATATAGCACTGCCATGTGGCAATTGTGTCATCAATGGCCTGGAATAAGAACCACCAGTTTAATGCAGAAGTTCTGTATTTGGTTGAAAACTCCTGTTGCTAAACCATGAAATCAGAAGTTTCCTGACATCTTCCCTTGCTTTGCAGCTGTATCCCTGCTGACTTAGGACTATTGCTTAGTGTAGTGTTCAAATTAGGTTTTAAGAATTGGCAACTTCCACAAGTATGAAATTTGTTAAAAATAAAATGCGACGGCTCATGTCTCCACTCATCCATGAACTTCTCGTTAGCAAGATCCTGTGCACAGTTTTCAAGTTAGCCGAGTATAACTTTCGGAACCTCCACGGTGTATGAAAATCTAGGTCCCTTTAGATATTGATGGCGCCACTGACAATGCTATGCAATAAAGTGATCGAAATGTGAAAATCTTGTGAACACTCTTGCATTAATTTTGGTAGATCTTCACCAAATTTGATGAAATTGTGAAAGAGGTTTTAGTCTTAAGTTGCTAATGATACCAGTGGCGTCACCTATTTGACAAAAATATGAGCCAAAATGTGTTTTAAGATGTAAAATACCATATCTGGAAAAGTAATTGGATAAGACTTGCCAAATTTGTTAGATAACTAGACTATGTCCATGCTAGAATGTAATGTAATATCAGTGACCTTGACCTATTTTTGTGAGGTCACATGCCTGTGAAGTTGAAAGAGGTGATTAAGTAATGGCAGGGTGCAGCATGGACATCTATGGCAACTTCAGCACAGCACCAGGTCAATGGGCCTCTTGTTTAACATAGTCTGGATTACCTTGATCTTCTGTCCCAAGGTCACTCTAGACATTAAGTCAAGAACTCACCCGTTGTCTTGGCACATGAAACAAGATCCATCACAGGAATTAAACAAATAAGCTATGATTACATCTGGAGTAAGTGCTGTCGGGTGGACAAATCTGACTTAAAAAACAAGCTTTATATTAATATGTTCAGAAACCATTTGAGAACTCGCAACTTTGAACTGAAGATTTAGGTGCAACATAGCCACAATGGCAGCAGAGCATTAGGCCCATGGGCACCTTGTTTACTTCCTCTCCCACATCGTCATTGCCTAGACTAGACTGAGACTTGTAGATTAAAAGTCAAGGTAAACCCTCTAGTGGGTTTTTTTACCTCAGCTGACTTGTCAGTCAGCTGAGGTTTTTTGAGGGTCTGTCGTCCGTCGTCCGTCCGTCCGTCGTCCACAATTCATATTTTCGACTTCTTCTCCGAAACCGTCAGCCAGATTCACTTTAAACTTGGTGGAGATGTGCCTTGGGTGGGTCTCTACCAAGTTTGTTCAATTGGTCATGGTCCAGTGATTTTTGGATTTTTAATGAATTTTTTAGTTCTTTTGTGGGTAAATCTTAAAAAATCTTTTTCTCCAAAACCGCTTACCCAATTGCTTTGATATCACACCGGAACACTCCCTGGGACTCCTAGTTCTTAATTTGTTCACCTGGTGGCGCTGCAATTTTTTCCTAATTTTTTTATGAATTTTTGTGTGTTATAGCTATTTTCGACTTCTTCTCCAGAACCGTCACTCAGATTAAGCTGAAACATGGTGGATGTGTTCCTTGTAGAAGGGTTAAACAAAGTTGTTCCCTATATGGGAATGCTGCGGATTCCTGATTTTTAACGTTTTTTTTTTAATTCTGGTACTTGTCGGTCAATGCAGCTTTCCTATTGATTACTATGGAAGTCAATGGGCATTCTAATGCTAATTCACATTTTCGACTTCTTCTCGAAAACCGTCATCCAGATTAACTTCAAACTTGGTGACAATGTACCTTGGGTGGGTGTCTACCAATTTTGTTCAAATGGTCACGGTCCAGTGATTTTTTGATTTTTAATGAATTTTTTTGTTCTTTTTTTGGGGAAATCTTAAAAAATCTTCTTCTCCGAAACCGCTCACCCAATTGCTTTGATATCACACAGGAACACTCCCTTGGACTCCTAGTTCTTAATTTGTTCACCTGGTGGCGCTGCAATTTTTTCCTAATTTTTTATGAATTTTTGTGTGTTATAGCTATTTTCGACTTCTTCTCCAGAACCGTCACTCAGACTAAGCTGAAACATGGTGGATGTGTTCCTTGTAGAAGGGTCAAACAAAGTTGTTCACTATGTGGGAATGCTGCAGATTCCTGATTTTTAACGATTTTTTCAATTCTGGTACTCGTCGGTCAATGCAGCTTTCCTTTTGATTACTATGGAAGTCAATGGGCATTCTAATGCTAATTCACATTTTCGACTTCTTCTCCAAAACCGTCATCCAGATTAACTTCAAACTTGGTGGCAATGTACCTTGGGTGGGTTTCTACCAATTTTGTTCAAATGTTCATGCTCCAGTGATTTTTTGATTTTTAATGAATTTTTTTGTTCTTTTTTTTGGACAAATCTTAAAAGATCTTGTAAGTCAATGGGCATTCTAATGCTAATTCACAGGACAACTGACACGAAATTTACTGTTTACTTGATAACTTGAGATCTGTTTTGAGTTAGCTACACATGTTAATTATTCTGTATGAAGGTCATGCTGAGACAGTACATGAATGACCTTGACCTCGTTTGTGGGGTCACAGTGCAACATACATGAATTTTACTCTTCATTATAACTTGAGAACTACTTGAACTTTGATGTTGCACATGTAAGTGTTCTGTAAAGTTCAGACTTACTCAGAACATGGTGTCGTTGATCCTTTCCCAAGTTCATAGAGCTGGAAGTGTGATGAATGTCAAGATCAGCTGAGGCACGGGCTGTTCACACAGCCCTCTTGGGTTTTTTTTGTTTTTTTTTTGAGGAATTTTAAAATTTTTATGTAACCCTCTGATTATGCAGAGGAAATGATCTTTGAGGTAGGATCAAACAAAATTGTGCAGTGATGTAATGTTGCTGTGAGCCTCTCATTTTTAACAAATTTTACAATTGAGGTGTTGAACAATTGATGTATGCATTCCAATGAGTGCAAGTCAGTGGTGATTGCAATAGTAATTCCTGTTTTCGACTTCTCCAAAACCGTCCAGATCTGCTTCAAACTTTGTGGGGTTGTATGTACCATGGGTGTGCCTCCACCAAGTTTGTTAAAAATAAATTCTGCCTGAAATCGCTCAATTAATTACTTCAAAATTGCATAGGGAAACTTATTGGTATGATGAAGCTTAAAAAGTATATGAGGGACATTGACCTCATTCCTCAGGTCACAGGGCCACTGACTGAATTTTACTATTCTTTTGAGAGCTCTCTGAGCTAGGACTTTAATGCTGGTGGGTGCCAGATTGACGAGTGACCTTGATTTGTTGCCAGGGTCGCAGGATCACTTTCGTGATTGAATCTTAGTTTGGTAGCTTGAAAATTGTTTGAATTTTTTTAACTGTTGAATTGAATAAGTGCTTGGATATTTGTGCATGCCAGTCAAGAAAAGTGACCTGGACCTCGTTCCAAAGTTCACAGGACTAGTTTGTTTAAGCATGCAAGGTCAGCTGATCAGGACTGTCACAGTCCTCTTGTTCAACATTGGTTTGAAAATGTGTATCTTGTGCCTCTGATCTGTGAATGCAAAACAGTAGGAATGTTCTGTATTCAAAGTGCTTTGTATTTCTTGAAACATCAAATCAAATGGACAAGTAATTGGTTTTTATGTCATTGGAACTTAAAAGCTGAAAAATGGGAGACGTACACTGTGTTTAATATAGATTGTTGTATGGTGCTGAAATGTATACGACTTAGTTGTATCTCAATTAGTGACATGGAGAATGGATGTGGCATTTTGCTTGCAGGTACTGAGGTGGTGCCCACCAAACATCCAGTCTGGCACAAACCCACCAGTCAAAAAACTCCAAACAGTACCCCCAGAGTTAATGTGCACTTACCAGTTGGACAGGACAGTAGTGACATGGGGCGCATTGCTGCAATCGTCATTGGCACTCTAGTCATAGTGGCTTTAATAGGAGTCATAGTAAGTACTCCATTGTATACTTGTGATCTATATATATTTTACATATTTATACCTCAAAGTTTTTGCATATTTTTCACTTTTGAGTGCATAGCCAGGTGATGCAGTTTTGAAGCTCTGGTGATTTAAGTTAAAATGGAGAATGTATATATACTTTTTCTATCATGCCATGTGCTTTATGTGAGTTTGAGATGTTTATAAATGCTGTAAATAGCTTTATTTTAAATTTTCAGATCTTGTATTTTTGATATTTCACTGTAGTTTTAGTTTCCCTATTTTGGACACAATTTCTATTCAGACTGTTAAATTACTATTTTATATTTTTATTTTCTTGGCTTTGTGCCATCAGTGAAATAAGCAAAAATAAGAACACAGCTAAATTAAAGCAATTTGCAGTACATTGTAAAGTAGCTTCTGTCAGCTTGTAGGCTGCAGGACACTAAAAGGACCAATATACTAATTAAAATAGGTCAAAGGAAGAAATAAGTGATGAGAAAAGTACAAGGAATAGCCTTCTCTCTAACTATTCAGTGAAAAATATTTAAACCAAGCTGATGGAAAGAATCAAGGCTAGAAGATTTAAGGTGTTTTAACAAATGTATGCTTTGTATGTGTAATATTGGTAGACGTACTAAAATGCTGAAACACAATATTGCATACCTTTTGCAGGTTGGGTTTTTCATATACCGTTCATACATGAGGAGGAATATAAAGACGATGAACTTTGATAATCCTGTATATAGAAAAACAACTGAAGACCAGTTCAGCCTGGAGAAAAATCAGTATCAGCCATCCAAGTCTTTACCCTCAGTAAGTATTTGTTAGTTGGATGTCTAAGCAATAAAGCAGAGGCCACAAAAGTTTGCAAGCTTAGTGCCAGATATCATTTGATTAATAGATGTTTTAACAGTGCCATGGTTTTCTTGATAAAAACTTGAATGTCACTGCATTACCATTTTGATAATATTTTTCAAGATTTGTAAATTGAGCTACTATGTAGAATTTTTATGCTTCAGTGGAAATTGAAAGGCAGGAATTTAAATCTTAAGGATAAGTTACAGTGTAACGGTAAACAGCAGGCCTGTGGTGGCTCCTTTGTTGCACTAACTTACAGTGGTGATTAGAAAGAACTTCCCTGCCCAACACAGAAAAGCGCGATTGAATGTCGCGCTTGGAGTGTGCTTGAAACGCGCTTCAAGTGTAAATAGTTCTAAATTTCAAATTGTCAGTTTTCTGCGTTGTTGTTCTATCTCTTTTCCAGTGCACTGATACGCATGTCGATCAGTTCCGTTGAGATGCATGCTCCTTTTCTGTTCATGGTTGTGCATTTGTTGCAAGTCCAAGCGCTTTCAAGTCTAGTCCTTGTTGATCCTCATCAAGTTTTAAAGTGACCAAATAGAAACAGCCAAACAATCAATGGGCACTGGGATTAGGCCTACCACAGACATAACTAATGTTAATTTTCTTATTTGCTGTAACAATGCCTTTTGGTCCACTCTACTCTTTGAATTAATTCATGTAAAAAATGTGCAATGAACACCTCAAAACAGTCGCTGTCTGTTCCTGCATTGCACAATTTGCAGCCTACACTGTACTAGGAGCACTTTAAGTGTCAGCACGTACGGTGTGGCAGTAGTATGACTGATTCAGCGTTGTAGTTTTTGGCAGTGACATTTCATTTATTTGTCCATGCAGTATAAATAATCATTAACTGTCATTTATGGCAAGTAAAAGTGTTGAAATTTGCAGAACAAAATGCAAGTTTCCACAAGTCCGTAGGGCCACGTTTGTTTGCAAATGATTGAAATGTTTGGTACTGTGGGAAAATCAAAAAGCCTGTTCTATTTTTTGATACTCTCCTCTGATTGGCTAAATTTGATGTGTGTTGATATTTCCTGCCATAAAAATCAGTCAAATTTGACGATAATATCCTTATTTGGAAACTCATTCAAGGTTGTGGATCCAAGTATGGTAATGGAATACTTTATAAAAGCAGCATGGGCTGCAGACAATTCCCGAAAATTACTTCCTTTCTGATGACTGTCGAGCAAAGGATTGAAAAGAACAAACAGATGCCATTCTCAGATGAACTCGCGAAAACGGGGGCAATAAATGTGATACAAGAAGTTAATTACTGCCGTCAATTATTAAATTTTGACAGAAAGATTCCAAACTCTACTAGAGGGGAAAGGCGCATAATGAACAAAACATGCAGACATGAGCCGCAGGATGACTCCAAATCATTGAATTAATGCGCTGGATATGCATTTTAAACTGGACACAGTCACAGTGTAATGTTGATCGATGATCTTCTTTGCATGATCAGTAATTTCACTGAACAAACGCTCCATGCTGCTTTTTAGGTACAATGTTGGTATGGTGATATGAAGGGAGTGATGCAGTTTATGCATACTTCAGCAGATGGTTTTCAGGATTTTAGTTTAAATTGATTAAATGACTTAGAAAGATTAGTTACTTGGACCAAGGCAATAGGAGCGTGAAGATGGCCGAGCCCATCACTTTTCCCGGGACTTCCGCCCAGGTCTCAATATACTATTGGTGAAAGAATGGATGCCGGCCTTTTGCCAAGCATGATAAAGGTAGAATATCTGGCTGTTTTGATGCTGTTCAAGTGTAAAAAACTTCAGTATATCCATAGGATTTTGGATTCCAATAATTCTGAAGCTTACAGTTTTGATTGCAAGACATAGGCCGATGGAAGGATGTTCACTGTACTGTGTTCATTTGCCAGGTTTGGTACTGATGAGTGATGGCGATAAACTAAAAGCAACGTGTTTGACTCCATTTGCGCATAGGAAGCATTGTTTTTGCCAAACATGTCAGTTTCGCCTTTAATAAATCCAACGGCTAATTGTAAATAACTTGTAAAATAAGCTAGATTGTAAATAACTTGTAAAATAAGCAAGATAATAAAATTAAGTTGTGTTACTTGACTTTGAAACTTTCCCAGCCTGGTGCATCATGGTATATTATCTGTTGCATATATCAACCTTCGCTGCAGTTGTTCTCGTTTAATTGGGACTGGTCGACGATCTCACATAAGCGCATCTGGTGTTTTATGTGCAAATATGACAAATGTTTACATGTGCACCATTTCTTTCCCTTTAAATGGGAAAATTTGAGCAATGTATTAAATGTGCTTCTTGTGCTTTGAACTCACTTCAAGCGCAACAACAGCGCATCTGAAGCACACTTTGAAAGAGTCTAATTGCGCGATGATGCACTCGTTTAGGGAAGTTAGTTCTAACCACCACTGTAAATCCAATCATTTTTGCTTTCAGCGCCACTCATCAGACAGCAATATACTATTACATTTAATTTTGCTTATTTAATAAGTTATTTGCAATGAGCGGTTAGTTTTATTGAAGGCAAAACTAAAACGTTTGGAAAGAGCAATGCTTCTGATGTCCAAATGGAGTCGGGGCACAGGATGTTGCCTTCATCGTTACAAAATGTACAGGGAACATCCTTCTGTGTGTTTTGCGATCAGAACTGTGTGAATCCTAAGCGTGTGAAAATATCAAAGTTTTTACACTTGAACAGCATCAAAAGAGCCAGACTTGCCATTTGTCTTGTGCTCAGCATCCATGCTTTCACCAAAAACATATTGTTGAGACCTGGATGGAAGAGCATGGAGGAAGGGATGTTCTCAGGGATCTCCATGCACCTATTGGTCCATGTGACTAATTGTCATTAATTGCTGAGAAAGGTGATGTGACGATCTGACCACATCACCATCAGCCAGAAGAAAGATTGTCTGAATAACATTTCTTAACTTTGAAACATCACTGAGAAAGCGTTTTACTGATGAAGGCGGTTTTGAACTTTCCAATGATACCAAACATGCTGAAATGGGCATGTAGCCCAAACCATAACCAGCTTATTAAGAGGTGGAACAGGGTTAGGTTGTTTTGTGAAGATTTTGTTGAGTCAACCTGAAATAAAAATTGGGTTTGCAGCCATGCATGGGAATATTTCTGTTCTGGAAGAAAATTATAGTTGTGTTTGTTTTCTGTTGCAGACATTAGAACCTTTAACCACAGAGACAAACGAGCTAGTGTGACAGCAACTGTGTGCCTAGCCCTTTCAATGTTTATGCAATGAAGAGGAGCAGCTGACTTTGCCCCCAATTGTGTGTCTGTGATCTGCTTTACCAGGACTTACCAGTCTAGCAACCGACTGACCACTGACTGGGTGCCTCAACAATCAAATCTGTTGGCTGTGCGTGTGTCCAGCCACAACTTAAGTCCAACCAGTGGAACAGCCGAAGTGAAGCTAACATTTCTTTGGTCAGAAAGCTGTGTGCACCAGTCTCAGAGCTCCTGGTATATGCTGTGGTGCTTAGCAGCGGGACTAATGTGTACATGGATAAAGGACTCCTACCCCCAGGATTCCTTGTACACAGTGCAATCGTCATGACCCCAGAATGTCTCGACATAAGGACAAGCCACACCAAAATTAGTATTTAAATGACACAGTCAAAGGCACCATATTTATTTTTCTGCATGAGAGACTGTGCTGAGGGGGGATATCAGTTGCCAACATTTAAGGTGGCATTGCTCAAGGTTGGGGGGGGGGGGTGAAAGTATATTTGAACTGCTAGCGGAATGGACAGTTTATTGAGGTCAAGTCGTACAACGGTTGTTTGATGTAGACTGGATAATCTGTATTACAGTAACAGTGAACGGGATAGACTGACCTGCACCACAGCTGCAACCACTTGGTACAAATACAACACTTTTGTTGGAGCACAAATTATTTATTTTTACATGAAGTGTTGTGTTTGCACCTTTGGAGTTAACATTGGCTTGAAAATCTTGTCAGAAATTGGCAAGAATAAACTGTACATATGATTCATTTATTGTAAGTATGATGCAAAAAAATACTGCATGTCTCAATTTTATGTTGACATGAACCTTTTGTTGTATAAAGTGATTTATTTCTGTTTGGTATTAAAGCTCTGAAAGAGAGGCGATATTTTCTTTCCTTGCTAGAGGGCTCGTACAGCAAGTAGCTTCAAGGGGACAGCATGTATGGAGAGGGGAAAAATTGCCACGAAATGTGGGATATTTTTAAGTGCTGTTAACTAAACCTGTAATTCAGGCAAACTACAGCTTACAGGTAGATGTACACATGCTCAGCATGTAGATCTGCCTGCAGATTTTTTAAAATATATATATTAAACCTTTGACTGCAGAACCAGTACACAAGCATGATGCAATGTGTATGGAAAAGCTAGGTAGAGCATGGCATGACATTGATTTCAGCCAGGTCTTCAGGCCCTGTGGTGTGTGGTACAATGGAAATTTATGTGAGGGCAAGTACAAAATCAACAGTGCACTTGTCCAAAATGGATAAAAAGTAAAAGTGAACAAGGTAATGTCATGTTGTGGAGATTACAGCTGAAGAAATTCTTTGACAGAGAGTACTAACACATAGATTGCATAGTAAACATACAGAACAGATCGTTCAGGACATTCAAGCCTTTCCTGGTTCAATTACCCAAAAGCACAGAGATGTAAATGCCTGCTCAATGGTGTTTACTTAGGTTTGCAAAATATGTTGCATGAAAATTGTAGATGACACCTGGAGGGTAACATGTCCCAAGTTAACAGATTTTTCTTGGTGATTGGTGAGCACAATGAATCCAACCCACACCAAAGAAAGCTGGTGAATGTCTTCTGGTGACCAGGAAAGGGTTAATGGAAATTTGAAATGTCCATTCATTTTCCATACAGCTGAGCATATGTATTCTTAAGGTACGTGTTCAATTGATGTGTTGACTACACCGTGTTTGTATAGATTGACCACACATAAAGCTGAATCTATTCTTAATCTGGGAGAAATTTGGCCGTTTTGTTTCAATGAGACCAATCAAATTTTCAATAAGTTAAAAAATGCATAATCATTTATATAACGTAATTCAAATACATTTGATTGTTGGGCTTGTCTCTCAGTCCACAACTGAAAAAAGAAAATACCTAACTCTGACACTGAAGTACTGGTTATAAGGTTTAATAATGTGTATTTGGGTGTTGTGCACAATCTGATGTAATTTTGTGCACTTGCCAACTTGTTTGAAAAAAAAAAAAATATATATACCTCATGCTGGATTGGCAGTTTCACTTCCATGAGGCTGCCTGAACTCTATACATGCAGTGTGCATGTGTCTTGTAAAACTGACCCAAAGCAAACTGCATCAGTCAGCTTGACTATGTTCTTGTTCCGTGTCCTCATTTCGCCGATCTTCATTGTCATGCATCATCATGATCTTCATGTATTATTCTCATGACCATAACACCATCATCTATTGTACAGTGAATACATCCATAATCCACCATTGCTTCATCCTCCATTATGACATGCATGTTTGCTAGAGTGGTCCCAGTTAGATACTTGTCATTCTTGTATATTCTTGTCACCCCTGTAATATAATACATGAAGTAGGCAAGCCATTGCATCAGCTTGTAGCAATATGTAGATTGTAGCTCTACCAGTGTACAGTGTTCAGTAAATTTACGTGTGTTAAAGGAAAAGTCGCAAAGTGTGCCGATTTTTAGACACGAGAAATGGGAACTGGCGACACAGGTCTTGTGCTTGGGTTTTCAGTGTTCAACCAAGTTGAGTGCAGAGTGTCCTGACCACTTCCACAGATGTTTTCATGCCTTGCAACTGCCAAGCTGCACACCACTTACTTCTTGTGTGCGTGTAAAAAAAAAAAAAATTAGATTAAAAAAAAAAGAAAAACAAAAAGGTTGCTTTCTGAAGACCTTCACTTCAGTTGGTGTAGAATACATTGTATATGTGTTTGTAGTAGGGTAGTGCTAGTCTTGAAGACCGTGCTGGTGGTGCTTGGTAAAATTGTTGAATAAAATGCTCATACTGGAGGTGCTTCAGTGTCTTGGTGTACAGCTAGCCAAAAGGTGTATGGGGACATGAAGGACAACCCAAGTGGTCTGTTCAGATTCCCATACTGCAGTTCTTAGCCAAAACATTTTTGGAAGTGGTTTCTGTGCTATTGTTTCAATTCTTTTGTTGTAAAAATTGATAAGGTAATTGTGGTCACAGGAGACTTGTGGCCCACTGGTGAAAATAGTTCAACTGAGGTAAATGAATTAATACCTGCCAAACTTGAAAAGAAAACCAGATGTGCACTTGTTGAGATCATGTATGTTGACTTTGAAGATTATGTACCGATCACTATGCTTGTCTCTTATGAATTGACGAGTAGACTGGCCATGTGTGTAACAGTGGCATATGTGCAGTTTCTCTCTGTACTGGATTCAGGTGCGAGGATAAGCAAACATTGAATGCATCCAAATCAGCTGAACCCATGTGCCGACTCGAGAATCCAGACACACTTTATGTAGAGCTTGTAATGTAAATGAATAGACTAGCAGCTGATGGTGTGAGCAGATCTGCTGGTGTAGCCAAATCAGAGGACATGTTCCCACTTGAAAACCAGACCGTAGTGCCGGAGGGAGGTGGGGGAATGATCTATCTATTGTAGCCACATTTTATGTGTTCTCCACTGCAGAGATTAAATTCTCCACATGTTTGTATGTATAACAGGACTAGAATTTGTTTTGAAAGTTTACACTTCTTGAAAGCACTTCATTTCCAATTTTCTTGTATTTACACAAAGTTAGGTTTAATTAACAACTGTTACTTTGTCTTATCATTCAAGTATTGTTTCATAGAATAACCACTGGCTACTTACAACTGGTGTTTAATCTCAAGCTGTTCACCTCAAAGCCAGCATGTGTCTTCTCCAGACTGGCTGGTAACTGATATTACTTTACATGTATTTGTGTCACATTTATGTCTTTTAGACACAAAATTTTGGACGTAATCTAACAAGCACAAAAGCACGTGTGCAGTAGAATAGGTCTTTTGTTATGACTGCCCATTTTCCCACCCCCAACTTCCGGCACACAGTCTATGTCCAGAAGGGACACTAAAATAGACCACTGTTAAATATAAATATTGTGTACAAAGCTGTAGACGTTAGATTGATGGTTTGATTTGCTGGTATATACCTGTGTGAATGTATGAATGTTACAGAGATGAACCAGAATTTAAATGTGAAAATAAAAACTTTAAATGCGAATTGGATTGCCTGTTTTATGTGTGATACTATTAGTTATTCACTGTTTCAGTATGAAATACAGGAAGTATCTTCCCCCCAAAACAGCTATTCGCCTCGGGTAATACAGCTGTCTTGGGGGAGATACTTCCTGTATTTCACACTAAAACAGTGAATGACGATTTTATCCCATTTTTGATGATGTATTGTTCGACCCGCTGCTGCTGCTGCTGCTGCAGTTCACTTCACAGTCCGCCGGCATCATGTTGTCGTCTGCAGCGCGTCCAGGCTTTTAGCGCTTGACAGAGACTTCTGGTGGCTGATCGATGCATTAACCAGATAGGGAGATGCAGCGAGAATACTGCTGTATTCCCGGGTCAGTTTCAGGAATCGCGCTGTATTTCACCTTTGCAGTAATTAATGCACAAATAAGGGTAATACAAAGAGTGTACCATAGCTATTAACCAATCAGAAGCCAAGGATTCTATCAAAAATGGGTTAAAAGATTGTAGAATTGTGTAAATTCGAAGCATTCTCTCTGGACAGTTTGATTTTTCGGCACTTGTTTATAAATTGAAGCAGTAGATCAGAACAGCACGATCGTGCTCAATCCGTGATGTCTGCCTACAGTGCTTGCTTTCCTCTCGGTGATCCAGCTCTGCCAGGTTACAATGGGTGTAGGTGTTGCCCACTTCATGAGCTGATAAGAGGATTGGGTATGCTGGCCTGTGTTTTGCATTTCATTTACAATTAGCCATGTGGTGGTTGCAGCACTTTAAAATGTAATTTAATGAGAACCTTTTTAGCCCTCTGTTGAAATGGAGGGGGAACTAGATTTGTCCTTGAAAGTAATAATATTGAAATTGCTACATGCTTTTCAAAGGGCATGAAAATCCAGGTTTTTGCAGTTAAGTCCTTGAGTTTCCAAGTTCCACCAATACACCTTGCTCTGTCAGGTTAGCTCCATCCTGTGCACACCTGTCCCTATAGAAACCCTAAACAAATGACGGCAAGACAAAAAAAAAAAAGAAAGGTGGATCAGGTTGGATAGTCCCTGAATTTTAGTTGAAAAGATAATGAATTTGAAAGCTACAAAGCAATATGAACCCAGCTGGAATACAGATACCAAACTTGGAACAGCAGTGTTGAAGCAAAAAATTAAAAAAAACCCAAACGGCCCACCTCAACCGTTAACCCTTCCATAGCACTTGGGCAGATCATTTGTGTCTGTGTGCTTACCTTGTTTTTGCAAGAGTTCTTGATTATGTCTGAGCTAACTCAGACATGCTGTTTTTCCATAATGAAGTGCAAACACAGACTTTTTGTTTTTCATCAAATACTCGGATGTTTTAAGGGTCCGCCCCATAGGGGGGACCGTTTCTGTTTTCAGGTTGTCTATCCGTCTGGATTCTTGTTACCCCAATATGTACAGAATGCCTCCATGTATTTTGCTCAAATTTGGCAATATGCTTACCTTATCTGGCAAGATGAACTAGATTTTGATGTCACCATGACCTAATTTGAGCGAATGGCAGCCTAACTACATGCTTGTTAGGGGTCATTACGGCAATATCTCTAGAATGCTCCAATGTATTTTGCTCAAATTTGGCAGTATGCTTATCTAGCATGCCAAGATGAACTGATTAAATTTTGGTGTCACCATGACCTAATTTGAGCAAATGGCAGCCTAATTACATGCTCCTTAGGGCTTGTTACGACAATATCTCCAGAATGCTCCAATGTATTTTGCTGAAATTTGGCAGTATGCTCATTTGGCATGCCAAGATGAACTGATTAGATTTTGGTGTCACCATGACCTAATTTGAGCAAATGGCAGACTCATCAGTCAATGCTTGTGTTGAAGGTATGTCTAGTTATTTTAGGAATTTTGCCCTGTTTAGCAAAATGAAGTGCTCACCTGGTTTGGAATAGTCACCATGTTGAAAACTGCAAATTAGGGCCATTTGAAATTTCATATGTTGAATATCTTCAAGAGAATTGTAGGCAGAGCTGCCATTCCAACTTAAATTCATAGGTTTGTGCTGTAAGTGCATGCAAAAATAAAAACTCCGTAGGTCCAGTGCCGTCACTATGCTGCTGCACTCCCTGACATCCAGGTCCTGTGGCATGGCACAGTGCTCCTGGTGGCAGTAATGTTGGAGCAAGCATGCGCGAATCTGTTTCCTACTCTGGTGTCCATTTGTTGTGGATGAGTATTGTTGGAAGCAGGCTGGGTTTCAGAACTTAGCCCACCCCCACTGAGGCCATGGGTTGAATCTGTTTGGCAGCCTCTCTCTTGGTGCAAGAGGCAGTGACAGTTGTCACTAACTCACGGCCTAGGCCTGATCACTTTGTGTGTGAGGTTGGGCCAGTGTCGCTCCCCCATGCAAGTGAGCTCTTGTCGGGCGTTTTTGCCTGCGTCTGAGACTCGCCAAGCATAGGAGCAGCTACAAATGCAGTATTGTTCTGTGTCTGTGACACCAGCTCCTGAGGCCACTGCAGTGTCAGAGTCTCAGTCAGACGCGCAGGCAAAACACTAAGTAGGACCACCTGGAGGATTTGCTTTGTGGCTCTGGTGACCCAGCATCGAGCATATTCTTGGCTCGAGAGTTCAGATTCCCCGAGCAAGGTTTCCACATCCAGGGCTATGTCCGTGTCAGGCGATGGTGTTGAGGCGCCCTGTGTCTCTTTGAAGCTGTGCTTAATTACCCCTCAATGCCAGACTCCACCAAACCCTTGGTGGAGACCCTGCTGGGCCTCAAGCATTTTCAAGGCTGAGCTTTGGGTCGCATGTTCAGTGGATCAATAACACTCAATGGCAGTGTCAAATTGGTGCATCATAATGCGCTCCTCTCAGTGGTCTTCCTGCTGACAGCGGTAAGCAAAGCTGCTTACCGGCTGCCTATGGACCGAGTCGGTCCAGAGCTGTTTAGTCAGAGGTTTTGTCCTCCTCCTTGAGAGGGTGGATAACTTGGCAAAGGAGAAGCAGCAGAAGTCACCGGATGAGGCTTTGCTGTGGAGCACCAAGTTGACCAAGAGCTTGTCTTCCATTAGTCAACATGCCGCATGGTCCTCAGCAAGAGCAGAAGCTGCAGAGTTGGGGGAAGAAGCAGATGAAGAGGGTTGGCCAACCCTCTTAGTCAGGCTTTTCTGGTGCCCAATGTGACCAAAAACCGGTGCCTCACCCCTAGGGGCACGCGGCGGTCATCCTTTGTGGGCTGACCAGTCTACCATCCCTGTCCACTTACTTGGCCAGAATCGGTCATCGACCAACCAGTGTTGTTCTTTGACTGCTGGGATTGTATTATGGATGATGTTTTCATCAGAAACATCAGCTGGAGAGGCTTTATTGTCAGCCAGTCCAGCTCAATTTTGGGGATCATTGGTATTGATAGAGCAGGCTCTTGTCCCAGCATATCTTAATTCAGCCATACCGTCGGCTAATTCTAAGTTGGTGGTCTCGTCAGGCGAATGTGATACAGGGGCCAGTCCCTTGTTTCCTTCAGCCCCGAGGTAACTCTGTTTTCCAATGCCTCCCTTCAGGCCTGGGGAGCCCATTTGGACTCTGTGACCGCCTCAGGTGAATGGCATCCTCTATGGAGGCAGTTTGCTATCAATTGGCTGGAACTGAAGGCGATTTGTCACGCCCTTCTCCAGTTCAAGTCACATGTTGAGAACAAGCATGTCCTGGTGATGTGCGACAACCGTACAGCAGTTGCATACATCAACAAACAGGGAGGTACCAGGTCAAAGAGCCTGTTTTCCCTGGCCAACTCGATCTTGCTTTGATGCCGTTAGTACGGCGTCAGGGTCCAATGTCAGCACTTTTCGGGTAACCTGAATGTCACTGAATCCCTGGGTGGTGGAAGTTATTTGGACCCTTGGGGCCACCAGGGACTATCACAAGATCTACACCTTGTGTCCCCATTTCCCAACAAATTGGCATGGGCCACAGGGACACCATGTCAATTTCATGGCTAGGGATGTGTATGCCTTTCCTCTAACCCCACACTTGGTGAGAGTATTGCGCAAGATATGGGAGGAGCAGTGTGAAGTCCTTTTTGTGGGCCTCTGGTGGCCAAGAGGGAATGGTCCTTGGATCTCTTAGAGTTGAGCATGTAGCCTCTTCGGATTCTTCCTCCTTTTCTGCAACCGCTCAGACTACCAGGCTCAAACAAGTTCCACCGCAACCTGCAGTTTCTCAGGCTTCACGCCTGGAGACCATCACCTTGGGTGTTGTGTCAGCCAACTTCTCAAGAAAGTGGCTGAGCAGGTTGCCCGCAGGGAACTCCGTAAGTCTTCTTTAAGATCTATTACTCCTGTTGGAAAAAGATTGCTGCCTTGTGGTGTGCTAAGGGACTGTTGCCCTGGGAGGCAACGGTCCAGCAGATGTTTTTCTTAGGCCCCAGGTGGCATTGTGTCTAAGACACAAGTGACCCAGGATCCATCAACTACCTTGACAGGTTTTTGGGTAAAGTGACTCTAGGCGACAATTTAAGGTCTGAGCCAGTTTTGGCCCTTTGTCCCATTAGAGTGCTCTGGTTCTATTTAGTAGGGCTGAACCTTATCGAGCTGAGCGGAAGTTTTGTCTCCCCTTCTTGGGCAGACAAAGTCCAGGACTCTGTTGCCTAGTACATTGGGACCTCCTGGTTATGACACTTTCTGTCCTTGAAATGTTTCAGCTGATTTTTTATGTTTGTTTTCTGAGTGTTGTTATGGTGAATTTACCCTGTACCATCTCAGGATGGATAAGCAGGAAAATGTTTTGCTTGGCCTACCGGGAGGCTGGAGGGGATGAAGAGCTTGCACATCTTCTTTCTGTCTGAGCTCATGAGGCTACAGCCTCCTTTACCTCCAGCAAAGTGTTACACAACACACAAGTGGGGGTTATTATAGCCATTCTTTACATGGTGCTCCCATAATACCATTATGTCCTTTTGCCTTGGTAGAAACAGAGGCCGCAGCTGTTGGTGCTCAAGTGCCTCCCGACAGCAGCATCCAGCTGGTCTTGGGGGGGGGGGCTCCTCCTCCAACTGGGGGGGCTCCCCGACCTCCTCCAACTCAGTGGGGCTGGTGTCGGGGCACCGGGGGTCCAGAATGGTTGTCTGGTCTGTGGCTCTCAAGGGTGGAGTTTTTGGGCTAGATTTTCAGAGGTACCTCCCACCTCCAGTCTGATTTTACATCAGCTTAAGTGACCTATGGTGTTGTAATTGGTCCTGAATATGGAGTTTTCAACAGTAAAACTATTATTGAGAAACATTACTCACCATAGGTCACTAGAATTCCCACCCAACCATCCCTGCTTTTTGGTTCCTCCTATGCAGTGTAGGAAACTGAATTGGGCATGCTCCCAAATATGCACTACTGTCGCCAGGGGTGCTGTGCCACGCCACAGGGCCTCCACGAGCATGGATTGGCACTGGACCCACATAATTTGTATAAGGACTCTGGCAAAGCACAGGTAAGTGCATGGAAACCAGCATTAGTGGTCTACAGTGAGTAATGTTTCTTAATAGTTTAACTGTTGAAAAATTTCATTTCTATCTCTTAGGCAGATGGAGTCAGGGACTCTGTGGCCTCATACCACCTCGGGATGGATAAGGAAGACAATTTCCTTGGCCTACCAGGTGGCCAGAAAGGGTGAAGAGCTTGCATGTCTTCATTCTCTCCAGGCTCAAAAGACTAGAGTGTTCTTTGCCTCCTGGGATGCGTTATGGCCAGCCTTAGATGGCACTCCCAGAATACCTTTATGGCCTTCTACCTAAGGGACTCTGTAGAAGTAGAGGCATGGCTGTTGGTGCTCTAGTGCTTCCCGACAGCCACTTCCAACCAGTCTTAGGGTGTGCCTAACCCACCCCCTCTAATTCATCGGAGTTGGAGAGAGGGCACCAGGAGTCTAAGATGGTTCTCTGGTCCATGGCACTCCCAGAATACCTTTATGGCCTTCTACCTAAGGGACTCTGTAGAAGTAGAGGCATGGCTGTTGGTGCTCTAGTGCTTCCCGACAGCCACGTCCAACCAGTCTTAGGGTGTGCCTAACCCACCCCCTCTAATTCATCGGAGTTGGAGAGAGGGCACCAGGAGTCTAAGATGGTTCTCTGGTCCATGGCTTTCAAAGTGCGGAATTTTGAACCTAGAATCTTCAGAGGTTCCTCCCACCTCCAGTCTGATGTAACATAAGCTTAAGTGACCTATGGTGTCGTACTGTGTCCCTAATATAAAGATTTCCATTGTAAAACTATTATTAAGAAACAGTACTCACCATAGGTCACTAGAATTCCCACCCAACCGTCCCGCTTTTCAGTACCTGCAACAAGGTGTAGGAAACTGATTTGCGCATGCTTGTTACGACGCATTACGGCTACCAGGAGCGCTGTGCCACGCCACAGGGCCTGGATGTCAGTGAGTGCAGCAGCGTAGTGACGGCACTGAACCGACGGAATTTTTATGGGGGCTCTGGCAAAGTACCTAAACTGCGTGGAGACCAGCTTAAGTGACCTATTGTGACTACTGTTTCCTACTAATAGGTTTACGTTGAAAAATTTCCATTTTATGCTCATTAGGGATACTTGAAAAATTTAAATGTTGAATATCTTCAAAATTATTGAAGGGAGGTACGATTCACATGTTGATAATCTCCATATGGTTGTGCGCTAGGCACATCCAATTAACTACAACTAAAAGAAAAGAATTTTAATTTATGCAAATTAGGAGAATACACAAAATTTAAAGCATGGACAACTTCAAAACTGTTATAGGTGGGGGTGTCATTCCAACTTCAATTGATCGATTGGTGACATAGCTGCCGCCATTAAAAAATGAACCAAGATTGTTGCATTGAAATTTATGCAAATCAGCCATATTGAATATTTAAATTCAATTGATAGGTTAGCTGCCTCAAGTGAAACATGAATTAGGGTTGTAGCAGTTTGATTTATGCAAATTAAGCAAATACACACAATTTAAATCTTGATTTCAGAACTACAATAGATAGAGGTACCATTCCAACTTCAATTTATAGGTGTGTGACAGAGCTCAATCGTTTATGTCACTTTTGAACAGTTCAATGAAAATTATTTTTGCAGGAGTTAAATGCTGAAGAGGCAATCTTTTCAAGTTTTCTAGTCACACAGACTGATTTCTGACAAGCAAATCAAATTTCTCTGGTTATTTATTCTATTCTTTGTAGCGAAATTTGTCCGTAATTCTCTGAAACTATTGTTCCAAAAACAACAGCAAACTTGCCAGGGTGCTTGACCTGGCAATAAAGTGCTCCTGGTTCGGAATATTAATGATGTTCATAATTATGCAAATTACGGGTAACTAAAATTTTAAACTGTCCAATATCTTCCAAAACTTTTACAGAGAGACACAAAATTCAAATTAGTACACATGGGTTTGTGCCATCTGCCAATCTAATGGCCAGTCAACAAAAGTTGTAGAATTTTAAATTATTTGCTAATTAGGGATATTGAAAGATTTAAAAGTTGAGTATCTCCAAAACTATTATGGGTAACCATTCCAACTTAAATCGTAGGTTTGTGCTGTAGGTGCATCAAATGGACAACAAACAAAAGTAGAATTTTAATTTTAAAATATCTTCAAGGCTATTAAACATACAAATATCATTCGAACCTTAATTTATAGGTATTATGAAAGATATGGACCAAAAGGTGTTAAAAACACATTCACATTTTCAACTTTTTCTCAAAACCCATGTGCCAGATTCACTTCAAACTTAATGAGGGTGTACCTGGGGTCAGTCCGCACTGAATTTTGTTAAATTTGTCAAACACAAATTGTTTTTTCATTTATTCTTCCATCCATCCATGTATCTAGTTATTTAATTTGGCAAAGTCTTGAGGAATCTGTCTGAAACTGAGCAGCCAATTATCGGGTACTTCGAAATGGCACATGGATACTCGAGAACTCTTGTACAACAGATGGTGTTGCAATATTTTCCCTTTTCATGGATTTCTGTACGTTTTTGCAGGTTTGTACTTATTTGCGTGCTGGATTCACTTCATACTTGGTGGGAATATGCCTTGACTCAGTCTCCATTAATTATGTTCACTACATGGTGCTTATGACATTTCCTGATTTTTAACGAATTTTCGAAATGAATCATTGTTGACAGACTTATCTCCATATTTATCCCATTTTCACCTGATCTGCACTTCGGCTACATGATTATTTTTAGCGTCGTAAAAGTGACTCATTTTCCAAGTGGTCTACCTTCGTTACCATGATAATACAATACACTTCTACAGGGCACGCATACTACTAAGGGCCAGGGTGAGAATGATCAATTTCTTGAGTTCATCAGTCCATAACAGGAGTGGCAATGCGTTTTTATTACCCTCACTTTTAGTAAAATCTTGTGGTCCCTAGGACAGATTTAGTACAATAGAGATACTACGGAGCTTGGTCTGCTTTGGAGGCAACACGGGGGGTACTTGTGTATGTTGACATCGTTACTTCCGGGACGACAAATTTGACATACGCTTATACATGTATTTCGGCTATGGTGGATCCTTGGCCCATGGTTGCTTTTCAACACTGATAGGACGTCCTTGAGAGGTTTATTTTCCTCTTCAAAATTGGTGAGATCTACCTTGGGTGGGTCACTACAAAGGTTGCTCAAATGGTTACACTTCAGTGATCGTAGGATGTTTAGCCCTGCTGACATGTCAGTCGGCAGACCTTATGAAATCCGTTTGCGTCCGGCATCCGTCTGTCCGTTACAGTTTTCATATTTTTTGCATCTTGTCAAAACCGTTGCGCAGAATGTTTTGATTTTGCACCTGGGTGTTCCCCATATGGTCTTCTACCAACTTTGCGAAAAAGATGATGATGCAATCATTTTCTATTTTTCTATTGGCACTTTGGTGATGGCAGATCATAGGCCTATGGTTACTATTAAAAATGAATAAGAAAGTGCCTGTGGGGGTTCTATTGTTTTTAATTTTGCCTTTCAGTGACCTTGAAAAGTCAAACTAACATAATGGCTATTAGATTTATCTTGGTGATGATGGATCATCGGCTCATAGTTACTATTAAACATAAGCAGGAAAGTACTCACGGGGTTTCTTTTGGTGTGGTAAATTTTAAATCACCTTGAAAGGTCAAGGTGATATTGGCTTTTAAACTTGGTAATATCAAACTTGTGGTCACTTATTGGTATTAGCAACAATGCGGTTCATGTACAGAGCAGTAAAGTCTGCACGTGCAGAAGCAACACATTCCAGTCAGCAGGACACAAGATCACGATTCTCTTGTTATGAAATTTTGACCTGCGCTTACATGTAAGCCAGCTGGATTTTTGCACGATCTGCTTTCTTTCCGTCGTTTACAGTTTACATGATTAACTTCTCCTTTGAAACCATCAGCAAGATCCTCTGCAAACTTTGAGAGTCTTTGCCAAGTTTGTTCAAAAGGTCACGGTCCGTTGATTATATATGTTATGGCAAAATCATAAAAAAACTGCAAAACCACGAGACCAATTGCTTTGAAATTGTGCAAGCACACTTCCAGGAACTCTTAGACTGCATGTCAGATTCTCTTCAAAACGGGTAGAAACGTCACTTGACTCGGTGGCCGCCAAAGTTGTTCACTCGGTGGATGTTCTTGCGCTTGTAATATAATGGGAGTTTTTAAAATAAGGTTATAATGAACAAGTGTATGTCATCAGGGTTGCTTTAAACTAAGTTTAGTTTCAAACATATACACAAGATTACCAAATTGCCATCGGGAAAAGGGCACAACCATATAACGTTTTTTTTGTTGTTGTTTTTTTTTTTTTTTTTTTTTTGTTTTGTTTTGTTTTTTTTGGTTTTTTTTGTTTGTTTGTTTTTTTTTGCAGAGGAGAGGACAAGGAAAACATTGGGCAAAACATAACACGCAATCTTCCAGATTAGCATGGTTGCCAAAGGTGTACTCGTGCACATGCATTTTTTGTTGTTTTCTAAAATACGGGTGACCAGGTACATTTCAAGTTTGGTGGGAATGTACCATGGGTAAATATTTATGAAGTACCCTCCAACATATATATATATATATTTATATATATATATATATATATATATATATATATATATATATATATATATATATATATATATATATATATATATGTATGTGTGTATGTGTGTATGTATGCATGTATGTCTGTATGTATGCATGTATGTATGTATGTATATATATGTATATATATATATATACTTGGTGCAACTATAGCTCTGCCGAGTCTCAATAAAATTCGTTTAGTTGATCATATAGCCATTTCCTGATTTTCAATTAGTTTTTAGAATTAGTTCACGATTTGTAAGTGTAAAAATCCACATGGTTAGCATAGGGACATTATTGTACGTGCATGTGCATGAAGTTTTTTTATATTATTATTGCCCAAAAGCATTGACATGATCCGTTCTAACTCCGTTTTGGGAAACTTAAAAAGAAGAAAAAATGCACACACACACAGACACACACACACAAAGAAACAAACAAACAGCAAGCAAACAAACAAACAAAACAAAAACAAAACAAACAAAAAAAAAACAAAACAACACACACACACACACACACACAAAACATGCAAGACAACAAAAACTAAACATTACCAGAACATTCAGTTATTTAGAAACACATATCTTACCTTTGATATTGAGAGAGCAAACTGGGACGCTGCCATTTTTAGCTCAGCTGAATTGTCAGTCAGCTGAGCTTATCTTATGGTCGTCCGTCAACAATTCACATTTTCGACTTCTTCTCCAAAACCGTCAGCCAGATCCACTTCAAACTTGGTGGAGATGTGCCTTGGGTGAGTGTCTACCAAGTTTGTTCAAATGGTCATGGTCCAGTGATTTTTGGATTTTTAATGAATTTTTTTGTTCTTTTTTGGGCAAATCTTAAAAAATCTTCTTCTCTGAAACCGCTCACCCAATTACTTTGATATCACACAGGAACACTCCCTGGGACTCCTAGTTCTTAATTTGTTCACCAGGTGGCCCTGCAAATTTTTTGTATTTTTTTATGAATTTTTTCATGTTATAGCTATTTTCGACTTTTTCAGAACCGCCGTGGCCAAGTGGTTACGGTCCTCGCTTTGTGTGCGAGGGGTACGGGGTTCAACTCCCGGCCGATCCAAAGGGATTCTTCCCTGGCTCTTCACATGCAGTGACCACTTAACTGTTCGAAGGCTTAGTGGGACATGTTTGCGTCACCTGTGCCTGATTATGTCAGCGGCGATGACGGTGGCTGCAAGTCCACTGACTAAGAAGTGGTCGCTATAAGAAATGCACTCACGACAGGTCCCCGCACACACGTGTGAATGGCTGATTGAGTGGCGCATGCAAGAGGGCCCTGGGGAAGATAAGCGTCAGCTTACCAGGTTTAACCCTCTATAAATAATGTTTACCTTACCTTACCTTACATAACCGTCACTCAGATTAAGCATGTTCCATGTAGAAGGGTCAAACAAAGTTGTTCACTGTGGGAATGCTGCGGATTCCTGATTTTTAACGATTTTTTTCAATTTGGGTACTTATCGGTCAATGCAGCTTTCCTATTGATTACTATGGAAGTCAATCAGCATTCTAATGCAAATTTACATTTTCGACTTCTTCTCCAAAACCGTCATCCAGATTTACTTCAAACTTGGTGGCAATGTACCTTGGGTAGGTTTCTACCAAGTTTGTTCAAATGGTAATGCTCCAGTGATTTTTTAATTTTAATGGGTTTTTTTTTTTGGTTTTTTTTTGGACAAATTTTAAAAAATCTTTTTCTCCGAAACCGCTTACCCAATATCTTTGATATCACACAGGAAGACACCTAGGGACTCCTAGTTCTCAATTTGTACACCAGGTGGCGCTGCAATTTTTTTGATTAATTTTTTATGATTTTGTGTGATTTAGCTATTTTCGACTTCTTCTCTAGAACCGTCACTCAGATTAAGCTGAAACATGGTGGATATGTTCCTTGTAGAAGGGTCAAACAAAGTTATTCACTATGTGGGAATGCTGCAGATTCCTGATTTTTAATGATTTTTTCAATTCTGGTACTTTTCGGTAAATGCACCTTTCCTATTGATTACCATGTAAGTCAAGGGGCATTCGAATGCTAAAACACCGTCATCCAGATTTACTTCAAACTTTGTGTGGATGTACCTTGGGTGGGTGTCTACCAGGTTTGTTCCAATGGTCATGTTCCAATGAATTTTGGATTTTTTATGATTTTTTTTCAAAAATCTTTACAAAAGTTTTATAGGAAAGTTTAACATGGAAATTTCTTGTAATGGTTATAACTTAAATAATTTTGGCCAGATTTACTTCAAACTTGGTGGGGATGTGCCTTGGGTGGGTCTCTACCAAGTTTGTTCAAACGGTCACGCTCTATTGATTTTTGGATTTTTTATGTATTTTTTGTCCTTTTTTGGGGCAAACGTTAAAAACTCTTCTCCTCTGAAACCGCTCACCAATTGCTTTAACGTCGTACATAGACACTCCCAGGGACACCTAGTTCCCAATTTGTTCACCAGGTGGCGCTGTAATTTTTTCCCTTATTTTTTTTTTTTTTTTTTTTTTTTTTTTTTTTTTTGTATGGTTTTGCTATTTTTCACTCGTTCTCAGAACCGTCACTCAGATTAAGCTGAAATGTGATGGATATGTTTTTGTGGAAGGGTCAAACAAAGTTGTTTACAAGGTGGCACTGCTTTGGATTCCTGATTTTTAAGGATTTTCAATTCGGGTACTTATCGGTCAGTGCAGCTTTCCTATTGATTGCTATGTAAGTTAATGGGCATGCTAATGCTATTTCACAGGACAACTGACACAAAATTTACCGTTTATTTGATAACTTGAGATCTGTTTTGAGTTAGTACCGTGATGCTGGACACGTTAATGTTTCTGTATGAAGGTCATGCTTAGACAGTACATAAATGACCTTGACCTCGTTTGTGGGGTCACAGTGCAACATACATGAATTTTACTCTTCATTATAACTTGAGAACTACTTGAACCTTGATGTTGCACATCTTAGTGTTCTTCTATAAAGGTCAGACTTACTCAGAACATGGGTGACCTTGATCCTTTCCCAAGTTCATAGAGCTGCAAGTGTGATGGATGTCAAGATCAGCTGAGCATGGGCTGTTCACACAGGCCCTTCAGGCGGCATTATGAAAAAGTTTGAAGTCGAGGTTAATCCGATAAATAGGTTTGCAGATCTGAAAGGTTGTGGGTGCATCAGGTTGACATGCAGCTCACTTGACCTGTCTGGCATAGAAATAGATTATGCTTCACATTTCCTGCACTTAGCGCATACTTTCTCCATTTGAAAAGCCAACATTGATAAACGGGGACAGATCAGTGGTAGCAGAAGTATACCAGTACAGAAAAAGCTGAGCACGAACATTCCTGTTTGTCAATAACACCTAAGATGTGACGATCATCTACAACTTATAAAATCACCAATACTCAGTGACACCATCCAGTATTTAATGGCGTCTGGGTACGTACGTACATCGCACTGAGTTGGAGGCACGTATAATTGTAACTTTAAAATTTAACCATTACGAACCTTTCACTGGAATGGTATATTTCAGTGAGCAGAAAAATGTCACTGGCCATGCTGCGCAGAAGTGAATATGTGAAAGGGCAAGGATACTCTTGCTTGAATCCAATGAGTGACTGTCACCGAGACAAGGCAGCACAACTAGGCCAGTCGAGAGGCCCAGTTAGTGCCATTGCCTGATGCATATATGCAAGTGCGTATAAAGTTCATAATGTCTGTGTTGGCACACAGACATTCATTCTTTCATTCTCTCTTTCCTTATTATTAAAGTATGTGTGTCAACGCACACTTTTCTGTTTTTCTAGGAATTCTTTCTTTCTTTCTTTCTTTCTTTCATTCTTTCTTTCTTTCTTTCTTTACAGGCAAATTTGTCCGACATTTCATTTGAAAAGTATTATATGTAGAAACTCCAAACTTGGCACAATTATACTTCTATGGATAAAGTCTGGCCTTTTTATAATGAGAAGTCATGCTTTTCAAAATTATGCAAATGAGGGCTAATTAAAGTTTTAAATCTTCAATATCTTATATACTATAGTAGATGTGGTTCGCAGTGTATAGGAGTTCGATCATAACAAGGTAAAGGTCATCTCAAATGTCAAGGTCATGTCGAGGTCAAAGGTCATGTCAAGGTCAAAGGTCAATTTTAAGCCAAAATGTCATTTTTGAGGTCAAGGTTCACTTCAGGTAGAGGTCATGTCAAGGTCAAAGGTCATTTTAAGGTCAAAGGCCACTTTCCATGATAACTTTCTTCTAGCCGTTACTTGGTCAATTTTTATCCAATTTTGATCATGTTGGGCTCAAATGGTAGCTATGGTAACACTACATATTTTGAGTTTTACATGTGACCTCTAAAGGTCAAAGGTCAAGGTCATTTGGACCTCTGAAAGTTTCATCCATCCAATTCTAATCAAGTTGGACTCAAATTGTAGGTATTGTAACACTGTACATTTTTGTAAGTACATGTAACCTCGAAAGGGCAAAGGTCAAGGTCATTTGGCCCTTTGAAAATTTCATCTTGCCATAACTTGGTCAATTTTCACCCGATTTGGTTCATGTTGGGTTTAAATTGTGGGTATTGTAACACTGCGCAATCTACATGTGACCAACTTCTACTTGGGGGTTGTTGACCATTGCGCACCTAATGAATTAAAACTAAAAGTTGTAGCAATTTAAATTATGCTAAATAGCACCATCAAAAATTTTAAATCTTGAATAACTTCAAAGCTATAATAGATGGAGATGCCATTCCAACTTGTACTCCTGTGTTATGGAATAGTTGTACATTGCCACACCAATATGCTTTGAAGACACACACACTGATTTGCTATGCTGCAAATCATCTTTTCTAGTTTCTCTCTCTCTTTCCCAGCAAATTTGTCCGACGATGTTTTTATGAATAGAGGAGACAGTTTTGAAAGTGACGCACATCAGGTCGATTTCAAAATTTATATCTTGAATATCTTCAAAACTATTACATATATATGGAGAGGTACCATTCCAACTTCAATTTATAGGTTTGTAGGCACATCCAATGAACACAAGCAAAATTTGTAAAATTTAAATTTATGCAAACTATGGCACTTCAAAAGTTTAATTATTGAATAGTTTCAAAATTTATATGGGTTGTGGTGACATTTCAGTTTATAACTTTGTGTTAAAGACGCATCCCATGGACCACAAACAAAAAGTATCATTTTATTCCTCAAATCAGGAGCACCTGAAAAATTTAAATGCTGAATATCTTCAAAACATTTAAAGGTAAAGGTACCATACCAACTTTAATTCATATATGTGCTACAGGCGCATCCAGTGGCCCACAAACAAAAGTTTATTTATGCTAATTAGGGACACGAACAATTTAAATGAGGCAGAGGTGTCCGTCATAACTTCAATTCTGAAGTTTCTGCTACAGGCTTAGTCGTCCTTGTATTTTGAAGTCCTGTTGAAAGCTTATTTCACATTAATCCATCTAGCAATGTATAATCAATTCTTTATTTCAAGTGTGGTTATGTGCATGAATTCAACAATGACTAGACCACTGGTATCATACTCACTTTCTCCTGTGTTTTGCGGCAGGTGCAGCTTATGGACACAAAAGTCAAGATTGTATGATTTTAATGTATGGAAGCTTTGAATGCACACATCTCTTCTTTCTTGGTTAAATAGTCTGTTTTTCATGTCCCGATCCACCCACCTACCTAACTACCCACCCACCCACCTGCCTACCTACCTGAATGCATGCATGCATTATACATACGTACATGCATATATATATATATATATATATATATATATATATATATATATATATATATATATATATATATATATATATATATATGCACAGATGTGTGTGTGTGTGTGTGTGTGTGTGTGTGTGTGTGTGTGTGTGTATGTGTGTGTGTGTGTGTCAAAATGGAAAAACAATTCTGGTTTGTATACCGCATCAATGAACTGTATGTACACATGTACGCTTGATCACACATGCTATGAAATCTGGAATGTTTGTATAACATATTTGGAAACTGCATGTATATAATGTGATAATAATTGTTGAGCAGTTTTATTTTCTGCTAGCATTGTATTTTAGTTTGACCGACAGACCTTTTCATTGTCATCATTTTCTCGTCTGGACATGAGAAACAGCCTTTAATAACGATGCCCCAAACCGACCAATCGGTGCATTTCCTTCACTCCAGTTGGTCTACTCTTGAAGCAAATCTTCTTTCTTGGTCACATGATCACTGTTTTAAAGCTAAAAAAGTGACTTAATTTCTAGTTGGTCCACTTCGGTTACCATGGTAACAGACGACAGTGCAGCAAGGCTGCCAATAACCAAGGTACCTTCCACCAGCCTATGAGAAGAGAGATAGCGCACCCTGACAATCGATAAAATCTTGTAACCCTGGCGCAGACCAAGTTTAGGAGAGATAATACGGAACTGGCTCCGGTTTAGAGGCCGCGGACGGGTTTAGAGGGAACGGACACATGAACAAGTGATCTAATCATTCGGGTGTTCTCACTGCAACAACAGGAATGACTGTGAAGAGTAATGAATAACCATGGAGGAATAACACAGGAACACGAAACGGTGTCTTCCAGACTGTTTGCAGGCACTATATGATTCAGCTGGTGGCTACTTGAACAATGAGGTCTTTTTCTAATAAAACAAAATAATTCTTGAATGAGAAGACCAATAGTTGCTGTACATGTAGAAGGAAGGATAACGCCAATGATAGGGTGATATTTGAATGACCAATAAAATGAGCGATACCGAGAACGCAGCTTGAGGCATCCGAATAGTACAAATGTGATTCATAGACCTTCATGTAAGTAATGCTTGCATGTCGTGAAGTTACAGACCCGGAATACCAACGGACGACAAGACGTCAAGTCACTGCGTACACACATATTCACGCTTCAAGAACTACGCATGTACACACATGTGCCAACCATTTGCATAAATACAGACATTTTCTTCAGTGTTAAATGTTCTGCATGTATTGTGTAAATGTTCATGCGTATGCACATACGCACATCATCCTCGTGCATATATATATATATATATATATATATATATATATATATATATATATATATATATATATGTATGTGTGTGTGTGTAATATATCTGTATATATACACACACAAAGTGTTTTCATACATGTGCCTAATCTCACGTGATAAACAGTCTACATCTCCATAACTGTGATATTGTACCTGAGCGCATCATGATATAGTAACAATTGTAATAATGAAAATAATTACATTATCATCAGCATGCTTATATTCTCTTAACTATTCCATGGTGATGTACTTAGGTACTGGAATTTGTTGATTGACATGTGGTACAGATGTCTTTATTTGACGGTTAGCATGATATCATGATATAAATATTTCATGACCATCATAATCACCATTATAAATTGTGAATGATAAACTATAGTAAATCGGTATGCAATGCAGGCCTACTCATTTTAACAATCAAAAAGTTGCCAACGGTTAATGGCCATTGTTTACAGTTAAAATTACAAAGAATGCAACGTATTACGACAGCTTGGTTTATGAAATTTTAAATTTAATAACTATGGTTGTAGGCGTAAATGAAACCACAGATATCAACCTCGATAGTTTTTTATTATGGCTGTTAATTCCATGAGCAAAATGTTATGCTAAATTTTGGAGCTGCCTACACTTTTTAAAAAAGTTGTGAAAATATTATCAACTTTGAGTGATATGCCATCATCAAATCACAGGTCTGTGGGAGAGTTGTATGTTTTTTTCCTTCCAAGAAATTAAAATGTTTATGCCTAAAGGCAACAGTTACATATTCAACTGGAATATTATTTGCTCTTATTTCTGACAATTGTGAACTTTATTCATGCCTGAACTACCAAGTTGATTTTTTAAAAAATGTACAATTCCGTGTTCTTTGCAAATAAAACTTCACAATGATTAATCCGCAACATGTCGTGACACGAAAATTTCAAAATCAGGTTTTATTTTTCTTAATTTACCCATCCGACAAACGTAAACACACACACACACACACACACACACACACACACACACACACACACACACACACATTTTATTTACAGCATAATACTGTGAAATTTCCCTATTAAGGCCACATAAGGGACTGAAAAAAGTGGTCTTAATAGGGAGTGGTCTAATGGAAATATAGTTTAACTCAGGATAAACAAAAACGGGTCTGTACATTAGTGGTCTTAAATACAGAGATGGTCTCTTTATGGATGCGGTCTCAATTGGAGATTCTACAGTATATTTGTTTTGGCTTTTGGCACACAATCGCGTGTAGTAGTTAGCAGAGTAGCTTGTCCTTGTGCGTTGGTTCTCTGCCAGAAGACTTAAATTGTGAATGGAGAGCGGTGATCCACAGGAGTATGTATGATAACAACCACTAACATAAAGCAGTTACTATTGGGCGTAATAACAAAGGCTCATTTGGCAAATCTTCAGATCTCTCGTCAGTGTACTGTGCGTTGGTCTTCATGCCAAGTATGCGGGAATCAGGCCACATCGTAACAGCACTGAGAGCTACGCATTGTAAAATCGCAAGGACCTATTAATCAGGCAAATAAAACTTGAAGGTGTGGTATGCCAGCTATACATGCTATTGGTCACTCCATAATACGCACAGACCCACCTTGAACAGAAGACAAGTTTTTGTCAACAAATCGCCATAGCAACCTGGCACCGTGCCAAACTTGTACATTGTAAGGAGTCCCCTGGTATTTCATTGTAACACGCCCCTTCCTTCCCTTGCCCTCCCTACCCACCACCCTCCCCTGGACACACGCTTCTGTTGGCCGAAGTTCCAATGTACTGCAAAAGTTCTAGATCTGTTTGCCTATAATATCGTTTTATAATCCAACATGGAAAATCAAACATAAGCTGCAATTTTGTTTTGTTTTCTTAGTTCTGTTCGGAGGAGCAAGTGCCAGTTTATTTCCCTGTGAAGTATTGACGTATGTAAGCACGTAACACCTAAGGTGACACAGAGTTCATACATATGTCACCCACGTTTGTGTTGTTTCCTTCATCTGCCACATATGCATCAGGGCATCATATATGACCAGTTCCTCAACAAAACCCGGCAGTGTTGCTGTGCATGAAAAATTACAAACCACGTTGGTTGTCAAAAATTCCAGTTGACATTTTGCCACACACCTATATAGGCTACATGACAATACATGCATTTACACCACAACAATCGCAAAAGTTTGACATGCAAATTTAAAGAGAGGCATTACAGCTTTTCATATGCCAACTTGAAGTATTGTATGAGGAGACAAAGACCTCGTGTATCAGTTGACAAACAGCATTCGTATCTGTGCATCCATAACTAGATAGGATAAAGAATTTCTCAGAAATGAGCTAACCTCGAAATGTCATCTATTATCGTGGTGAAAGCCGTCAGGTATTTCATTCATGCAACTACTTTCAGCTAGATTTGGTACGTATCCAGGTCAGACGGAACTAAGGAAACCTTACATTAAGTACGCCGAATACCTTTTTTTTACACCTCATTTCGAAATGTCTGTTCTTAGTCACTGCAGTAGTACCAGACCAGGAGAACTGCTACATGCGAACTGATGCCCTTTATTAGAGATATAATAGAGTTAATACTATATGGAGAAATCGTTAAATGGATCACTATGACCTGATTTTGAATCCAGGCACAAGACGGACAGACAGACACACGGACAGACAGACAGACAGACAGATAGATAGATAGATAGATAGATTTTTGTGTTGCTTTAGAAATTAGGGCAAGGGTCCGCAGTTTGTAGTGCAAATACATGAGTTAAAATTCTATGTGTAGGTCAATGTCTGCACTACACAATAATAATAATAATAATAATAATAATAATAATAATAATAATGATGATGATGATGATGATGATGATGATGATGATGATAATAATTGAATAAAATACACATGTGCCGAATGATGCCATGCAAGCGAGCATAGTGCCGGCCGGTAGATAACATATAATATTTGAGATGAAGACTTCGCTATTTATATTATGATACTAATCTCCATGCTAGTGCACATACGTACATACATACATACATACATACATACATACATACATACATACATACATACATACATACGTACGTACGTACATACATACATTGGTACGTACGTACATACATACGAGTCGAGTGGTCTTTGGTGTTTTTGGTTTGGCACTTTGTGGGAAGAACATTCATTAATCGTGGTTCAAAGTCTTGCCTCCAAAGCAGACCAAGTTCCGTGTTATCTCTACTACATTTGAGTAGTCTAAACTCTTTGAGAAGACGTAACCCGGAGCTTGGGTCTGCTTCGGAGGCAATTCAAAGTCTCACTTTGAATGCACTCAATAAATAAGCTTCTGTCTATAAATTTAATTAACATAATGCTTTATTCACAATAATACAACAAGGAAGGTTAAAACAATTTCTAAAAGAAGTTCTCTCTGAGTATCAATTTCCAAGATCTGGTATGCTGTTCTGCAGCTTTCTGTGCGCTTGATACTAAATTATCCTTTTTATGCAAAGAGATAATCAACAAATTTCGACCAACTTCCACTTAGCAATTTTGGCAGTTGCACTGCAATATTCAGTTGATTCAAAATGAACACGGTGCACTCTCTCTCTCTCTCTCTCTCTCTCTCTCTCTCTCTCTCTCTCTCTCTCTCTCTCTCTCTCTCTCTCTCTCGCGCGCGCGCCTTCTGGTGTATGCAGATCGATATGTGCAATTAACTTTAGGTGTGCCTTCACGAGTCCTCAAAAGGTGTTGCATGTCAGTTCTCGTTCCACGCAGTTTTCATTCCTCAAAATGAATAAGGTTGAAGGATGTTTCAACTTTATAGCCCCTTTTTACATCAACATTACTTCATGTACCAGTATTATGGTATAACCTGTGTATGCCTGACGGTATTGGATCTTCAATTTAACTTGAAAGTAGTATGAACAAATTCTGAAGAATCCCTCAGTACATCGATGTTATTAAATTCATACGCAATATGGAAAACCCATATAGGTGTATATATATATATATATATATATATATATATATATATATATATATATATATATATATATATATATATATATATATATATATATATATATATAGTGACAGATTAGCTTATGGACAGTATAGTTTGAACTACGGAATAGGGTAATGACGACTAGGAAGTGGTTACAGACGATGAGACTCAAGTATAATATATATATATAAAAGTTAACAAGAATAACAAAAAGTGTGACTATTACACAGATCTACGCACTTTGTAACCCAAAACATTACAGTATCTACACGTGCTACTTTTAATAAAAATAGCAGTATATATATATATATATATATATATTGGTAAGGTTGTGATATGGTTAACCTTTAATTCTCATGATAAAGCTTGCAAAATTGTACACCTGATAAAAACTGCATGTTAATTGTGCAATCGAAAAGTTGATTTAATGGAAAAATTAATTAACTCTATATGATAAAGATCACCCAGAAAGTAGAAAGTCTGAAAAATCAGGAACCAAAATTGTATACAACACATACCATGCCTCCTTGAACATTGCTTTCTGTCAGATATCGCTGGTTTGTTTGCAAACACACCTGCATGAGGTCTGAGCTAATGATGGAACCTTGTCCGAGGTGAACAGTGTTTGTTCACAGCAGAATCCGGTGGACGCGTTCCCAAGACAGACACCCTGATGCAGATCTGTTGACTCTTATGTGTACTTACGTATTGGTTGTAAGAGTAGTAGTACATTTATTTCCACTATAATTAGGAGGATGCTCATCAGAATACTCCACAACTAGAATTTTGATCAATAAATTAGCCCAGGCTGCCTGTACCTTCACTGTTATGATCTGAAGCCCTAAATTCTGGTCGTGTCGACAAGATTGACTGAAAACTTGTACCTGGTCCCTATTTTTAAGAACCCGGTCTTACCTTGCCTTCATCGATGCACCATAGTGTGAAACATTTACATAAGGGTTGGAATTGTACCCTTATCTATAATAGTTTTGAAAATAGTCACAGTTTCGAAATTTGAAATGCCCGAAGATGGACAGAAAACCTGAAAGGTTCAACTTCCTAAATTGTTCAGGGGTCACAAGAACCTCTCTCAGTCTTAAAAAAAGTCCAGAGGAGTTACTGACAAAGGACTACCAGGGTTCGAAATTAGCGGGTGTCTGGGTGCCCCGGGCAACTTTCATTCCTGTCGAGCAACTTTATTTCCTTAGCTGGTTTCCCATGGGGCAACTTTCTATCTCCTGCAGAACATATCATTTCCAACAACAGTGGGAACATTAAATCAGGGACTCACGCCAGCCATTCGCCAGTGGCGAAAAAAAAATCGAACAAGTTCGCCAATTTGGCGAAGATAACAATTCTGCATGATAGATTTTCCTTTAAAATCTCCCTGCGGTAGTCTACTCAAGAAAAGAAGTCCGCTAGTAACAAAGAAATAGAACAATGGGAAGTGTAAAAGGTGTTGGCTACATCTCGGCTTGGAGCGACAGAGCGAGTAGGCCTCAATATCAATGCTACCATTTAATGACCGAACTGGGAGTGGAGGGCGTGTGCAACAGTATTGAAGAATAAGACAACGAGGGATTATGCCTTACATAACATGACCCGCACAGGGAGAAGAAGATGTATGAAAGCGGTTACAAAGACAGGAAAGGCAATGAAAACCACAGGTTACAAGGAAAAGACAGGGACCTTTCTTTCTTCCATAGTTACCCATGTGGAAACACAATCGTTTCCAACATCATGTGTGGAACGATTTTACGGCCGAATTAAAATAAAAGAGTGAACCCTTTTGGTTGTTGTTTTATTTGTAGGTTAATCAGATTACGTAACTTAGAAAAGAGTAAATAAAAAAGTTCTTTCTTGAATGACGTACCTTAGCAAGGCAAAGTTGAAAGTGAACAAAATGGAGTTGAAACGGGTGCTGGAAGCACACAAGTAGGTTTTTGACAAAAACATAGGATTTAACGCTCTAAAGGAGAAAAAAACTCCACATGGCCGTGTCATGGGGAATTCTGTATTTTCCCCATAACCTGTGGTATACAGTCCCTGCCTTGTCCTCGTAACATCTCTTCCAAGAGAGATTCGTGCAGGGCTTAGCCTTGGTTCTCAATTGGCTGATAAAATATCTTTAAATATCCATATATATTCAAACTGTTTTCACTTCACAGGGTTATTGCATGGGGTGACAGTGCCGGATGCAGGTCAACACGCAAATAGGCGCCACGATTACCGGCTTAACTGTTGAGTAAAAAACATCCCGTCATTTTGAAGCAGAAATTTATTGGGACATGACATTTGTATAAACGTAACTCTGCTGTGCCAGACATGTTGAGCACACAGAACAAAAATCACTCGCATTATCTGTACAGCTTTCCTACAAAATTCCCACTAGACTATGGTGTCCAAACACATAGCAGCACAACGATTCCCGATATTTATTTACCAGACAAATGTCATCGTAGGGTCAAAACTATTTCCCCCGGTGATGACTAGCATTGGATTACATGCGAGTGTCATTTACAATAAATAGGCCTTGGCCATCACCAAGACGGTAATGGCGTGAAATGAATCAGCAAACCCAGTCTGTGTAAGGTCCAAGTAAACAGCCTTTTTTCACCCCTAAAATTGATAGATATCTTTAATTCATGTTGCATAAAATTTGATTTATATCTGACGACAAAATTGCTGTGCACTCTTTGCACTGACAAGTGACAAAATCACTTTTCCTGACAACATGTATGTGAACTTGGGCCAGACATCAATGTATACGTACTGATCACAAACCCAGCCATACACCAGCGTCAGGTATTGTGTTCACATTCACGAGGCCATACACACGTGTTCTTTGGTAACGGTCTGCACACACTCACCCAGTCTAACAGAAGTTATTCCTCAAAGGCCTACATCAGATATGCAGTTTTACACTTTTGAATAAAAAGTCCAAGATATTGCAATAGGCTTCTTTTTTGTGGGGTGGGGGTGGGGGGCATTTTTGAAGCGACATGAATGGTATGATACCAAAGCGATAAATCTCAATGTCCCCATGCATGAATGTTAACATTTTTAATAATCAAATTTTTGTTCAAAATACCCTTCTCTTAAAGCTGGTCATACACCAGAAATGTGGTGATTTTGAAATGTGACGGGGAGAACGAGTACATACATATTTTCAATGGTTACATGATCCCACATTGTTAAGTATATATTTATTATAGATCATAGCATGCTTTGTTGACAATATGAAGTATATCAACGAGCACTGGATGCCATATAGCAGAACAAGTGAGCGAAGCGAACGAGTTCTGCTATATGGTATGATATCCAGTGCGAGTTGATTACTTCATATCGTCTACAAAGCATGCTATAAAATTTTTATCTCATGTTTGGGTCGATTTTAGTGCTATAACAGGATTGTATAAATACCGTATCATAGGCCTAAAAGCTATAGTGCCGCGATATGATGTATCGGTACTCTGCCGGTGGTATCGGTACTCTTCCGGTTTCATCGGTAATTGTGTTGATGAGGAGTAAATCTTTCTGCAAATGTCGTTCTTATTTTTGCTTTGTGTATTGAAATGTACAAATTGACCCAAACATGAGATAAGAATTTATAGCATGCTTTGTAGACGATATGAAGCAATCAACTCGCAATGGATATCATAGGACATCCAGTGCTCGTTGATAGTCATCATATCGTCAACAAAGCATGCTATAATATATATATATGTATATATTCTGAAATGTGTAATATTTTTTCCTGATAAATCGATCTTTTATAGCCAGTAAATATTCGCTTTGGAATTCTTTTTTTTTTTAATTTTAACTTAGTGTAGGTTTTTAACTTGCTTTTTATAAGGTCCTCAATTGTTGGCTATGTGTACTTTCCACTGTTCACAAAACGGATTTTTGTCAATGATCATGAAAGGGACAAGGGATTACTTTCATTTTCTGCTTTCCCACAGGAAAAGGTATAAAGCTACAAATTAACCTGTTTCGATGTATAACTTTCAGAAAATCTCTTATAATCTTTACAGCACTGTTTTTTCCACATAAATCAGTTTATTAATATATATATCGATGATTACTTAGTTAGTTTTTCGAGTCTCAAAAGTCATAAGTCGTCTTTATTTGGCCAAATCCCACAGCCAACGATATATCCATACATAGTTGGAAATTTACTGTAGCTGTCCGTGGTCAGCTATCAAGAGTCACAAGTCAACACGGTCCATTGCACTGAACTGAACTTCATTGCTGCATCACACATACAAAACTTGATATTCTGCAAAATACAACCATGCACAGGTACACGTCACATCCGTAATGACAAGTTACATCAACATCACATCAAAGCGACTAAGTGCATCAATACATTCAGAGAACAATGCAAACCAATCAAGAGTATGTGGTGCCGCCCCTTAATAATAAATAAATAAATAAATAAATAAATAAATAAATAAATAAATAAATAAATAAATAAATAAATAAATAAATAAATAAATAAATAAATAAATAAATAAATAAATAAATAAATAAAATAAATAAATAAATAAACTAAATAAATAAATAAATAAAATAAATAAATAAATAAATAAATAAATAAATAAATAAACAAAGAAACAAACACACAAACAAAAAAACCCCAAATGAATAAATTAAGTAATTAATAGATAAAATGAAATAAAATATTTGGTCAGTGTCATCAAGCTGCTTTAAAAGTAAAATTTTCATTTCCTATAAGTGAGGAATTTGGAACGATAAAGGTAGTTTCTAAAAACTGACTCTCTCCTTTCATAATTTTTTATAATAGACCATTACTACGGAAGCCTATTAGGACCACAAAAAGTAAAAATAAAACGATATTTCGACTTTAAGTCTCGAAACTTCCGAGTTTTGTCTCAAAATTTCGACATTTAAAATCTCGTAATTTCGGGGTTTTTCTCGACTATTTTTGTGGAAATTTCGACTTTTTTCTCGAAACCTCGGTTATTTTAAGCCGAAATTTTGACTTTTTTTCTTAAAATTACCACTTTGTTTAATTCGAAAATTCGAGATAATCCAGAAATTACGAGATTTAAAATTTGAAAGTCGAAATTTTGAGAAAAAGACTCGAAATTTCAAATTTTATTTTTTATTTCATATTTTTTTTTCTTTTTTTTTTTTTCTTTTTTCTTTTTTTTTTTGGTGGTCCTTATAGGCTTCCGTACATGAGATATCGTTTTCCAGCAATTTACATGATTCAGAACTCTTTCGCCAAAGGTACTTTCCGTAGTCTTCTCGGTCTCCCTATTTCGAATTTTAAATTATATACCCTAATTCTGAAATGTGTAATATTTTTTCCTTATAAATCGATCTTTTAAAGCCAGTAAATATTCGCTTTGGATTTTTTATTTTTTTAATTTTAATTTAGTGTAGGTTTTAACTTTTTATAAGGTCCTCCATTGTTGGCTATATCTACTTTCCACTGTTCCACGAAATGTTTTCTTTTCCTGGTGCCAAAAATTCCTGTGGGAGATTCGTCTCATAATAAACCGAAGTTTTCCCCTATTCTAGTAAAACATTGTCATTGACCGCCATAATAAACTTGAACAATTTCGAACATTCCTCCCGTCTTATTAGGATAACTTCAATATTTGTACATATATATGAATAGACAAAATTCCAAACAAAATTAAATATATATATCAAAACAGGTTGAAGTGAGAACTCTGTCTCATGCAGTGACACGGGCTTTCTGGATGTTAGGTAGGCTACCTTTCTGCAATATGTACATGTACATAGTGCTGATAAGTTAGCTCTCTCTCTCTCTCTCTCTCTCTCTCTCTCTCTCTCTCTCTCTCTCTCTCTCTCTCTCTCTCTCTCTCTCTCTCTCTCTCTCTCTCAGACTGGGCATGGACCAATTAACGTTTATGTCCATGGTCTGGGGCATCTCAGTCCTTTGCGATCCAGAACACTGCCTGCTGAGCTGACTCTCAGGCCATTTATCATGTGGCTGGTGGCCTGTTCCCAATCTAACTGGCCAGGTTTGTTAACCCCTAAATGATTTTATTACTGGCCCGAGTCGACAACTTTCCTCGGCGCTACCCATGTAGGGTACGCCAAGGAAAGGTGTTGACTATTGACATGTTATCGTGGTAAGTCTTCCTTGAAATTTTCGTTGAAAATATCACGCGAAAGGTCAATATCTATGAAGCAGACGACACTTGAAATGACCGGTGGTTGCAGACCGCTTTGACGGGGAAAGCCACTCTCCATCCAGTGGTCTGTCCGACTTTGTTCAGGATACAAAAGAGACGTTTCGAGCATATTTTCAGATGTATCATGAAGTCTTACATTAGGCTAGCTGATCTTTCGCTTCCGCTGCTTTTCATTACATATATTTTTGCTTCCCGACGCAGGCACCTGATGACTGTGATTATTCCTTTTGGGGAATTTCAGTTTTCTTATTGAATTAAGGTCAAAAAATGCCAAGGCCAAACTGAACGCGGGTACATGTCGGATTTGATTTGAGCAAAGGACAGTACTAGTCTTATCGGCGTTTGTAATGATGATGATGACGATCACAGCGATGACATGCAGTAATCATTGTCGCCATCAATTTATTTTACATCGTCACGTGAGACCAGTAATGTATATCACTGTCGTGCAGTATTTTGGCGGATGGATTGGACTCGCAACAGAAGAAGAAAAGAAGAAAATTGTATTTTTCTTATTACCTTCGACTTTGGTTAAATCCGTATAGCATAATTGATAACGTTACATTCCCTACATCTGAGGCTCAAAATCGATCACTCCACACCCATTAAAATATTTTTAAAAATTCCGGACACCCCTGCAGACAAAACCTAAGCACGTTATAAATATGTTTGTATGAATACTTGGTTGGCCAAATGTCATTGGATTTCATTTTACAAAAGCAAAATTTTTAAAAATATCATACTGTGATAGTTCACGTAATTATGGCACGTTAAACACATTAAATGCACTTGTGGGCCTCTTTACAACAATGATAATAAAAACTTTGTTATTGTCGTCAAACGAGTGCATAACAGACCAAGTGTGGCTTCTATATGTTTTCTGTCATCATTACCCATGAAGCGATCTTCTGTCTCAGGTGAAAATGTACCCTGAGATCCGAACATGTGCTGCCACCAAACATTAGCGGAACATAGTCTGTCTGCGCTGGCAACCATTGAAGTAAATTACAGCGCAGTCCGTGGTTCTCCATCATCTTCTTCTGTAGACACATGTTCAAGAAGTCTGCAATATTCAGATCTCTTGTATTTTTGGAGAATAACTGGTATTTCATACTCTGTGAGCTGAAGTGTTATTTTAGATAAAAGCAATAACTTAAAAAGTTCATTATTTTAATTATAGAACTCAAGATGAACGAAAAAAGTTCAGATTTTTTTTTACCATGAAACAGTGTAACATGTCTGCGTGTATACTTCAGAGACAGGTACACGAGAAAGCCTTTAAGGCCCCATTGAATGGTGATTGGCTGGCAGTGTCAGGCCACTTTTGTGCATCACCTGGGCCTGACAGGGCTTCATTTGCGTGTGGGCCTTTCCGTTCCACAAATCTCTCTCTCTCTCTCTCTCTCTCTCTCTCTCTCTCTATCTATCTATCTATATATCTATAGATAGATAGATAGATGAAGGGCATAAATTGAACAGCGATGCTGTAAAACGCACGCGACACCTCCAGCATGGGCAGACCGGCCACAGCCAATCACAGACCAGCTTCATGCCTACTCATCCAGACTCAGCAGCAGAATGATACACAGCGTCCGAGTGACTAGCAATGTAGCATAGACAGTCTGTGACTCAATTTCGTCGGCACTTTGCCAAATGGTAGATGATCTGCCATAATGGAAAGTTCATCACAGAGACCGTTGATAACTTATGCCGGGGTGATCTGACGGCGTGATGTCATGATGCATAGTTGCTATCCAGCACAGTGAAACCTGGCTTCAGGGTCAGCCCTAGTGTAGTAGTGGGAGACCAAATTGTGGTCTCTTCAGACAGGTGACCTTTTATAGGAGATATAGCCTACTTAACATGAAAATAATTGGCACAGTTGACTTATATTGCAAAGCAGTCTTTTCAATACAGGTGTCTTTTGGGGTGGTCGCAATATGTAGGAAACGTATATTATTTTGTCCTTTACATTAACTACTATTGCCGCAGAACGTATACTGGGTTGTTGAGGGGAGAGGTTCATGATACATGGTCATGGGCTAATGCCGTAATGGCTATTTAGATGGTTTTCACATCATTTTCATACTGTCCAGATGGATACCTTGGATCCAAAGACTCGTAATCATGTTAAAAGAAGTCTTCGAGCACATCTCAGGGAGAGAATTTTTGCAGTCTTACTGAAAAATGGGGGGGGGGGGGGGGAGAAAGTTTTTCTTTCTTTGTTCGTGTTTATATGTGTCTGTCTGTCTCGCTGATGTATTTGGGTCAATTAGATCTTCCAGTTTCACAAATAACGTCCTCGGTGATCCTGCGTTGCATGAAAAGGCACGTTCCAGCTGCACAAGGCAGTTGTAACATGACGAACTGACCAATGCAAAATAGAGCGAAGTGTAGGTATATATTGCATTTGAACGAAATCTCTTTCTGTGAGGAATTCATTCTGAAACTATGCAATATCTGTTTAATTAGATTCAAACGTTTATTTATCCTGGGTAGCCTTAGAGTATATTATATTATTAATATATTGGATTCTGGGTAGCATGGGAGTGTAATATTTATCAGTATAGCGTACTCTTCATTCCATCAGCAACAAATGTAATCAATTACTAGTGTGAGATGAGTTCATCACAGTGGGATATTGACCTCCAAAATATGGATTATATTGTGGTCCCATATCCAGCATGTGCCAATATGTATTTTATGAAAAAAGGTAATATATATCGTATCATATGTAAATGCGGATTCACTTTTGTTTTTAATTGATTGTGTTCTATTCTCTCTCTCTCTCTCTCTCTCTCTCTCTCTCTCTCTCTCTCTCTCTCTCTCTCTCTCTCTCTCTCCCCCCCCCCCCATGAGCTACAGCAAAGCATCCTGTAACTTGAATTTGACCTTATACCTATTGAGTAAGTTACTCAATCAGTCCATTTCATTTTCTAAAACTGAAATTTATGGATCCTATCCAGTTCACATCTCAGTAATTGTCGTGACCATGTCAGCCCCATGGGCAGACTGTTGCTGTCCCAAAAATTGATCATGAGGCAATAACTATGACACAGTTAAGCAGTTGGAAGTTTCCCACCAGGTGGCGTGCCCTGACAGCATGATGAAAGATATAGTGAGCCTATCATTTGAGTATCTCTGCCTTCGGTTGCTCGATCGACTGTGCTCTTTTCCTACCGAATTATATATTGCAATTTTTCTGCTTAACATATGAAAAAAAGTTTTGCAGTTAAAGTTAAATCACTATGGATGACGACAGCTATTCTTACTCAGAAGCACCATGTTAATATCACCTGGGACAACTCAACTGTTAAGGAAAGCTACAGCCTGCAAGGTACCGGACTCATATTATTGAATATGGTGTCTGGGGCTGGGGTATGGGTAAATATAATACTTCTGTGCTGCGCTGCTAGCTTCAACTGAATACACCAAATGGAGAGACGATATACTTTTATATGAAATAGAATGTCCAACCTTACGTAAACAGCATGCTTTATTTTACTTTCAGCCAGTCAGAATAAAAATGTTCCAACTTTTTACACTGTGCGGCAACTTAACTGGATATGCATTACAACAGGAGGTCAAACGCGTATCTGCATCCTTTTAAACTCGCAGGTTTTGGTACAAAACATCTTTGAAAAGCGCTAAAATTATGATTTGTCCTAATTATGGAATGCCCCCATAAATATTGAAAAGGCATATACACATATAATACCATACATATATGTACCTTTCAGCATGATTAAAAAGAAGTGCAATTAAACTTAAGTCAAACAGGTTTTAATAAATAAATTTCGACATGTATGAACTTTGTGGAGTGTTGAAAAATTTATTCAACATTTTGTTTTGTCAGCGGGAAAACAAAACACTTACAATTCTTTCGATCTGTATTATTGCATAAAGTTTGCTCGAAATATGTGGGAAAAGTGAGTTTTGGCAGTCCATATCGGGAAATACTGTGTTGCATGTTGTGGTGCCATGGTCGAATTCGCTGTTGAAAGGTGAACATACCAGTGTATGCACGTGTGTGTTTTTGTTAAAACACAAAGGGTGCACGCATATAAGTTCACCAATCTTCTCTAACACCTGAATAAATATTACATACATATTTATTTCGTGCACCAGTCATTATACATATCAAGTGCATATGGTAACGTGCAATACAAATTAGGCCCAATAAGGGGGAAAGGGAAAAAACCTACGACGTGAGCGTTTCCTGTGACTACCAGGAGAACGGTTCATGTCATAGACAGGTGAGTAGTGATCCTAGCGGATGAAAGCAATACCAGGCTACATATCTAGATGTTCTAGCAATTCTATCACTTCAGTGTGATTCAAAACCGAGTCAAGTTTACCGTCTCTAACGTTCTCTGGTGTCTCAAAATTCGCGAATTACTGGCGCTTTTGCACTCTCCGCTGCGGACTCATGTCCTGTTGCACTAGCCTGACGAGAGAAGGAACAGAATTTAACTACTGTTTGTTACTTCATCAAGTCCATATTTGGTGACCAAATAACTAAAGCACATGCTGACTTCTGATCTTGAGCCCAATTAACGTGGTTAATTTGAGGTGACATGCTAACACTCTCATGTAGTCTTGTCATACTATTTGGGTCCTTCTTCATTATCAAGTGGTCTGAATTTCAAAATACTGATTTGGTTATGATTAAACAAGTAACGACTGGAAGTGATCATCAGTGGGAAGAATAACTGCTCATTTGTGGAAGGAAATAGAAAGTGACTTAATAAACTTGTCATCCCTCACATGCCAACTTATTGATTTGTCTCTATTCCTTCTTAATTGGATATAGAACGTGAAATTTTTAGTAATTTTGGTATTAGTAAGTAAGTATACTTACCTCTCGACCACCATTGCCAAGACCTCCGAGTCTGGCCAAATCGACCGACACAACTGAGTTGGGTAACGGGATTGTTCCCTAAAAGCTGACGGCCCTGGTGGCTTCATCTCTCGATTCCTTGGGCAGCCAGTGGTGACTCCTGGTGCGCATGCTCCCTTGCACTTCCTTCCTCCTTGATTGGTCAGTTGACATCACCTGGATGAAGGAAGCGCGGTGGTTGGGTGGGCCTCTCACGTAGTCGAGAGATGTATACTTAATACCTAAATTACCAACAATTTCATGTAGAAGTTATGTAGCATTACCTCACGACCACCATTGTCGATATACAAACGCATTGGAGGAGGGTGTAACATTACTGGCAAACTGACCATACTAAGACCACTGGGACTAACATCCTGGGGGGGGGGGAACCATTGGTCCAGATGAGGAGGCAACGTCTGAAGGGAAACCTCAGAGGTACATGGAATTGAGGCCGAATCCCGGAATCAGCAGAATCCCAGTCTAAGCCAGGAAACCCTCCTTACCAACCTGTATGGGACAACACTGGGCCCCCCAAGGAAATCACCCACCAACCTAATAGCTATCCACCACATGGTTGGAAGCTGTCGATTATTACCCCTCTAGTACGGGAAATCTTGCAAGACCCTGAGTCATGAAAACTGGCAGACGCCAGGGGGCCGGTAATGTATATGGACACGAAGGATGACAGCCTGATACGAGTCCAAATTAAGGTCTAGGCCTACTCTTGGTATGCTGGCCTGAAGACTCCTACATGGACAAAACCCAGAGGAGACATAAGCTGGAACACAGTGACGCCATGAGGGGACACAGGAAGTGAAAAGGACAAGTATCAGGAACCTATAAAAAGAAGGCTGCTACACCAGCAAAGGCATACATGCCCTCCTCAAGCACTATCAAGTCAGGCAAGTAGTGCTCTGCAAAAAGTTGTGGACGATCACCAGTGGTAGGCCTGTAAGATATCGACAACAGCAACATTCCTTCAGGTTTGCCAGGAGTCATTAAAGGCTTGCACCTTGTGAGCTCTTGCAAAGACTTGCTTTAAGGCTGCAGGCCTATCCAAAGCATTCTCATAGGCCTTCATGACCGTCTGATTAATCTACAATGAGATTGTGTTTCAGCAAACTTGCTCCTTGTGAGATTACCCACAGGCAAAAAGAGGGAGGGCCTCTGACCCCTGGAACTGTCTATGCATGAGAGATACCAGCACAGTACTCTCAATGGGAACATGGCTCTTTTCTCTGCAGGAAGAGCCACATCCATAGTATAGAGGGTGAAACCCTTCAAGGCCATAGAAAGATCTTGAGCCACTTGGTTTTTTGCTAGAAAGCCCAAGTGAGGCCTCAGGGTCACCAGGGAGTGGTTGGGTGACCATTGGATTTGGTCGTGTGCAAGAGCATTCTGATCTCACTTCTTCTAGCTTCCAAAGCAAGTGTTAATAGAAAACAAGTTTTCCACATCTAGTACTTGAGTTCCACCTGTTTGGGGTCCTCTAGACACTCAAAGGGCCACTTCTTCAACATGACTAAGACCAACAGGAGGTCCAACCATGGTAGGACCTGCCTCTCCACTGGTCTGTCGGTATAGAAGGATGCAATGAGCATTGACAGATAAGGATCGCAGTCAGTGCAAATGTTCAAGATGTTTCCTAGGCTTCAGATGAGAGCTGATCAGAACCCTCCATGATACTGGAGCTCTTACTGAGGACTTCCCACTGGTATAGCAGGAAGACGGCAATGTGCACAGAGAGTATGGATATATTTTCCGACTGGAACACCAGTCTGAAAAAAAATTTCCAACCAGATGAGTAAACCATCAGACAGGAGGATCAAAGCCCCCCTCTGGCAATTCTATCTGCAACTGAATCCAAGAAACCTCTGTCACGTACTTGCTCTGCAAAAACTGCCAAGCATGGAGGTTGAGTACTTGAGCATTCCTGTGGAACACACTCCTGGCCCTACGTGCTGACCTCTTCTCGAGAATTGGTCAGCCAGGACATTTTGTTGTCCTGGGACATGCAGTGTGTGTGGGCAACGTGTTGAGAGCACCATAATATGATGCATCTGCCCAGCTCTGTCAGCTTCTGGGAGCACAATCTGCCTTTCTAGTTGAGGTAAGCAATCGCAGTCCTGTTGTTGCACATAACAAGGACATGCTTGTGCTCCACAAGATCCTGGAATTAGAGGAGTGCCTGGACTAAGAAAAGTCCCTGTACATGGCGAGTTGCTCCTGAAAGGGTGACAATGTCTGTCTTGACACGATGTTCTCCCAAACACTCCACCAAAGTTGGTGCTGGTGGCCATCTGGGAGGACTGGCACTGGCGCTTGGTAGCCTTGGTCCTTAGACCATCTGTCCCACATTGTGCTGAAAGGGATGATGATGTTGAAGGCAACCCAGGGGGACCTGGGAGTCCATCCAGGACAGGGAGCCTAACAGGGCTTGCAACTGCAGAGCTGATTGAAACTTGTGAGTCAGAAACGCCTTGAGCATCACCTGAAATCTCTCCCACCTGTCTTCCGAAGGGCAACAGATAAAGGCAACCAGGTTGAACTGGATGCCAAGAAAGACAAAGATCTGCACCAGCATTGGGCTGGACTTTGAGAGATTGAAAATCAGGCCTAAGTGTTTGCAAAACTCCAGAACAGTCTGTGTGTGATGCCACGAATCTAGGTTCCATAGCACCCAGATAAACCAGTTGCCCAGATACAGATCTGGTGAAGGTGCACAGCAACTGCATGTACAAACCAGGTGAACACCAGGGATGCCATGGGAAGGCCAAAGGGAGCACCCTGAACTGGTAGACCTGGCCTGAAAATATGAACCACAGATACTTCCCTGAAATCTTAACAAATGGCCCGTGGAAAACGCATCCTTGAAATCCAAGGACGTTGCCCATTCATAGGGCCACAACCACTGACTGAGGGGTCCTCTAAGTACATGTTCAGCATAGACAGGTCTATGACCAGCCACTAACCTTGGTCCCGCTTATGGACAAGGAAGAGTAGGTTGTAGAACCCAGATGAACTGGGGTCCTTCAGCTGCTCTATGGCAATCTTGCTCCAAAGTTTCTCCACTCCCTCTAGGAACACGGATACTTTGGGTTCCCGGGTAGGAGGCATGAACCAGTTGGGTTTGCAGCATGGCCTGTCTGCATTGAAAGGGAGCAAACAGCCGTGTGTCAGGGCTTTCAAGATGAGCAAATTTTCTGTAATGGACTCCCATTGAGCACAAAAGGCAGTAAGACAACTGCTGACAGGGTGCTCTGAGATGTCCGGAGCTGTGGCAGAGAGCATCCATGAGACTGGGGGTCTGGAAAGCCCTGAGGCTTGCCTGACTTCTCCACTTTGGCAAACCGCTTTTCCTTCTCAGATCTCTTCCCACTATTCTTGGGACCTTGGGATGCCAGAGGGAAGGCATGAGTAGGACGGAGAGTGGGACCAGCCTGAGAGCCATGCTTCAGGATGGCGGCAGCTAAGGAGGAAAATGACTGAACACAGTTGGTCAACACCTTGGTCTTGGATTGTTCTGCAGAGCAGGCCCAAAGGTCCAGCACCCGGCGAACAACTAATAACATCTCTCCTCAGTAACAAGGGGCTGGAGAAGAGCCACCATGTTTGCGCTCTGTGAAAGATTGGGTCAGTTCAACCATTGACCCTGGAGGTAGGTGTCCCTGCATAACAAACGAAGGTTCACCTTGAGCATACAAGCTGTCCTGACCTTTGGTGGCAAGCAATGATAACTGGCCAATCCAGTTCCACACTGCCTCAGTAATCTGGGCAGATCTCTGGAGGTCCTCCAGGAGAGGCCTCAAGGCTGCCAAAGAGACGTCAGAATAAGACGCTATAAGGGCAGAGCCCCTGGCATCTTCTTCCAGTCTCTTATAGACCTTTGCACACATGGAGATGGACTTCAGCTGCCAAGCATCAAATTCCTCTCAATCCAAAACCACTGGTAGAGGATGAGAGGAAAATATCTGCTCTGGCGCAGAGGACCACTTCCCCTGAATGTCTGGCCAGGAGAGGAGTTGCCCTTGCTAAAGATAGCGAGCGGTCAGGGTCTCCACGGGAAGCCTCAGTGCCTTGTATCTTGGCTGTGAGCTGGTTGTATAATTCAGCTACAAATGGTCAGAAAGGTATGGGGGTCCTATGATGTGTATCCTCCAGGGACAAGCCCTGGCAGGACATTGTGACAGCCCTGTGCTTCTCCTCCAATGGGAGGACAACCGCCTCATCATCCACCTGGAGTGGTATCCATGAGGGCAGAAGCAAGTCCAGCCAGCACCATAGAAGTCAGGAAGCCCAGCCACACAGAGTGACTATGACAGCACGAGGGCTGGGTGGAAGCTCGCAGCCTAGCTCTGCTGAGGGACAAATCTGAAAGAAGCTCATTCTCCTTATCGGTACCGATGTTCGAAGACTTATGGACCGCAAGAGGGGTAGAATGCGCAAAGCCTCATCAAACAAAGACTAGTCTGAAGGTGATGGGGTTGCCCCATATGATAGAAGTAGGTTTTCCCTCACCATGCCTTGCGATCGGGTAGCAACGATTTCTGCAGAAATCATTGCTGTCTCCATCATGGCCTGCATCTGCTCTTCCCAGGTAGGAAGAGCAAGCAGGACTTCTGGGGACTTGGCGCAGGAGCCACAACTGCCACTGACTTAGAAGTCTTCTGCTGGAGCTGTGAGAGCTCCTGAAACTGAGGGTCGAGCAAGAGCTGACTCCATGCCAAGGCAGCATGCTGCTCATCCATGGTTGTCTGCTCAGGTGCCGCAAAAGTGCCTGCAGGGGTGAATAAAGACAAAGTCTCTGTCCGCAACTGCTGCTCTGCGAGTAGCTCAAACTCCGCTAGCGTCTTAAAAGCGAGAGGCAGGGTACCTGGCTCAGGCTCGGGGTGCAGTGGAATGGCTAGTGGCCTAGTCTGGGACAGACCTGGAGGAGCTGCTGCAAAGTCTTTAGGTAGATAGTTAATTATCATGATGCTGAGGTGCTTCAGGATGAATTGCGAAACATGTATCACTGGAATTGTGAATAGAAGATGTTATTCAACGTAGATAAATGTAAATGTCTACACATTGGGTACAATAACAATCAATATGATTATTTTGTACGGGGCCAGTCGATCCAAAACATCAAAGAAGAAAAGGATTTTGGAGTAATTATCGTTCATTTACTCAGTTGTAATACACAGTGTGCTCACGCTGCCAAGACAGCCAATAAGAAAGTAGGATAGATTAAAATGACATTCACGTATAAATCAAAAGGAATGGTAAAGAAATGCTACAAGGCTTTGGTGATGCCCCATTTGGAATATTGTATACAGGCATGGTAGCCATGGCTTCAAAGGATGTAAATCTACTCAAAAGTGTCATCTTAAACACAGGATGAAGGCTTGCACGAGCCAGCAAGTTGCTGGCTCCCTGCCTCATCAATTTACCCACTAGACTACAACTTTACTTTAATAGTAGCAGGGGGCAATCATACTCATACTCATCCCTAACAAGTTTCAAGTGAATCTGGTTGACAGTTTCAGAGAAAAAGTAAAAAAAGTGCCTTACCATTGCAATCTCCTATGACTTGCATTGTAATTGATAGGAATGTATGCCTTAACCGATATGCACCCAAATTGAAAAAAAAATTGTTAAAAATCAGAAATATGGAATATCATCACCTAGTGTACAGCTAAGTTTGACCCTTCCACCAGCTACATTTTCACCAAGTTCCAGAAGAATGGAAGCGATAGTTTTGGAGAAGTGGTCAATAACTTTTCCACACAAAAATTGATGTAGAAAAAAATTTGCAGCATAACTTGGTGCACAAATAAGGCTAGGGGTGCCCAGAAGTGCATTTCCACAGAGTTTCAGAAGAATCTAAGAGAAAAATTCAGAGAAGTCAAAAATAGTATAAATACCTAACAAAAATTCGTTAGAAAAATAGAAACAAATCACAGCAGCACCTGGTATACAAATCCAGGGCTAAGGATTCCCAGACGTGTACCCCTGCAGTTTCGAAGGAATAGGCATGGCAGTTTCAGAGAAGATGAGTTTTGAAAGATTGTGTCAAAAAATGAAGAAATAATCATAAGAAAATCCACAAATCTTTGAACTGTGACCATTTGTACAAAATTGGAGACCCACCTAAGGTAGATCCCAAACAGATATGAAGTTAATCTGGTTTGCGGTTTTGGAGGAGTTGAGAATGTGAATGTCCACTGCAATCCCCATTGACTTGCATAGTAATCAATAGGAATGCATGCAGTTACCGACAAGTACCCAAATTGAAAAATTTGAATCAAATCAGGGATCAAGAATATCACTACTTAATGAACACCTTTGTTTATCCCTCTTACAAGCTACATACACACTAATTTTCAGAACAATTTCATTGACCATTTTGGACAAGTGAAAAATAGCCTTAACATGCAAAAATTCTTTGAGAAATATAGAAAAAATTGCAGCAGCACCTGTTGAACAAATGAAGATCTTGGGGTCCCCAGAAGTGTCACTTTGCAATTCCCAAGTATGTTGGCTCGGCGTTTTGGAGATTTCTTAAGATTTTGCCAAAAAGTGACCAAAAATTAAAAAATCATTGGACTGCTACAAGTTGACAAGTTTTATTAGCAGACCATAATCAGATAAAAATCTGTTGACTCATGGGTGCTCAATAACATAAAATGTCAACAAATACATAGATACATATAAAATAGATAATATAATAAAATAGAATAGGCATAAGAAGAAAAGAGGTGGACTGTGATAAGAATCACTCCATAGGGTCCACAGTTTGAAAGATGTGAAGAGTTACGTTCTTTTTAAAACTATAAAGACTGCTCACATCGCGGACATGTTGGGGAATGGCATTCCAGGTTGAAGCACCAATAGCTGTAAGGGAATGTTTGTGCGATCTTGTTCTATGGAAATTTCCTTAACTGGAGGATTTAGAATTATATGTGTGAGTTTCAGTTAAAGGGGTAAAAAAATTGCCTGAAGTGGGGGGGGGGGGGGGGAGTCCTATTGTTGGTCATTTTCCAAAGAAGAATGCTCAGGTTATAATGAAATCTCTGTTTAATACTCATCCATTTAAGGGTGTCCAGCATGTCCACGATGTAAGTTCTGGGATGACATCCCAAGACAATTCTCATAGCATGATTCTGGATACGCTGAAGTTTGCTTAAATCTTTTTTACAGAGAGAGTTGGCCCAAACAGTGCTACAATAGTCAATATGAGGAAGTATTAGTGTATTATAGAGTGTTATCTTTGCACTGGCAGGTAGAAATTTAGCAGCTCTGGAGAAAATACCCAGAGCTCTATTTAATTTTCCCACAAGTATCTTAAAATGTTCGGCAAACCTCATTTCGTCATCCAGAACCACACCGAGATATTTGAGATTTTGTACTTGTTCTATTTCTTGATCGTCAAAGATAAGACCAAGTTTGTTTTGGTTTTTCTTGGTAGTGATAAGCATACTGTTAGTTTTACTTATGTTTAAACTGAGTTTGTTGGCTCGTAACCAAACAGATATGAGTTCGAGGTCCTCCTCAAGAATTTTTTAGATGGTATCAGGATCTTGACCAGCGAAATAGAAAAGAGTGTCGTCAGCGTACATACTAACAGTACTATGCCTAAGACTACTACACATATCATTGACATAAATAATGAATAACAAGGGCCCCAGAATGGACCCCTGAGGAATGCCAGTGGAGATCAGCAGTGGCTCAGAGAGGCTGCCATTAATACAGGCAACTTGCTTCCTATCTGTTAGGTAGTCCCTGAACCACTGCTGCTCTACACCGTGAAAACCATAGTGGTTGAGTTTGGACAAGAGTATTTCATGATCAACGGTATCAAAAGCTTTTTTAAGGTCAAGGGCTATGAGACCAACAGAGTTATTTCGATTTAACTCGTGATATACCGCTTCAGTAAAACAGTGAAGACTGGTCTGGGTTGAATGTTTAGGCCTGAAACCTGACTGCTGTGTACATAGGCTATTGTTATTAATACAAAACTTGTAAACTTGGTTGTGAACAATTCGTTCGAGCAGTTTTGAGATCACAGGTAAAATTGAAATAGGTCGGTAATTACCGGGGTCCGTTCTGGTGCCTTTCTTGAAGATGGCTGAAATCTTAGCCATCTTCCATTCATTAGGAATGTTACCAGTAGCCAGGGACATATTGTAAATGTAGGCCAAGCTACCGGACATTGCTGGGGAAGCAATCTTCAGCAGCCTGGCCTGAATATAATCGAGGTACATCAGCTAAAAGTTTAGTAACATCGTGTTCTGAAATCTTGTGGAAGGTGAAACTTGCAGAGGCGTGTGGAAGATACATTCGTACAAAGTCAATTGGGGAGGAAACCACTGGAGTAATATGTCTAGAAAGTTCCTCACCAATAATGATGAAGAAACAGTTAAAGGAATCTGCAATCTGTTGAAAATTTATTACTAGGGTATTATTGATTAAGAGAGAGGGTATGGCATTTTGAGAACATTTGGGTAATAATCCCTTAAGAAGTTTCCATATTCCTCTGCTGTCACCTTTATGTTCTAGAATACCGTTTGAGTAGTATTCTGTTTTGGCATTATGGACCATAGTTGTAACTTTGTTTCTCGTATTCTTATATCTAACCCAATCATCTGGATTGCCAGTGACAATAGCTATGCTATGATAATGGTCACATAGACCCTTTCAGGTCTCAATATTGTCGTTATACCAAGGAATTTTCTTTTTTGAAGCTCTGAATTTTCTTAAAGGGGCAAGGTTTTTTAACTACTTCATCGCATAGAAATCTCCTTGTTGCCCAAGCATCATTTACTTCATCAAAAATTTCAATTACATGCCAGGGTACTGATGAGAGATCAGACAAGAAATTTGGAATACATAATCTTTTAAAGTTTCTGGATGTGACAATGATGATTGGGTCTCACTGTAGGAGTATCAATGACAATAAAATTCATGAGATGGTTCGCCACAGAGACTATATCCCGACACCGGCCACAAATTTACTGATGTTGGTAATTGTAAGATCAATTATGGTGGCAGAGGCATCAGTCACTCTAGTTGGGACCTTGATCACCTGGGTTAAATCATAAGTGGTGATTATATCATGGAGTCTGTGAGCTAAGCAGTCAGATTTATCACAGTGGGTGTAATCTATGTTAAAATCTGTGATTATATTATCAAATTTCTCATGATCTAATAGAACAAGAGTATCTTCAAAATTGTGACAAAACTCAACTGTTGAGCGAGGATGTCTATATAAAACCGTAATGAGAAGAGGTTTACGATTATTCCGAAAAACTTGAATAGAGTGGTTCATCAAGTTTGGGTGGTCAAGGTCATGCATTTCTTGATAGGATAAATTATCACGAATATAGACTCCCACACCTTGGGCTCCCACAAAGTTGGGGGGCTTGTCACGCCTCCAGAAGGAGTAACCAGAAATGCTTACTGCCTCTGTAGGCGTGGCATCCGATAGCCAAGTTTCAGTTACAGCCAAAATGTCCGGTTTCAGTTTGTACATTAAAAAATAAATGTCATCCAGGTGGGAAAGAAGACCACCTTGACCAGTATTTATATGACCGATCTTCAATCCTTTAGTTTGTATAAATTTGTCACATCCTGAAAGCAAATTGTTACGTTTAGGACAAGTTGTCGCTGGAGTAAAGTTCCTATCATTATCAATACTATCTATAGAAATATCACTGGTGTTAAAAAAAAGAGTCAGTAAACGGATGAAGAGTACAGAAGCCGCAGAACCAGTCTTTACTTGACATGTTCCGATATGTGGGTACATCCATGTTGATACAACGCATATGAAACCAAGTGTCGCAAGTATCACAGGCAATTCCTTTTTGGTTACTCCTTACAGGTTTATTACAGTAGCCACATGGGTATTTCCAATTGGGACCACGGTTGGTTGCAATGTCACCTGAGATAAGTAACACTAAGCATATGGTTGTAGCTGTATTAGTCTTCATGGCCAGGTATGGACCAGTAGAGACCGTTGAACAAATTTGGTAGAGACCCACCCATTTGAGTGAATCGGCCCGTGATTTTGGAGAAGTTGGAATTGTGAACTGTGGACAGAGGAATGGATGACAGATGATTGATCATCCTATAAGCTCAGCCGACTAACAAGTCAGTTGAGCTAAAATGATTTTCCTGCAGTGAACAATTTTCTGACCCTGGTGGTATATTGAAGTCATCAGATAATATATTTTAAATGCCGCTTACATGCCACATCGAGGCTGTCCTGGAGTTTATCCCCTAAGAATACAAGAGAATAAGGTGGTCAGTTCACAAGGTCGAAAAGAAATTTATCATTATAGATTCTAATTTCACACCATAATAGTGCTAAGCCAGCAAACTCCAAGGGAAGCAGATAAAACTCCCTGTCAATCAAACTAAGATGACCACAATGGATAATGTCATGGCATATCCAAAGCCAAATCTTAAAAAAAGAAATCTGTGTAGGCGACTTTTAAGTGTTTCTTAAATCATTAAAGTGCAATTAACTGCACTCAAATATAAATTATCATTCACTAAAATATCAACAAATACTACTTACGTGAATTAAAATAATACTTTAATGTTATTCAATACCACTTAAGTGTCAGTCTGTGACACTTCAGTGAAATGAAGTTTCAACTAAGTGTTATTTATTTCCTCATAAGAATTCACTTTCGTGAAACCAAATAACACTTAAATGAAAATGCATTTAAATTAAGTTACCTGACATTTAAGTGAAATCAAATTTCACTTTATGGAAATCAAATTTACTCTAGTGACATCAAATTTCACTTCAGTGCTTTATAACTTTACTAAAGTGATTTCGGGACAAACAGTATATCATTTAAGTGAATCAATATTTCACTTAAGAGAGACGAAATATTAATTAATATGTAAAACCATGCAAGACCAGTGACAGGGAACCAAAACAAGGAGAAAAAGCCAGACCGGTTTAGTATCAAAGGATTCTCATCAGTTGCAGTTAGAATCATCATGTCTGGCTGCTTTTATAGACAGGGGTAAGGTTGCTAAAAAATAATAATAATAATAATAATAATAATAATAATAATAATAATAATAATAATAATAATAATAATAATAATATTAATTAAGTGTTGATGCATGGTAGTGGTAATAACTAGCCATATTTAGTAAAATAAATTGGCACTTAAGAGAAATATAATTTCACTTTAATTTGTGAAATGCGCAAACACTTCAGTGGAATTGTATATAACTTAAGTGACATCACACATCACTTTAAACGACACCGCATTTCAATTGGGTGGTATTTGTTTCATATAACATTGGTATAATCTCAGGTTGCATTTATTGAAATTTAAGTGAAATTCACAATCTCTAACGTGAAATCAAATACAGTTGGACTCCTTATGAATTCCTATAAAAGGATTCCTTTTAGACTCCTTTTGGATTCCATTACCCCTGTTTTACCTCCATGACCAATTAGGATTCCTTTTGGCTGTAGAATGCATTGAATACAGTAAAATATTTATGAGGATGGAATCCTTTGAAAAGGATTCCCATATCATTAAATACAAGAGGGCAGTGTGGAGATTCATCACACTTGTAGTTCTGTGAACTTGGGATAGGCCGAAATATGTAGACACTTTTCAAAGGTACATCCCTACCAAGTTTGACACAAATCTAGCCAAAATTACTGAAGTCATAACCATTACAAGAAATTCCCATGTTAATCTTTCCTAGTAAAACTGTTTTAAAGATTTTCCCAAAAAAGCATAAATTATCCAAAATTCACTGGAGCCTAACCATTTGAATAAACTTGGTAGAGACCCACCCAAGGTACATTGCCAATCATTTTGAAGTCAATCTGACTGACAGTTTCTTCTTCAGAAAATCCAAAATGTGAATTAGTACTAGAATGCCCATTGACTTACATAGTAATCAATAGGAAAAGTGCATTTACTGATAAGTACTAGAAAAAAATCAGAAAAAATAAAATTACAGCACCACCTAGTGAACAAATTAAGAACTACGAGTCTCTAGCAGTGTTCCTGAGTGATATCAAAGCTATTGGGTGAGCAGTTTCAGAGATGATAATTTTATAAGATTTGCCCCCCTCCCCCCCCCCCCCCCCAAAAAAAAAAATCATAAACTAGACATACCTTCAATGCAAAGCATTGACTGAAGGGTCTGACATTTGCTGAAATTAGGTCATGGTGACACCAAAATCTAATTAGTTCATCTTGCCATGTAAGATAAGCATATTGCCAAATTTGAGCAAAATACATGGAGGCATTCTGTAGATATTGCAGTAACAAGAATGTGCACATCCGGACAGAGTGACTGACATCCGGACGGACGGACAACCTGAAAACATAAAGGGTCCCCCCATGAGGCGGACCCTTATATATTCCTATCAAACTTTGATTATAGCATAATACATGGAGACATTCTGGAGATATCATGGTAACAAGCCCTAACGAACATCTGATTAGCTGCCATTTGTTCAAATTAGGTCATGGTGACACCAAAATCTAATCAGTTCATATTGTCATGTAAGATAATTATTCTGCAAGATGTGAACAAAATACATGGAAGTATTCTGGAGATGTCATAGTACCGAGCCCTAACGAACATGTAATGAGGCTGATAGTTGCTGACATTAGGTCATGATGACACCAAAATGTAGTCAGATCATACTGGCATACAAGATAATCATACTGTAAAAATTGAAGAAAACACACATAAGCATTCTGGAGATATCACAGTAACGAGCTCTAATGAACACATAATTAGGCTGCCATTTGTTCATGGTGACACTAAAATCTAATCAGTTCATCTTGCCAGGTAAGGTAAGCATATTGCCAAATTTGAGCAAAATACATGGAGGCATTCTGTAGATATCACGGTAACAAGAATGTGCACATCTGGATGGACTGACAACCCCAAAACAGAAAGGGTTCCCCTATGGGGCAGATCATTAAAAATCCAAAATCACTGGAGCATGACCATTTGAACAATTCGGTAGAGACCCACCCAAGGTACATTGCCACCAAGTTTGAAGTCAATCTGACGGACTGTTTCAGAGAAAAACTCAAAAATGTAAATTAGCATTAGAATGCCCATTGACATACATAGTAATCAACAGGAAAGGTGCATTTACCAATAAGTACCCGAATTGGAGAAAAAAAAATTGTTAAAAAGATATGGAGTCTGTGGTATTGACACCTAGTGTACAACTTTGTTTGACCCATTCACGAGGAACATATCAACCAAGTTTCAGCTTAATCTGAGTGACGGTTCTGAAGAAGTCAAAAATAGCAATAGCACACAAAACACTTAGCAGCAAGGCCTTTTTTTTGTAAGGTTGTAAACAAGATGGCCACACCAAAACGAGGTACATGATTGTATGCATGTGTGTAAAAATATTATACACAGACTGTCTTGGAACATTTGCATGCAATGTACAGATCTTGTCTTCTTAAAACCAAGGAGCTATACCTTGTTAAAATCAAATCCTGTCACTGCAATATCAAATATACACCTATGGAGGCCTATTCTACCTTTATATTCTCACCATATGCAAGCATGTAGATGCAAGATACAATGTAGCATGAATAGGCTGAATTGAAGCAGAAGAACACTTACACTATCCTAGCTTTTTAGACATACAAAATGTATGCTGCGCGAGTTCGCAATTCAGCCTTCCAATCACAAGTTCCAGTTGTATTTTTATCTCTGAATGTACTCTCAACAGTCTATTTTGCTCACTTATAAGTTCAACTGACATAATTTACCTTAAGACCTCGCAATTGTGTAAACTTAAAGAGCCAGATCAGCAGGCATGTGTCTCCACAATTCAACATGGTGGTTATGACTATGCAAATGCCAAAATTCCAACCACCACACATCATGTGACAGCTATAAGTAAAAGGAATTCAAAAAGAATGCAAAGGAATCCAAAAGAATCAAAAGTAAGGCAAGCCAGCCCAAAGGATTCCAAGAAGAATACAAAAGAATCCAAAGTAATTTTATTGTACCATATCGCTCTCCTCATAAAGGAATCCTTAAAGAATCCCAGTTTGTCATAGAACTTAAGGAATCCAAATGTAATCCAAAAGGAATCCATTTTAGGGACTAGGGAACTTATTGCCCTGCTGCGGACAGTGACAAGATAAATTATTATTTAGCAAATAAATATAATGTCAAGGTTATGATTTATGTAACAGGAGTGTCACATATTGCATGTACTATTATGCAGGAATTGACAAAATGAACATCAAGGTGCCATTTTCCGCTGTTTATACACCTTGTTTTTGGTGGCGATCTTGAATTTATAGTGGCCATCTTGATTGTCGATTGAAGATACATGGGTCTATGTCTGAAAATAAGGAGTATATACAAGCTTTACTACCAAATTAAGTATATGCTTTTAACTCAATATGCATAATTCATTAAAAAAGTAGTCAACACTCTCCTGGATAGTGGAAAGCCCAACAGTGTTTGGTTAAAAGGTGTTTACTTGCATTGATATAGTAATACTGCTATTCCCTCCTGGATTGGACATCCATTTGATTTGCATCCCTGGATTTGCACACAGCCTGCAGGTAAATCTAATCTTTTTGCATAAACCTGGTAATGACCCCGCCGGGTTGTCATTCTCACATTACCCATAATTCTGGTACAGGAATATTAAATATCAGTACCCAAAAATACTTTTGAAACCTGACTTTTCACTTTTCCCTGGGAAAACTTTATATCCATGTGCTTACCCAGGAAATGTGGCAACAACCATTGAATAACGGACACATATCTGAATTGACCCCCTCCCTCCCCCTCAAAAAAGAAAAAAAAATCCTTGGTTTTATTGGAATAAACTTCTAGGAATGACAAATACATCCTGGGTCAGTTAACCTAAACAGGCCTTGTGGGAATAACAGGGAAATAAATGGTAGTGCTATTTATGAGATGGTAAAAATAGTCCTAAGCTGTGATTCAAAAGTCAGTTTTTGAGAGAAAGCAACGCCTTTCACATGTGAGGCAAATTTGAACATTTATGCAAGTATATCCAAAACTCTCGTTTTCAATCATTTACTACTCTGATGGTCATCTTGTGACAGCATAGCTGCTCAACCTTTGTTAACAGAACTCCTCTTGTTGCAGACAAGACATTTTTATCATATGGTCTTGAATACATAAAAAGCTGGCAAATCTTCTGCTGGTCCTTTTGAATGATGTGATCATATTGAAATGCAAAACATCCGAGTGGTCAAAAGAAAAATAGAAACGTATGGCAAACACTCCTTAAAATTTATGCAAAGATGAACTAATACAAGTTATATATGATGTCCTGTCTGTGACATATAACATTTCCATTAAGTGCAGGTTCAAGTTATAATAATAATGATATACATGATCTAGCAAATTTTAATTCTGTATATTTTTGCAGAACAGGAATGCTGAAAAAAAGATTTAAAGGAAGAAACAAGGCATTAATTTGAAATTTTCCAGATCTTGTTATGGAATGCCCCTCCAATGTCAAGAAACTCTTTCCACGATATTTCTATTTTAACTGAAATTGAAAGTTTGTATTAAAATATGGTTTTGTTTTGTATTTTGGAAGTAAAATGTCCCTGTATGGATATTTTAAACTAGACATGAAATAAACTTTTACTTAGAATTTTAAGGTGGGTCAGGTCTCATGTGGACAGTTCTTGCCTTTATAACAGCTCTTCTCTAAGTATTCATCAAACTCACAGACAGCATGACTGTTTTATAATGACACAGAACTTACTCGTTTAATTTTAATTATTAAACTGAGAGTTCCAGGATAAGTTAAATGCTGGAACATCTTGGCTTATATTTACAAAATATAGTTTCAAGCACAATTATTTTCAAAAGTCACCCTGTCCATGTCCCCTTATATCAAAGACAGGTTTTTGGTTTTTAAAAGTTCCCCACCATCTTGTGGCAAAATCTGATAAACAAGCCTACATGAAGCTGTTAATACAAAATCTGATAAACAAGCCTACATGAAGCTGTTAATACAAAATCTGATAAACAAGCCTAATGAAGCTGTTAATACAAAATCTGATAAGCAAGCCTACATGAAGCTGTTAATACAAAATTTGTAAATATATATGCACAATTTATATATAGTTCCTATAATCACAATAATTGAAACCTTCTGAACATCAAATACATCTGTCTGTGTCCAAGAAAATGGAGACCTGTATCTGTTGATCTGTTAATTGCACATGATGCCAGTATTTCAGATTGTCATGCTTAAGTGATATACATGTACAATGGAAATGGGTCAAGTGTTGCCAACAATCTGCTGGGAAAAGAAAAACGGTTAACAAGGTTTCCCACAATCCCCAGAAGAATGATTAACCATGTTGCTAAACTTCTCCCAGAGGAAGCGTAAACAGTGTTCCTAACAACCTTGCAGAACAAGGGTTTAACAGTTTTGCAAATCCTGTCCCAGGAGAAGGGTGAAGTACGTGTTCCCACCCTCCACTCAGTTTGCAGTGTTGCCAGTCATCTCCCAGATTGAAGGGTAAGGTGATGTCAACTCATTCCCACACACAAGGCTTCACGGTGCTGCCAATCTTCTTACAGAATGGTACACAGTTTTTTCCAACCCTTTCCTAAAATAATTAACACTGCTGCCAACCATTCCCCAGAAGGATTACATGATACCAACCTTCTCCCAGAAGCATGGTTAATAGTATTGCCAACCCTCTCATGGACAAATTAACACTGTTGGCAAATTAATACTCTCAGGTCGTGTTAAATTTTGTCCATCTTGTTACCAAGGGTTAACTGTGTTGCCAAGTCTGCCCATGAAGAAGGCTTGGTACTTCTGTCTACCTACTCTGAACACAAGATTTAAGTGCTGTGTAACAGATGACAGGTTGCCAGTATTTCCAATGCTCTTCCAGAAGACAGGTAAAGGCCCGCAAAGCCTTTTCCAAAAGGAACAATTAAAGTATTTCCAATCCTTCTCCAGAGGGGCTAACAGTGCTAGTGACCATTCTCCTTGAAGAACGGCTTGCATTGCCAAGCTTCTTCCAGAAAAAAAAAAGGTCTGATGCTGTTGCAAACCCACTCCCAGGATTCAGACAACAGTGCTGCCACCTGGCAGAACAAACTTACCTCCAACAACAATCTGTGGTCACAAATGGATTTTTTACTGATAGTTTACAACATCTCATTATCCCCTGGGAAATCACAGAGGTTTTAACTTTATGAAAACAAATCATTTTAATAGCACCATGACAGGTTAATACTTAATGGTCACAATGCTCAGTACCTGAAGTGAAAAACAAAAAAAATAACACAATGCAATGTGTTCCCTTGAAGTTCTCAGTTTTATTTCGTAATAGCTCGCTTCAAAAATGACACAATGTTGTCTGAAATCCATGTAAAGTGTCTAGTACAAACCAGGCCTCTCATCATCTGCTTCCATGAAAGCTAAACATTTCCAAGAGTTAATACAAAGATACATAGACACAAAAATACATGTATTGCATTGTGTATATGACCCATATACGTGCACGGGGCTGCATCATCTACATATGAGATAAAGATATGTCAATCAATCACAGTCTATGGTCCATCCAGCTCATCTCACTGGCAGGTTAGGGGGCTACATGATGGCTCCAACAGTCACTTGACACTTTCTTTACAGATCAGACCACTGCTGAAAATTTGAAACTATAAATTGTCCCACTTAAACTTTCCTTAAAATGTCTGGCTTTCCATGACAACCAGTCATGAAACTTTTACAAAATCAACCCTCAGACACACTTTATGGCTCATGCCCTTCCCTTGATGGGACTTCAATCAAATTATGTGCAAATTATACAACCTACTTAACAAACTTCTATTGAGCACTCAAATACAATTCGCAAACTATAAACTTGACAACTGCCTAGTCAGCATTTCTTGTTCATCAAAAAATACAAACACAGTTTCAAGCCCACATTTTAACTGTTCTCAACAGTCCCTCTTCACCCACCGGAGTTCTATGCATCAATAACATATGAAGTTACAAAAATAACTTTGTGTGCACAGAAAATACAGAATACTGGTGCTCCCCCTGGTGACAGACAAAGCAGTTATGTTCTCTGCTCATGAGATGCATTGCAAATCATCGTAATTTTTAACAATTACACATATTTAGTTTTATCTGGAAATACTAAAGCATAAACATAGACAAATGTGAAGACGCAAATTTTTTTAGTTGTGAGCACATCATACATTTCCATAAAACAGTAAGTGCACCTTATAACCTATATCCAATCCAGCAACAGCACATTTATTGGCCCTGAGAATGAGCACACTTCTACAGGATATCATATTCTGCTGTATCCACATATTTGGGTTACAAGTTGCCACTACCACCAGCTTGCCCCCCCCCCCCCCCCTCCTCCTCCATGACTTCAATCTTGGGTACTTTGATATGCATGTTTGTTAACATATGGACTGAAAAAAAAAATCACAAAAGACCGACTGAAATATAATTGCCCAACCTGTTCACCTGTTGCACAAATCACAAAATATGACTCCCCAGAGAGGTGTGCCAGTGCAATTTCAAAGAAATTGGTGATATACTTTAAAAGAAAATTTCACTTCAGATTCCCTTGCTCCCAAAATGGACCCTACAAAAAAATCACTGATATATGACTGATTGAATATACCTACTTGAGACCTACCACAAGTATAACCCCACCATGTTTGACATGGATCCATTATACAGTGTTTCAAAAAATAACAAAAAGTCTATGATAACATACTGCAGGATTCCTGCATTAACCATTATAATGCATTTGTATCATTCACCGCATACATGTATTTTTGAAATTCTTCAAAAATCCAGGAAATGACAGCCCCACCTGGTGTACAAAGTTGGTGATGACCAAGTGAAGCTGCATTGCCACTTCATTTGAAATGAATCCAAGTTGTGGATCAGGATAAGACTTTGAATTTTACATAAACACACAAAACTTTACAGAAAAACATCAACGCACATGCTGAAAAAACTGTGATCCAGAAGTCTTTCAATGCAATTTCAGAGCAATTAGCCTTGCAGTTTCACAGAAGATATTTGGTTTCCCAACAAAAATGAACAAAAGTTTATAACATGTCAAACTTTACTACAGCACCATCTAGGGCACAAACTGGGTACCCATCTACCTGCAACACATCCCTATATTATTTGGAGAGAATCCAGAGAGTGGTTTTGGACACATGGAAAATTTAGATTTGACTGGACAATGACTAACTATCCAGACAGATGATGGAACATGGAGTCCATCCCATAAACTCAACCAGCTGACGACTCAGCTGAGCTAAAAAGTAAATTGAATGAAAAAAGTGGCACAATGTTGGGCTCCCTGCCCGGACATCTGAGATGTAGAAATAAAAGATATTGAAAGTAAATTACTTTAAAAATCAAACACTTCTCCCATTGGACATCATTGGATGCTTTATGATTCTCACCAACAAAACAATTGATGAGGATAATTAACAAACTGAAACAATGCCACACCATACTAACCATGTGAGGGTTTAAGCTTTATTATCTTTCATAAAGGGGGCTTGCTTGCACATCTATATTTATATTTGGCAGTTTAGAATATAATTCTATGCACATTAGTATGGATTCCACACTAACAGTAAGTTTTATGCTCTTTGCTAATCAATTAAGATGGATATACATGTATACAAAACTACAAGACCACCATATATCATCTGTACCATGCAAGGTGCGTCTGTTGCAGACATTTCTGATGGCTAGTGCTGTACTTTCTGTGAAATGGCTTGCAGAAAGCTTTGATAGCACTTGATGAACATTTTTGATTAATTAACAAAAAAAGAGCAATAATTGGCCATACAGAGCTAGGAAAAGGCACCCATGCTGGGTAAACTTTATCTGGCATGAAAATTTCAGAAGGCTAGGTTCAATAGTTTGCAAGAAACAGCCCAGAAAAAAATGTCTGGACAGAAGTATGGACAATCATCACTACCATATTCCCCATCCCCATTTCAATATGGGTGGGGGATTATTGCAACAACAATAACATCTCATTATACCAACCTTTATGTTTTGATTCAAAACGGTTACCTTGGACAAAAATCATCCAAATTTCAAAAATATATACAATTATAATCATAACATGTTATAAAGGGTTACAGGAATGTAAAGGTATTAGAGCAAGTTGACAGGCACTTTTTGTGTGGCCTGCTGATATGATATATGAGTACATATGTCAAATAGAAATGCTGATTCTTCCACCAGCAGTACACCAGTGAAACAGTTTTCAGATTCTGCCTTGCCAGGGCATGCCATTTCCTGATTGGTAAAACAGAAGCCAATCACATCTTTCTCCACACAGTAACCGTGGCAACCTCTCCATCATCACTGCCAATAGGAATGACTGGTATCCCATGTTCCTCCACATATGTGAACCTGTTGTTAAAATAATACCACAATAAGACATCACTGAATACATTTGTTGGGGAACAGGAGTGTGGGACATGTTTATCATTGTTGGAACTCTTCAACACAATGGTGCAGGATTTTCCCCAGTTTTGGAGAACAGAAAGGTGGGTGAACCTGATGGCAACCTAGAATTTCTAGTTCCAGGACAGATATTGACCAAATGTTCCATAAATATTACTAATTTAAAAATAACCTACTTTTTAATGAAAAAGGAGAAAGGTGATAAAGAAAAGATGAAAGGTGGGCCACCTTTGAGCTTATAATGTGCGGAAAACACTGTGCTGGAGTGTTCAGGACATGAATTTAATGGTGCAACCTAGATGTAGGCATGCTCATGAGCTGACATGGTTAAGCCATATGGCAGCCTTTGAGATAGCCTACTTAAATGCCACATGATGGCAAGGCATACTGGTACTGGACACTTTCATGGTGGGAACACACTTGTGAAATATCAATCGCTGGGAAATAATCATAGTGCAGTTACACCATAGTGGAATATTAATGGAGGGACAACACATCGTGGAACATTTTACTTCAATATTCAAATAATCATCCAATAGATGCCACCTTGATAGATACATGTATAGTTTGATTCCTACATTAAACATTATAAAACATCATTTCTGTTCATTGACATTTAAATCAATAATAGAAGACTGTGACAGTCCTGTGCTCAGCTGACTTTGGTTACTGAAGTGGTTCTGTGTTTTTTGAGATTTAAAAACAAAATAGGTAGAGATTCACGCAAGGTGCATCCTGACCACGTTTCAAGTGAATCTGGTTAAAATTTTTGAAGAAGTTCAAAATGTGAATCACTATTGCAATCCCAATCGACTTACATGGTAATAAAAAAGGAATGTACACATCAATCTACAAGTTCTCAAATTGAAAATTTGTAAAAAAAAATCAGGGATCCAAATTATAACTACCTAGTGAACAACTCAGTTTAACCCTCCCAGCAGCTACATTTCCATAAAGTTTCAGGACAATCTGAGTAACACATTTGGAGAAGTCAAAAACAGCTTTAACACCAAAAAAAAAAAAAAAAAAAAAAAATTATCAAAAAATAAAAAAAGAAAGAATCACAGCACCACCTGTTGAACAAATTCAATGTCCAGGAGTCCCTATATGTGTCCCTGTGAAATTTACACACAATTGGCAAAGTTGGCTTTTTAAGAGATTTTGCCAAAAAAATAAACAATCTAGAGAATCAGAAAATGATGCCATGCTCAGCTGACTGAGCTTGAGCTTGAATTAAGCTTGGGCTAGGTCAGGCTTGACCAAGCTAAGGCTGTGCTTAGGCTTAGGCTTAGGCTAGGCTAAAAAATGGACAACATTACTATATATCAATCGCATTGCTTCAACCAAAATCACTGGAGTCTATACATAAAATTTCCAAAGATCTCACCTGGAACCTGCATTTGTCCCACATTGTCAGCAAACATGCATAGAGACTTTATCTGCTTTAACTACGTCGGAGTGGTATTTCTGATTAAGACCTTGTGCACTTGTATCTTACACTAGTGATACAGAACCTTAAATATGCTTGCCCTATATGGCACACATGCCAACCAAAATGTCTACATGAGGACATTGAACGCCTTCAACACCTTGCCCTGAGAATAATTTTCCCAACCCTTAGTTATCGTAAAACCCTGAACTCCCTAACCATCCAAACTCTTCAAACTCAAAGGGATTCTATCTGTATCAAATTTTTTCATAAAGTAAAATGCCCTTCCAACCCACTGCATGGTCTCCTACTTCATACATGCACGATCAAGTATGGACCCTCACAAAAGCAACTAAGTACTGTTTGCCAAAAATTTGTACCAACAAATTCAAGAATGTACTCATAAATTATTATGCTTCAAATATCTAGCTAACTGAGTGAGGTGAAACTGCTATGACCTTGCAGGACTGTGAGTCATTAGTCATTTACATAAGTTATATACAGCAGCAAGGTATTGCCTTTTACTCTAATTTTTTTTCTGTCTCAGGTATATTTTAGGTAAGCAAATATGACAAGGCAAGTAGCCAAGGCAGTAACAGCAAATGTGCGACGCGTATATTTTAGGAAGTTTTTATTTTGCTTTTTAAATTTCAATATGACTTGATGTACAACTTCAACCTTTCTGATGCCATGAGCATAAATAAATAAACATTACATTTTTTTCTTAAGTTGAAACCCTACAACTCTTAGTTGGATGGTCATTAAATGCATAATGGTCAGTAACTCGTGTACAAGTTAAAATGGCATCTGTACTTATCATAGGCATTCGACTTAGTCGAGATTTACTATTTCAAATGCCCTAATTAGCATATATTATATTGCTGTGCCTTTTGTTTCAAATCCATCAGATATTCAATGGTTGATAACCTAGGAATAGAAGTTTGAATGGCACCTATCTATTATAGTAGTGAAGATATTCAAAATTTAAAATTTCAGATGCCCTTAATTTGTATTATCTTAAGCCTGTAGACTCTTGCACATACAAAGGCAAAATGCCATGCATACAGATGCAACTTCAGCAAATTTTTAGATAGAATTCCCTTAGGATGTCATAATTGTCAAGATAACATCCAAACCCCTTTGGGCATCATAAAATTTCAAATGCCCCTAATATGCACAATTTTAAATGACATGACTCCTCCACTAAAAAACATAAAATGAAATGTACAAAGGTATAACTTTACCAAAGATGGAGTGTCTAGCTTTTGTGGTTTCTGAGAAACACTCTGGAAATGATCAATCAATCAATCAATCAATCAATCAATCAATCAGTCAATCAATCAATCCAGAAAAACACAGAAAGAGTGACAGAGACAGGGAGAAAGAGAGAGGGAGAGAGAGCGAGAAGGAAAAGAAAAAAAGGGATTCTTGGAAAAATAGTAATGTCTGTGTTGGTACACAGACATATTGATAAACCTGCCACAATGTCCACATTTGAAGGTGTCATACTTACATTGGACCAAGCATCCTGGCCTGTTGATCTTTGGTGACTTGGTTGACTGAGGATATCATTAGTATTCCACTTTCCTGTATGACCTCCCTCAGTCTGACCAGCCAGGCTGTTAAAACAACAGAGCAGCAGCATACTTTAAAGACTAGTTGTACCATATTATTCATAAATAAGCTGTAGAAATCTACCGACCTACCCTGGAGAGCTCCCTTATCATGCACCTGGGGCATTTTGGGGGTCAATAAAAACTCCCAGCAAGGCATTTTACACTAGATCTGCAGCAAATTCAGATACCCTACAGTACATGAACTTCAAAGACCCAAAGCCAATAGCCTTAACTCATTCCATACTATGGTGACTTGCCAGGCAGTGCCAGAACCACTGACTTAAGACTATAGGCATGTTGGTACTTGAACAAAAGCTCTTATCATGAAGAATTTAAATGTGCAATTGTCATCTTAAATCTAGGAAAATATACGTAAATATCAGGGACTGGTATGGAATCAGTTAAAAAATATTATAGGTTCAGAGAAACATCCTTCCCTTGACCCTTAAATGTCAGGTTGCAACATTATAGTTAAATGGTGCTTACAACTGAAATAATTTATTAACTCTTGTCTCCCTTGAGGTGGTTAAAAACTGGCTGGGGGGGTCAAATGTCTGCTTCAAAGTTTCTGACCAATTTCAACAGAATGATAAAGAATCTGCATAAGAAATGTAAATGAAACCCATGAAGAGAGCATGCCAAGAAGAGCTGTTGACTCAGTTTTAATTCAGGAAGATAGTGTTCATTTCTTAATGCTTCCAGCCATCACATGAACATCCAGCAAGTCTTAAATCAACATATATCTTATAAGACATCAGTAACTAATTTCATGCAACTTATTACATGCATGTCCTACACTGTGTACATGTATATGTTTACTGTTACAGCCTCTCTGCAGATCAGCATTTGAGTGGCACCTCTGATGAAAGAAATTACATTCAGGAGCCTGTTGGTTAAGCAACATGTCAGTGTATACAGTAGTCCCTGTCTTGAACGACCCCTCCTATGAGGGACCACCTGGTTTGAATGACTACATTTGGTCGCCAAAGTTGTTTTTCTTCAATAAGTTACCTCTTATGAATGACCACCTGTTAAATGTGACCAGCGACCATGCAAAATGAACAGATTTTGCAACCACATACCGGTAACACAAATTTGAGCCATATCCGGCCACTGTGCCTCAAATCTGCCAACAAAATGCATATAACTCACCCATTATTATAAAATTGACTTGAATTTTGTCACACTTAGTTAGTGCAAACAATTAAGGATTTCTTTCTACAGTAAATTTCCTTAAACAAGTTTTTAATTTGATCAATCTGTCTATTCCTCCTTTTTTCAAATTCTCACGAGCGTAGGGTCTTTCCATTTATTTACATTTTTATAATGGCAGTGAATGTTGCATACTCTGCATGTATTGGGCCTCTCCATAGCGGATATAAGAGTATTTCGACTACATTTCTTTCTCTGTATGCTGGGATATTATGGATTGTTTTCTGAACTAAACTTCATAATGATCAGCAGAAATTTATTTGTGATGCGAACTTGATTGCTCACACTCATGATTGTTCACATCATCCATCTTGAAATGCCTCAAATCCAAATGCATGACAAAGGCTGCCAATGCTCTCCGGAAATGTCCAGAACAATCTCAGTCATTTCCCGGAGATCGACAACCCATATGGTCATCGCTTTTTTGCATGTGAAGCCTGACCTAAGCATGGCAGATAAACGCAAAGCCACAAAAATATCATTTAGTGTTCTCATCCCTATTTGAACGCTATTTTATCATTATGTATTCTATAAAATGAACGATGATGACTTTCGCTAGATCAAAACCCCGATCAAACACTTGTTTGCTTGCATGACTCAGCAACTGACACTGATGAAGTGAGTCAGTCTATTTTTCACACCGTTCAGATCGAGGTAAACATGGCGCCCAAACCACATGTGGTGGCTGTGGGAAAATGCAGAGTCTTATTTTGATCCATGAATTATGAATTACGGTGAGTTAGGCTCCACCGAACGTGCAGAATAAAGTTAAGACAGTGAGTTATGCCATCAAAACAATTTTACGACACTTTAAGCTCATTTCTAATAGTTAGCAAGTGAAGGCTCCATACCGGGTGATGGACCAGAACCATTAAGTGTAATGGGAAAAAGACAAACCTCATGACCGGCAAATATTTTCAAGTTGCGACACACATCTTTCAGCACCAAGCAAGAGTTCTTTATTCAAATAAAGATTTTAAGGGTTTTAATTGTTACATTTTATAAATGATGATTTATTTTCAAAGCATATGTAATCGATCATGATGAACTGGTGGTGGCAGAAATTTGCATACCTCACTACCAATAGGGAAAGGCCTCCCAGGATTTGAGCTGTTGAGGTTACATTTTACAATTACTGCCTGTGTAACATACCAGTATACTTTATAATTACTGCCTGTGCAATAATGCAATCAGAGATTGCTGCATCCATGCCCCCCTCCCCTCATTGATAATGTTGCCAATCACAGGTCTCATTTTGGAATGACTATAATCAATAAAAAAGGCAATCTGTGACCTTGATACTTGACCTAGTGACCTACTTTTGTTTCATGACAAATCTTTAGGTCAAGATGTGTGTATGAAGTTTCATTACACTAAGTTAAATAGTAAAGGAATTATACCCCGGACACAATTTTATAAAATATATCCCTGTGACCCAGATACTTCACGTAGTGACCTAATTTTGGTACATGACATCCCCTATGCCAAGATACACGTGTGTAAAGTTTCATTAATCTGAGTTGAGGGATAAGCGAATTATAGCGATGACATGAACAACTATTGCAGTTATATATAAAGTAACCTACTTTTGTTTCATTACACACCTTTGGGTCAAGGTATGTGTGTGTATGATGTTTCATGAAACTAACTTTATAAGTAAAGGAATTATACAGTCTGAACAAGATTTTGCCAGGAAATACTGGTGACCCAGATACTTAGCCTAGTGACCTACTTTTGTTTCATGACACACCTTTAGGTCAACATATATGTGTGCGTGAAGTTTCCTTAAACTAAGTGAAACAGTAAAGGAATTATAGCCCGGACACGAATTTACAAGGATATATATTGTCACGGTGACCTAGATACTTAACCTCGTGACCTACTTTTGGTACATAACACATTCTTATGTCCAGATGCACCTGTGTGTAGAGTTTCATTAATCTAAGATGAAGGACAAGCAAATTATAGCCCAGAAATGAATTGCAAATGGACGGAAAAAGCAATTACTACATGCCCCTCTTCCGGTAGGAGGGGGGCACTACAAGCCAGTATACAAGTATTTTACACTCAGTGCTGATTGATACATGTCACCCATATTATTCTATCTCTTGGTTGATATATCACCCGGTCAGATACACTTCTACTATGGGGCCTTTACTTTAAGCCAGTGATTTTTACACATGCAAAGACATGTACCACTTTCATGTGATAATTAACCCTTTTGCCCCTTAATTTGAGACTGAGTCAATACCTTTCCTTGGTATGGATTGGTAAAGAAATCTGTTAGGATGGGCTGTGTTATCTTGAGAGGTCTCATCTACAATTCTCGTTCCTAGTTTTAACTCCTCTTGAAATTAGTCAAAAAACACTGAAGCAGATGACAATTGACCAGCAGCTGGCTTAAGCAGGAAGGGGTTAATCATAATTTTACTACCATAATGGCGTCCCAGCAAGGCAGAAATGGTGTAAAAATAAACACAGCTGGCCATTCATAATCACTGATTACCTATGAATAACTTACCTTCTGCATTTAGAAGCCTGTCGGTCATGGTCAATAGGACATAGTCAAAGAACCCCACCTCATTGGGCAGCCAGCTCAGCTGCAAGATAAACAAAAAACAATCACAGATACCCATGTCATTAGGCAGCCATGATGCAATCACAGATACCTATGTAATTAGACAGCCATGATGCAACCACAGATACCTATGTCATTAGGCAGCCATGATGCAATCACAGATACCTATGTCATTAGGCAGCCATGATGCAATCACAGATACCCATGTCATTAGCCTATAATTAGGCAGCCATGATACAATCACAGATGCCCAAGTCATTGGGCAGCCAGCACAACTGTAAGATAAACAATAACTAATCAAAGATACCCATGTCATTTGGCAGCCAGCTCAACTGTAAGATAAATGATAACTAATCAAAGATACCCATGTCATTAGGCAGCCAGCTCAACTGTAGTATATACACCCTTACAAAAAAAAAGGCCTTTCTGCTACGCATTCCTGTTACCTAGTGGATACTTATCCACTAGTTTGTGGCTTAATGGTTGCTGGTTGTAATTTTACCATGCAAATGACTGCTGCAAAGTAGCAGGAAAAAGAGATATGAAATGATGGGTGGACAGTCAGATCACAATGAGAGTCCACTGGTTTATGTTAAGTTGTGGCCAGTTTGTGGCTAAGCTGCCACTCGAAGCTCCCAATGGCAAATTTTCTGCCAAGTAAGTAAGAAATCCCATTGGCTGGTCTTCTGCTAAGTAGCTGCTAGTTTGCAGTTAAGCTGCCACTAGATACTCCCACTGGCTGGTCTGCTGCAAAGTAGCCCCTAGTTTGCAAATAAGCTGCCACTAAGTAATATTCCGTTGGCTGATTTTTTCTGTACTCATTAACAGGCTAGAGCCAGTTGCATGCCCATTATCTTTCATTGCTTTGGTTATCTAATTTTACATATTTCCCATGAAAATAGTTTTGTAAAACCTACGTTGTTACTGATTGGCTAAAGAGTGAGTCAGATGGAAGGCAATGATTTCATTTCAAATCCAAATTTTGACTGAAAATTTTGCATTCGACTAATCTCCTTTAAAGATGTTTAACAATTCATTGTCCTTATCTTGGGCTAAAATATAAAAAATTTAATAACTGTTAAATCTAAATTGACACTCTCTGATGATTATAAAAGAAAATTTAAAATTATGTATACACGTTACAGGAATGTAGATTGCATTGTAAAGGTTTGTCAATCTTAACATTTAAAGTGTTTATGTTTTTTAAAGCTGGAGAACTACAAAGTCCTTCTTGTTAAGTTCCCACTAAGTGGGTCAGAAACAAAGTTCTTCTTGCTAAGCTGCTGCTAGGTTTTAAAGTGACAAAGTCCTTCTTGCTAAGAGCTGCTGGGTCAGTCAGAAACAAAGTTCCTCTCACTAAGCTGGTGCTGGGTTGATCAGGAACAAAGTACTTCCCATTAGGTTGGTCAAAAAACAAAGTCTTGGCCACTAAGCTACCGTTAGAGTGGGCAGCAACAAAATCCTGCTGCTAAGCAGTCGCTAGGTAGCAACAGCTTAGCAGCTAGCAGCTTAGTTATTCTTTTAGATGCTACTGAGTGGCTACTTAGCAGCATGCAGCTTAGTGGCTAGCCACTCAGTCATTTTTAGTCTTGCTGCTAAGAATTCATTCTCAAACCTCTGGTGCTTTTATGAAACTAAGTTAAATAGTAAAGAAATAACAGCCCTGACGTGATTTTACAAGAATATGTCACTGGTGACCCTGATACTTAACCTAGTGACCTACTTTTGGTACATGACACACCCTTATATCCAAATGAACTTGTGTCTAAAGTTTCATTAATCTAAGTTGAAGGACATGTGAATTATAGCCTGCACACAAATAGCGGACGGACAGACTGACACACGGATGCAAAAAGCCACTTCTATATGCCCCTCCACGGGATGGGGGGGGGGGGCACATAATTAAAATGTGAAAACACTGAGCAGTTAGGCATTGACTAAAATTGCTCAGCGTACCACAAAAACTGACGTGCCACAAAAACTAGCTTCAGGGCCATACATTCTCACCAAGTTCAAGGAAGGTCCAGCTTATGATTTAATTGAGAGGACATCAAAACTGCAAATGTGAATGATAATGACAATAGGAGAAAGACGATGGGGGACTGACCCTCCTATAAGACCAGCTGACTGACAACTTAGGTGGGCTAGAAATAAGAAGACAAAAATGACAGTGAATTATATTGAAAAAATCCATATTTAAAGATACCCATCGTTTTCAGTATTCTAATGTTACTTGAAGCAATTGCCCGAGCAGTGTCAGCTGAACTCATTCTTTGGTATATTACCTTTCACACCAAATTAAGTATGCTTAAAGTATGTTCAATAACCCAAAGAAATGGTGTATTAAGTACAGCTAAATTCACTAATACAGTCAGCGACTTCCTTCATGTAGGTGCTCACACTTGCAGTTAAAGGATGTATTCAATCACACTATACTTCCTGCAAGCAGCTTACAGTCAGACTCACAGCATTGAAAAACCAATGGGGAAAAACAAACCTGCTTGAAGATTATCGAGCCCATGTCAGCAGTTCTCTCCATTTGTGCCTTTAGCTTTGCCCGCTTCGCACCTGATGCCTGGGGGCAGTAGAAAGACATAGGGTTGTTTTCTTGTAGGGTCAAGCAGGCATCAATGAAGCGACCTGAAGTGTCCACGGCCACTGTCTGAAATGTAAGGGATCCTTGTCTTTACAAGCATGACTGTCTGAAATAAAGCCATGGTGTTGTTCTTATTATGTATGGGTACCAACTCAGACATTTTATTTTTCCAAGAATTCTCTCTCTCTCTCTGGGTGCCAACCCAGACATATTGTTTTTCCTCAGATTCTTTACTTCTTTCTTTCTTTCCATGGCACCAAAATTTGTCCGGAGTTTTTCTCGGATGCTATTATACTGAAAATCACCAAACTTGCCAAAGTGACTGACCCACCAGTGAAATTTTGCATATCGTTTGGAATAGTAATGATGTTGAAAATTTTCCAATTAGGGGGCAATTGAAAATTTAAAAGCTCCATATCTTCCAAACTATTGCAGATGGACACAAAATTTCAATGTGCTTATAGGGGTTTGAGACACCTGCCAATACAACGGACAGTAAATGAAATGTGTAGACTTTCAAATTATGCTAATTAGAGGCAATGAAAAATTTCAAAGTTGAATATCTCCAAAGCTATCATAGATAAAAGTGCCATTCCAACTTCAATTTATAGGTTTGCAGCAAAGCTGCATCTAATGAACCATGAACCAAAGTTGAAAAATTTTAATCTATGCAAATTAGAGGCATTGAAAAATTTCAAATCTGAATATCTCCAAAACTATTATAGATAGAGGTGCCAATCTAACCTCAATTAATGGGTGTGTGGCAAAGCCGCATCTAGGGAACCATGAACCAAAGTTGAAGAATTTTAATTTACACAAATTAGGTGAATATGCCAAATTTCAATCTTTGAATAGCTTCAAAACTATTTTAGATAGCAGTGTCATTCCAACTTCAAAACATGGGTTTGTGACATAGCTGCACGATCATCCAATGAACCATGGACCAAAGTTGTAGAATTTTAATTTATGCAAATGAGCTGAATATACAAAATTTGAATCTTGAATAGCTTCAAAACTTTTATAGATAGAGTTGTCATTCTAACTTCAATTTGTTGGTTTGTGATATAGCCACATCTAATGAACCAAAGTTGTAGAATTTTAATTTATGCAAATTAGGTAAATACACAAAATTTAAATCTTTGAATAGCTTCAAAACTGTTATAGATAGTGGTGCCATTTCAACTTTACGTTGTAGGTTTGTGATACAGATGCATCCAATGAACCATGAACCAAATTCTAGGATTTTAATTTATGCAAATACGGTGAATACACAAAATCTAAATCTTGAATAACTTCAAACCTATTATACATAGAGGTACTATTCCAACTTCAATTTGTAGGTTCGTGACATAACCACATCCAATGAATCATGAAGCAAAGTTGTAGGCTTTTAATTTATGCAAATTAGACAAATACACAAAATTAAGATGTTGAATAGCTTCAAAACCATTATAGACATTTTTGTTATTCAAAATGCAGTTTATAAGTTTGTGGCATGGCCACATTCATGAACCAAGAACCAAAGTTGTAAGATTTTAATTTATGCAAATTAGACTAAATACACAAACTTTACATTATGTTGAACGATGAATGGCAAAGTGTAGCATTTCAAACTTTTCTTTCTTTCTTTCTTTCTTTCTTTCTTTCTTTCTTTCTTTCTTTCTTTCTTTCTTTCTTTCTTTCTTTCTTTCTTTCTTTCTTTCTTTCTTTCTTTCTTTCTTTCTTTCTTTCCTTCCTTCCTTCCTTCCTTCCTTCCTTCCTTCCTTCCTTCCTTCCTTCCTTTCTTTCCTTCCTTCTGTATTTCCTTCCTTCCCTCTTTTTTTCTTTCTTCTTTATGATCAAATTTATCCAGAGTTTTTCTCAGAAACTATTTTTCCGAAAACAACAACACTTGCCATGGTGACTGACCTACCAGTGAAATTGGGCACTTGGTCTGGAATAGTCATGATGTTTAAAATCATGCAAATTGGAGGCAATTATAATTTTACAAGCTCCATATATTCTAAACTATTGCAGCTAGACACAAATTTCAATGTACATACATAGGTTTGGGACACCTGCTAATATAATGGACAGTAAATGAAAGTTGTAGAATTTTAAATTATGCCAATTTGGGGCATTCAAAAATTTATAACTTGAATATCTCCAAAACTATTACAGATCCAGATGCCATTCCAACTACAATTTATAGGTTTGTGGCAAAGCTGCATCCAATGAACCATGAACCAAAGTTGTTGGATTTCAATTTATGCAAATTAGGTGAATATGCAAAACTTAATTCTTGAATAGCTTCAAAACTGTTATAGACATTGGTGCCATTCCAACTTTCAATAATCTAATCTTATCATAGAAACAGAGGAAGTTGGTTTTCAATAGGAACCTGGTCCATTATAAGATTCTTCTGTGACAAAAATTTGGTACAGCTATGGTGAAAATTTTTATGATATCGCGGTAATGTCAACAAGACAGATGGAGGACACAGGGGACGGATGACACGGGACAACAATACCCTCTGGCACTTTATGCTCTAGTCATACACATTGACACAAGTTTTATTAATTTCGTGACACATGGGACCCTGTTTTTAGTAAATAATCTGTGTTTCTACTGTTATTTTTGTCCAAAACAATCTGATTTTGTTTTTGAAAAAAAATTCTGTTTTGGTCACACTCATTACTTCACATTCAGTAGACGTTTTTGAAGTTTACTGGTTAGTTTGCATGACAGTGCCCTGACAAATGCCAAGTCACCAACTTTGATCCTCTTTCATGAAATTATGCAGGCAGTATATATTTTTGTAGAATTGGAGACATAAAGGAAAGTATCCTAATTAAAAAATAGCGTTCAGATAACGGAATACCCTCGGCGCCCACAATCTTTATTTCCTCAATTCTGCATTTTTTTTGGAGACTTGACAGTAGAATACTTTACATACAATTTTCATACTGTTGTCTATGAGATGAAAGAGCACTTCTGGATGTGTTCTAGGGGCAAGTTCTGGTGACAGAGGCCACTGTACTGTGCGTCATTCAAACAACAACCAAATAAATGCTTAAAAAGTTTCATAAGTTTAAAAATACTAAGAGGAAGCTGGTTTTCAATAGAAATATGGTCCACTATAATGTGCATCTCTGATAAAAATTTGGTGAAGCTGCGTTGGATCCTTGTTGAGATATTTATGGCAACATTGTCCCCTTGTGCACCACTCAGGCGGCCTTGAAGATAAATACTTTAAAGTTTCATACAAAGTTTGTAAATACAGAAGAAGCTGGTTTTACATAGGAACCTGGTTTATCATAGAATGCATCTCTGACAAAAATTTGGTAAAGCTGTGCTCAATATTTGTTGAGATATTGCGGTAACGGTGTCAACCCTGACGCCACTCAGACAACCTTCAAATAAATACATTAAAAGTTTCATAAAAAGGTAACGAAATAATCAAAAGAAGCTGGTTTTCAATAGGAACCTGGTCCATTTATAAGATTCTTCTGTGACAAAAATTTGGTACAGCTATGGAATATTTTTTGAGATATCACTCAGACAACCTTCAAATAAATACATTAAAAGTTTCATAAAAAGGTAACGAAATAATCAAAAGAAGCTGGTTTTCAATAGGAACCTGGTCCATTTATAAGATTCTTCTGTGACAAAAATTTGGTACAGCTATGGAATATTTTTTGAGATATCACTCAGACAACCTTCAAATAAATACATTAAAAGTTTCATAAAAAGGTAACGAAATAATCAAAAGAAGCTGGTTTTCAATAGGAACCTGGTCCATTTATAAGATTCTTCTGTGACAAAAATTTGGTACAGCTATGGAATATTTTTTGAGATATCACTCAGACAACCTTCAAATAAATACATTAAAAGTTTCATAAAAAGGTAAAAAAATAATCAGAAGAAGCTGGTTTTAAATAGGAACCTGGAGCATCATAAGATACATCTCTGACAAAAATTCAAAAGTTTGATAAGCTGCAGTCGATGTTTTTTAGATATGACAGTAAAGTCATCAGGGTTGATACCTACTCAAACAAATACATTAAAAGTTGCGTACAAAGTTTGAGAAAAAAATCAGAGGAAGCTGGTTTTCAATAGGAACCTGGTCCATTTATAAGATTCTTCTGTGACAAAAATTTGGTACAGCTATGGAATATTTTTTGAGATATCGCGGTAACGTAGACAAGACGGATGGACGACACTGGGGACAATACCCTCTGGTACTTTATGTGCCGAGGGTAAAAATTCATTTAAAGTCAGATATGTGGAATAAAATTACCTAGTGAACAACAATGCAACTTCAAAGCAATTGGATAGGTGGTTTCTGAGAAGATTTTTTAAGATTTTGCCCCCAAAAAGACAAAAAAATTTGGAGAAGTAAAAATTGTAAATTGTGGATGGACAGACAGATGACAGACTGACAGATGACAAGATTGACCATCCTATAAATTCAGCTGACTGACAAGTCAGCTGACCTAAAACTGTAATGGTTATGGGAGGGAGGGAGGGAGGGAGTGAAAGAAGGATGGATGGATGCATGCACAGACATGATAACGACAATACTCTATTGGACAATAAAGTGGGATGGGGAGGGTAAAAGGCAAAAAAGCTTGCATCTTTTGTCATTTTTTCGAACTGTTAATCATAAGCTGCCTATTGAGAGAGGTCTTTATATGATTGTGTCACGTGGTAAGAGATATTGTAATTTATGCAATGAAAATAAGCTAGGATATGAATATCACTTTATTTTGGAATGTTCTGTATTGAAAGATTCACGTAAAAAGTATATACATGTACCTCAATATTTTCATCAGAATATCAATTGTATTAAATTTAGACAATTAAGTGAATTCTGATATGTGTATGAAGAATAAAAATGGAAAATTTATAAGTCGATGATTTAAAAGGTTATAATTGATAATGAAGGGATTCAAGGGATTGCAATGCTAGGTTGCTGTTGGACTCAGTTAGAGGTCTGGGCAAATAAAAGAACTTAAAAGAAAAGCATAAAAAGCTGGAATGATCAAACAATTAAGGCAAAAAGGATGAATGACAAGATGTCACATGGTAACACAATAAAGAGGGCTTACATGCACATGGCATGCAACATACATGAACTCACACATGAGTGATCTATTCATCATAAAAGAAAATCCACACAAAAAGAACATTGGGACACTGTCCAAAATGTTGAGCAATTGTACATTTTAAAGGAAATAAAATTTTATTACGAAAGACCATTCATGTCCAAATGGTTATATCTTATACACCCACCCTGCCCCCCCTCCATCAATGAAGTATACAATGTTGCCATAAATATAATCTCGATGCTGTGTCAGTCCACTAACCTCCTCAAATAGCTTGGCCAAAGTCAGGGTAACCTTGCCAGTACCACAACCAAGATGTAAGGCCCGGGTCTGTGGGCTGCCCAGTTTGTCAAGCACACTGGCACACAGCTGGGTCAAGGTATCTGTGAAGGTCTCCTTGCCTCCATACTCAAAGCACAGCATCTCATTAAGTGCCACCTCAGAGTCATACTTGAGCTGCCTGTTGGTGCTGGGCACGACTTCATGCCTGGCTACAAGCTCCTCCTGTAGGTACATGGGCTTGTCTGTAATAGAAAGCAGGGTGGAAAATTGTAACTTTGTGTCCATGGTTTGACAGCAACACCAGCAGTAACCAGTGTTGCCAACCCTAGAGTGTTGTAAATCATTAAGATTCAGCCAGGGAGCGCAGCGACCGAGCCGGGGGGGGGGGGGGGGAGGGAGGAGGGCAGGGCCTGATCCCGTCAAAGGCGAATTTTTTGAAAATGTAACTGAAGTGGAGCCATTTGGTGCCTAATTTTTTTAAGTTTTGCAGTTTTTTTTTAAAGGTTAAAACTTTGCCATTTCTTCTGCAGAATCTGAAAATCATACCATAATATGAAACAAATTTTTCCTTCATATTTTTTTTTTAATTTTAGAGACAGCAAAGTTAACAAAAATTATCAATAATAATTACTTGATATGATCTTAGTGTATACAACTAAGACGTGATATCCATAATCTCAATTATATGCTAAATTATTATTTTTTCTCGTAGCATCTTTCATAAAATCCGTAAGGTTTTGTTCTTAATCTGTGTGACGTAAGCTCACTGTGTAGAAGCCTGATATTCCGTACAACTTACGGGAATTCTGTAAAAGTTGGCAACACCGAGTAACATGAAGACCATGATTGTCCTGTGCTCCACTGAATTTCACATTAAAGGAAGTCCCTCATGTATTATCATGGTTGCAATGGTGTAAAAATTTTACTAGAATAATGACATAACATTTGGAGAAATGCAAGAATGAAGTTTCAACTCGTTTGCCTAATTTCTAAGAGGGAAATCAATTAATTTGTCTTAATCACTGGAAGTACAGGATGTATGGAACTTCAAAGGAATCTTCAGGCATCACGGGTAAAGTTTCAAGGATCATGGGAAAAATAACAGAACTGTTATCAAAGGCTGGGCTCTGCAAGTGTCCACACAATAATTCCAGGAAACACAATGGATCAATTAATTTCATTTAACATGCCCGAGTGCTAATCTGACAGGCTAGAGTAGTTGTGACACATACTTTACTGTGTGGTGTCCCGAGGTTTGTTAATGTTGCATTTTTCTGCAGAATTGCACCTACAATACTGTTCACTATTCATTGGTAGTTTCCATGGATGTTCCATAAACCTCAATGGACAACATTCCTATTGGTTGGAATCTTTGCATGGTTTCATCTAATGGTGGATACTTTGCTTATAGAATGTAAATGGATTTCAAGTTTTATTTCAAAAAAAAAAAAATATATATATATATATAATACAAAAAATGTCTTCATACTCCCAGTAATAAGGTAGAATTTAAGGTTCATGAGAGCCTTCTTTTAACACTCCACCGAAATGTACCTAAATGAGCTCTGTGTAAACTTTGTATTAACTGGGGGCACTTTATGAACACCAGATGGCAGCAGCTTCTAATCTGGATACATGTATTTATCATTTTCTATATCATTCACAAAAACATTTTTTGGGCAGTTAAATGTGCATTTTGGCATTTCAGAGTGGTTGATGTCAGTACAAAGTGGTTCACAGTGGTACATATAGCAGTTACTAGTGATACAAATTGTAGCAAATGCTGACCAACACTGCCGAGCACAAAAATCCAATTAAGCCTTTTGTGGCTCAGGCAATTGCCAGTGTTACTCAGCAGTGGCTGCCCTTTATAAACATTTCCCAGTATTTGACACCCTTTCACCTATGGGAACCACCATCTAGTGCGCAAACATGGCAAATGCAGGACAACACTCTTGGGTGTTCTTCACCAGCAAACTCACTGCAACAGACGTAAAATATACCTGTTATAATATAATACTGTTTTGAACTGAAAATATGATTGTTAAAAATACCAAAGCTCTATACAAATCACCTAGATGGGCTCAGCCACATATTTGTAGTAGTTTAAGCCAGCTGCTAAATTTACACCTGCTCCTGATAGTGCTCAAGAGCATGTTATATTTGATATATTCACGGGCAAAGAGTCCGTTCATTTCTAGGAAACACCAGGAATTAGTACTTTAAAAGCTGGATTTGATATACCACACAAACATAAACAGTCACATATAGATCATGTTTCAGACAGAATCTGTTTTCATTTGTGAGTAAGATTTTTCAAGTTGCAAAGAAATTAAACATAAGTCTGATGTGAATCGTAAGATCTGAAGAAAAGATCTAATTCACAGCAAAATCTCTGTACCTCTGTGAAAAGAAAAATTAACTGCTGACCAAGCAAAATTAATATTGAATTACTGGAGGACATTTCAACAAAATTGACAGCAGTGAACACTTTCCATTTTTTTAATCTATTTGTCAATTCCCCCCCCCCCCCCCCAAAAAATCACATTTATATATATTCTGACCTAAAAGTATGAAGCATTGAAGTTTGAATTCACACTCACCCCATACAGAATTATAACTGGAATGACAAATATAAGTGTACTGCGTGTTAAAGTACAAGTATATGTACGTGCCAGATTTGCATAGATCCTATCTATTCCAGTTCAGCCAATCTCCTATTAAATATCCCTGCACTGTCAGATTCCTTAGTACGGAGCACTTGAAGTTTTTGGTAGCATTGCTGGAGGTTACAAGCAGGGAAAGGGTGTCATATGCTGGGAAACACTGGCTGACAGGCACCATGACCCGCGAATGCTGTCAAACACTCAGCCCCAAAATGAAAAATTGGGTTTTGGCACTTGCCAGCATTTGTACTTCTAGCAACCAGTGTGTATCTGACTGGCAACAACTCATAAACATTGAAACATAACATTTTATGCCAAAATACATTACTATTGAGTGCATAAGTCACATTATTCATACAGGTGAACAATGTGCAATTAATGTCTGCAATGTTCACCAGCATTTGTGTTCCACATACAGTTTATCAAGGTGAATGTTAAACAATGTGTACCAATGAACCCAGCTCCCAGGAGAAATATGTCATTGGTGATGAGTCGAATTGGAAGTCTGCCACTCCCATTGTCCTGCGACACACCCTGGACCATCCGGAAACCAAGGTGTTGGAAAAAATGACGGCGGAATGCATAGCGTGCAAAACGTGAAGCCTCATCACCAGTGGATATCCAGGAACCACCCTGAAAATACAGGTGAATTAACTGACATGAAGTTTCTACATATCAAATAGACAAGACTAGGCAAAGCCAGTATAGCCATCAAAACTGCAATAAATGTCAAGGGAACTCTGACCAGTTTCACTCCATATACTGAACTCATCAGGGAATGAAATGAAACACCGTTAATTATGCTGCTTATATAGCAGGGAGTAACATTATCACGGTCTGTTGAGCAACGTAGCATAAAAATTTAGTCCATGCGTCAAGGCTGATCTGCCGGTCTAACTGTTAATATGTACGATCTATTGCATATGTTCACCAAGCAGGGAAACCCCAGCAGAGATTCAAATGTCAGAGCCTGTTGTGCACAGGTTTCTGGGTAATTTGTGAGTCACTCAATCTTACCGCACAGGCTACAGTGCTACTCAATACAGCAAGTAACAAAGAGTGAAACACGGACCATGATTTCTTCAAAAAACAGAATCTACCATGGCTGAAAAAGTATTTTCAAGACAAAAGAATATCAGTTGATGGAAAAAGGGGCACTTTTTTTTTAATACTTGTCAGTTTGACATTTCTTCCTGATATCAACATTACAGCCCACTACACAACAATCAGTGGTGGTTTACCAGGATAATTCCCCTTGTCACTCAACGTTCTAACTATCAATGCTTTCTGTACTTCCTCCGCCAACAATCTGCAATGGTAAACTTCCATACACCTCCTTTATTTGGTCTATTTCCTGCGTTTCTGCTCATGTTGACACTGACAAGATTAGTGTCTGCCATCATGCATTATCGTGACCACTTTTGAGAAGGTGCACAGCACGCCATCTGGTAGCAAATAATCAGCCAGCATGCCTCACTTTCATAACGGGACAGCTGCCAGGGTTTTCTCGCTTGGTGAACTTTGCAAAGATTGAATTGACATGTTAGTATGACATGAAAATATGGATTGCTCATATATATTAACCTTGTCCCCTTTAATTAATAGACTACATCAACAGCTCTTGGGCACTTAGTGCCTGATCTATGCCAAAGTAAGTTGTTGACCTTGAGTATGTTACCTTCACAGATTTCATATACAATTACCATTCAAATTGTTTTCCTGTTACTATTTATACATTGAAGCAGATGACATTTGACCATCAGTCAATTCCAGCTGATTTACAGGGAAAGGGTCAGACCACACGTCATTATTTTTTTTTTTCGTTTTTGTTCATTATAATACTCTCCAACCATTTTTGAATGATATTACTAGATATAAATTGCAAAGTAATGACTGATCATTCCATCTGATTGACTTATATGCCGTCCACAAGCAAATTACATTCTTACAAAAATGTTATTGGCCAAATGCAGAGTAACTGAACATCACTATGACCCAGATACCTGACCCTAATCTTAGTTTTATTATATAACATACACCTTCATCCTTACTCATGTGTATGTGATGTTTTATGAAACAAAATCGAAGCATGCGGAAGTTAAATATATAAGAGATGAATAATATGTCATTGTCCCTCAGATTAGTGACCTACTTATACTACAAGGTACATGTACATATGCATTTTGGTCTAACTAATCAACATGACCCATACATTTACCCAGTGACCTAGTTTTCTGCATTACACACCTATGGTTCTGATACATGTATGAGTTGAGTTTTATGTGACTAAGCTAAAGTTCAGGAAAGCTGCAGCCAGCAGTAATCAATGGTAATGCATACAGTTATTCATGTAGCAATGTGATTGCCAAAAATCCAGAAAACCTGAGAAACAAGTGAAAGCCTGATATCATAAGGTCTTTGCAAAGCAATGCTCTGTGTCAATTTGGACCAATAAAAACCTATATTCTTTCTTAAAAAAGAAAAACGACACCCTGCTTACTGCAGCATAAATTCAAAAATTCATTAAAATCAGCAATATATTTTATTGAACAAATTTAGTACAGGTTCATCAAAGCCATATTGCTACAAGGTTTGAACTAAATCCAGTCAGTATTTTTGTTAAATCCAAAATCACAAAAACATTCAAAAAGTCACTAAAAATGGAAATAAATTTGAAACATCACCTGTTAAGCCAAATTGAGAACTACAAGTCCTCAAAAGTATTATTATTTTAATACTTTAAAGCAAATGGCCACATTATCTCAGAGATTTGAGAATTTCCACGAAAAGAACTTTCAACAGAAAGCACTATAACTAAAAAGAAAATATACTTGTGCACAACCAATTGAACAAACTTGGTAAAGACTAACTCACGGCACATCCTTTGCAAGTATTGCAAGTATGAATTTCTGGCCTACAGTTTGGATAAAATTACATGTACATTAGTGTCCCTATATATACCACCCTAATATACTCTCACTGATTAGTGCACTGTACTCTTTGTCTTTAGGAGTTGTTTATTGTTACAGTAACAATGTTTCAGTTTCCTTGTCCCCAATATTGTAATTAAGCTGGTCATGACCCAGATACCCGAGGTAGGGCTCTACAGTTTTGTCACACCACAATTAGTTGGGTCCAGACGCACATTGAAGTTTCATTACTAAGTCAAAGGACAATCAAGTTATAGTCTGAACGCAAGTAGTAGACACATATCTCAATTGAAACTTTAAAGCCTCCTACAGTTTGTCTCGAGTACAGATGATGAATTAATGGGTGTGTACCAGGGGAATGACCTAGCTATAGGTCCTCTCTTCCACCTGATACACAAATGAATGAGAAATATTGACATGGAGATACTCTTAGAGTACAAGGTTACCGACTTTGGACGGGCCACAGAAGATTCCTAGGTGGGTTCAGTACACTTCATGGGCACAACTATCAATTGTACTATTTCAAATACTGAGTATTTTGAACTTTGTGCTGACCATGACCTTTAACCACAAACCTGTTGCTTGTTACCAGACTCAATTGACCGTGTCTTTTGTAAGTGTTACATTTCTAGCAATTAAAATTTGACCAACGGAAGCTCCATACACTTGATTCTCTGGAATATTGCCTCTGAGATGAAGGTACAATATAAGGTCAAAATTTAACTGTTCTCTCTTGTCAAATAGTTTTGTGACAACTGTTTGTCGATCATTTTTATTTCAAGAATGACTGAAAGCTGTTTCTGTATCCCTTTCATTTTGCACATTCAGGATAACTTCTTTTAGTGGGTACTCCTCCACAGGGCCGTCAATGAATCTTCTTGTGTGTGACTACACTCTCCTTGCTGATGTGTAACTTGTCTTTGCTAGCTTCTCCATCCGTTTTGATTCAGGGTAGTGTGAATATAGATTTGCAATATATGGAGCTCTATTATTCCCCATTGGGCTCCCTACTACTTGGTGATAAACTTTATTACCAAAGCAGAAGTATCCATTTTCAACAATACACTATTATTTTGGCACATCTTTTTCCTTTATATATTAAACCTGGCTTCAGCACAAAGAGATGGAACGAGAGGCCCATGGGCCTAATGCTCTGCTAATGACCATCACCAAAAATCATTTCCTGAAATGCATTCTCTCTATGAATGAATAGTTTTCTCAAAAACAAAACTGGTTTCATGAGTAGCACCACTTTGGCCCTCTTTACACAGTGACAATTTCGGTTTCCCAAAATTTTAGCTTAATCGAAGATAGAGTTTTGCATAATTGGTCTCAGTTATTGTAGTAGAACCATTTTTCTGGCAGGTTCTGTAACAAATAATTGTGTGGTTTCCTGAAACTGGTTTTGATTCAAACACAGTTTTGCTGAATCAAATATGCCGACAAAGTCCCTCTTGAACATACAGGACAGGTGTGCAGGACAGACCCCTACAGGAAAGGTGTGCAGGACAGACCCCTACAGGAAAGGTGTGCAGGACAGCACCACGAGCGGCAGCACACTTACAGAAGATGCTATATGGACACAGAACACCAAGTGGGGCTAGCTTCTATGAAATTAATGATTTGTCAGCAATCCAGGTTTAAAGAGTCTGCTTCTGTTAATTAACTCTTCTACTACTGTCAATAAGATCGAATCCTTCTATTTTCAAAGTTACAATGTTTATAACCAAACAATATCTGTATTGAGGCTAAAGGGGACCACCCAGTACTTGTTGTTGAATGAAAGTTATAATATGAAACAAATAAGAGACAGTTAAAAATGTGCACAAACATATAAAAAATAGAAAACTAGAAATGTGTCCATAGGACACAGATAACCCCACCTGACATTTTTATATGGCCACTTGGAAACAGTAGGAATAACAAAACACAGCTGTAATGAATAAAAGTAAACTATCATAAAAAATACTGGTACCTGTGACCCCACAAAATTAACCAACCTTGGCTGGGTCTCTGTGCGTTATGGTAAGGCCAATCTAAAACTTTCTTGATTTCCACTGATGATGCTGTTTCTCACTTCCTTAATTGTCTGTAATTTTATTGTGTCACTATTGTAAAGAGAACTGGGTGTGGAGCAGACAATGGTCATTTCCACAAATAAAGAGTGTTGTACAGACACATGGACACAGACACAGACAAACAAAGCCCCAGGTGCATATCTTCATTTGCTAATTATCAATCCTGTAAAGTTTGATAACTGTAATCAAATAGTTTTGCAGACATGCACAACAAAAGTTTCATGTAGGATGTGGAATGGATGGACGGACAAGAGCAAATGTATATGCCCACAACCACTGCCACAGTGGTGTAGGTATAAAAAATTGTAACAGCACCAGTTGAACAAATTTAAGTTTAGTGGTATCCCAAATGTCCTCATGCAATTTCAATGCAATTTGCAAAGAGATTTCACATGACGACGATTTGAAGTTTCTCCAAAATTCACTAGGGTTTGATCACTTGAATAAACTTGGTAGAGACCCACTCACAGTAAATCCCCCAAACTTTTACAAGGAATTGGCCAATATTTTTTTTCAGAAGTCAAAAACGTAATTGTTGCTACATGTACATGGCAATGACAAATGAAGGATCAGCTTTCTATAAGCTCTTCTGACTGACAAATCCACAGGACATCATCAATTCTCATGGTGCTGACACAGACTCACTGAGGAATGCAATCTCAGCCACACGCAGTCACATCAATCAATTAATTGGCAGAGACAGAATTTGTCATTTACAGCCCAGATTTTCTTGATTTACTGTTAACCCTTTCCCCTTTGGATCAAGACAGAGCAACAGCTTTCTATGGTATGGGTTCAGCCCAACCCACACCAAATTAAGGGAAGCTGTTGACCTAGATCACATTATTTTGATAGGTTTCATCAACATGCTCATCCAAATTGTTTTTCTATTATACTGTTGAAATTACTCAAAAACAGTGAAGCAGTCGACATTTAACCACCAGTTTTAGACAGTTTAATGGCGAAAGGGTTAAATTGTAGAAGTCCTGTAAAAGTCTGAAGGACATAAAACCATTATGACATTCCTGCTGGTGGATTCAACCAAAGTATTATAACTAATGTACCTTGAGTCTGGCCACACAGCTTCTGTACTATAAATATATAACAGCCATGTAGGTGATCATACTAAATATACATCACAACAATCTGCAAGCTTCCAAATTGGATAAAACTCCTACTAGTGCTCTCAGCAGCTCATTCTGTGGCTGTCTTACAAATATGGATAAGCTGGCTTATCAACCTGTGGTATATTGTACCTACATATAGACTTGTACACCCACCATCATATTGCAGTGCCGCCCATCAAACGTGGGGGAGGAAAAGTCATCGTACAGGAAGTGTGAGCGATACCCAGGCAGTCCATTGAAATGATCTTCTGTCCATTCCCACACGTTGCCAAATACGTCATGAAAGCCAGCTTGACTGGGAGGATACATGTTGACAGGCTATCAAACAGACAGACAGCAAACATGCAGATATAAAATGGGGGAGTTCAACGGCCATGACAGTGGGTTGAAGCGTGTGGTGGGTCCCAACTTACACAGACAAGGGAACTGAAAGAGTTCTGTCATAACTGACTTAACATACACTAGTTTGTACCAAGCAGGATTGCATATATCTGCTAGCTAGCATGCACAAGAACCTTGAAAAAAGCCAAACAATCTCTGTGTCATTATAAAAACACACAAACAGCTGTAGATTCAACATTTTAAATGCACGTGTAAGCAACTCATTTTGTGAAGGTTTATCATCTGTTCTGATGGTGTTTTTACATTAACCCTTTCCCCCTTGAATTAAGACTGAGTCAACAGCTTTCCTTGGCATGGGTTGGGCACTAAGTGCCCAACCCATGCCAAGGAAAGCTGTTGACCTTGGGCATGTGATCTTGATAAGTCTCATGTACATTTCTCAGTCAAATTGTTTTTCATAACTGTTGAAATTAGTTGAAAACACTGAAGCAGACGACATTTGACCACCAGCCAGTTTTGGCCGGTTTGAGGGGGAAAGGGTTAACAGACAGATAATGATTAAAAGTTTAAACTAGATTGCTACACAAACACCCCTGTGCTCTGCTGACCTTGCCTGCATACTTTCCCAGAACACCAGAGCTAAGGCTTATACCTGACAGCACACAAACTGGAACTGTAATAGTACCTTCTATTTCAGATCACCCCTACTGCTGGCAAAAAGTGGACTCCTATTACAGGTGAGCTTAAGATATAGTTAAATTCAAGAAACAGACTTAAGTATCATGAAAGGGTGACCTTAAAAAGATATGTTGTCTCTGAATGTAAAGATCAACTTACATGCATGAATATATACCAGAATTTTTATACTAACAATGCTAATACATACATGTTTATATTTTGTACTCTTATAGGTCATTACACAATTCCCCAAAAAATATGCAAGAATTAATCCACTGCAATCTCCACTGACTTGCTAGCAATCAATAAGAATGCATTCATTACCTGATAGGTACCCAAAATGAAAAACTGGTTAAAAAGCAGGAATCCAGAGTATCACTACCTAGTGAACATCCTTATTTTAACCCTCCCACAAGTCATTTAGCTTGAAAAGTTTCAAAACAATATTGTAAAAAATAGCGAAAAAAAATACAGTGCAACCTACTGGACACTTATGGTATTTGGGATCCTCAAAAGTGGCCAGGCCATTTCAGTGAACACACAAACATTCATAAAAATATGAACTAGGGGACTGTGACAGTCCCGTGCTCATTTGACCTTTCATGCACAGACTTAAGTGGTCCTGTGAACTTCAGAATGATATCACTATCTTTGTTTAAGACCATCATCACTGTTGCTAACATGAACAAATCCCCTTACCGATTTTTGTTAAAAATTTGTTTACAATTTGTTAAAAATGAGAAAATGACAGCACCACCATGCAGTGAACAAATTTGATGGAGATCAAGTCCACATACATTCCCAGTAAGTCTGAAGAGGATCCAATTTAAAGATTTGGAAAAGTCAAGAAAAGTGAAAATGCATAAAAATTCTTTAAAAAGCAAAAAGATAATCACAGCACCGCCTGTTGAATGAACAAAGAAGTGTCCCTATGTAATTTGCGAGAATTTTTTTAAGATTTTGCCAAAAAATTAACAAAAAAGTTCTTTAAAAATCCAAAGCCTGGAGCATGATCATTTAAACAAACTTGGTAGAGACCCACTCAAGATATATTTCCCCCACCTGTGAAGGGAATCTGGCAGGCAGTTTTGGAGCGGAAGTCAAAAGTGTGAATTTTGGACAACCACAGATGGACAGACGATGGATGCCTAACTACCACATAAGTATTAATTTTTATCTCAACTGACTTGTCAGTCAGTGGAGGTAAATATAAACACAAAAAATTCATATATCCAAAAATCACTGGAGCATGACCATTTGAACAAAGTTGGTAGAGACCCACACAAGGTACATTGCCATCAAGTTTGAAGTGAATCTGGTTGATGGTTTTGGAGATGTAAAAAATGTGAATTTCCATTGCAATCTCTATTGACTTTTTAGCAATCAATAGGAATGCATGCATTAACCAAAAGGCAAGGAAATTGAAATATGTGTTAAAAATCAGGGGTCCAGAGTATCACCACCTGCTGAATAATTTTGTTTAACCCTATATGGCTATAAGCTCTGTTTCCACCAAATTTCACAGCAAACTGGGAGATAGTGTTGGACAAATAGTAAAAAATAGTAAAAACAGAACAACCTTTGTTAAAAAGAAAAAGTCAAAGAAACAACTGTTAAACAAATTAAGGTATGGTGTTCCCAGAAGTATCCCTAGGCAATTTTGAAGCAATCGTCTTTGTGCTTTTCGAGAAGACTTTTTTAAGCTTTCGCCAAAAAAATGAACACAAAAATTCATAAAAATTAAAAAATCACTTGGACCATGACAAACTTGGTAGAGACCCACGCAAGGAACATTGCTACCAAGTTTATAGTGAAACTGGCCAGCAGTTTTGGAGAAGAAGTCGGAAAGGTGAATTTAATCTGAGAGATGAATGGATGACAACAGACGGAGAACCATAAGACAAGTCAGCTGAGCTAAAAATTGTTTAAAACCAAGAAATGACAGCAGTACCACCTGGAAAATGTACAAACTAAGTCAAGGTAACTTCCTACCAATTTCAAGTTGAGAATTTTTGCCTGAATATCCAATACATGTACATGTTAACATGTATTCCTATTAACCATTACGTAATTTCGTATATTGAGGGTATTTTTACAAATCAAAAATTGATAGTGACCCCCTAAATGTACATGTTTGCTGGAGAATAAGTCAAGCTATTTGGTTTGAAGACAGTGCAGCAGCCCCACCCCCTCCCCCCTCAAAAAAATAAATAAACAAAAACAAAAACAAAAACAAGAGGGCTGTGTGAACAGCCCATGCTCAGCTGACCTAGAGATTCATCACACTTGTGGCTGTGTCAACTTGGGATAGGATCAAGGTCACCCATGTACTGAGTGAGTATGAACTTTATGCAAGAACATTCAATAACATGTGCAACATCAAGGTCCAAGTTCAAGTAGTTTTCAAGTTATAGAGAAGGGTAAAATTCATGTTTGTCGCACTGTGACCCAAGAAATGAGAAAGCATGATCACTTAAAAAGCATGTAGACACTTATAAAAAGTACATCTACACCAAGTTTGACACAAATCTGGACAAAATTATTTAAGTTATAAACATTACAAGAAATTCCCATGTTAAACTTTCCTATTAAAACTTTTTTAAAGATTTTCCAAAAAAAATCATAAATAATCCAAAAATCAATGGAGCACGATCACTTGGACAAAACTGGTAGAGACCCACCCAAGGTACATAGCCACTAAGTTTGAAGTCAATCTGACTGACAGTTTCTTCAGACAAGTCGAACATGTAAATTAGCATTAGATTGTCCACTGACTTATAATCAATTGAAAAGGTGCATTTACTGAAAAATACCCGAATTGAAAAAATGGTTAAAAATCAGGAATCCACAGCAGTGATCCTAGTGAACAACTTTGTTTGACCCTTCCACAAGGAACACATCCACCAAGTTTCAGCTTGATCTGAGTAACGGTTCTGGAAAAGAAGTCGAAAATAGCAAAAACACACACAAAAAATCATAAAAAATTAGAAAAAAATTGCACCACCTGGTGACAAAATTAAGAACTACGAGTCCCCAGGAGTGTTTCTGCGTCATATCAAAGCAAATGGGTGAGTAGTTTCAGAGAAGAAGATTTTTAAGATTTGTCAAAAAAGAATGATGGTTTTGGAGAAGTGGAAAATGTGAATTGTGGACTGACGGATAACAGACAAAGGACCATCCTATAAGCTCAGCTGACTGACAAGTCAGCTGGGCTAAAAACAAGAGGGCTACTGAACAGCCAATGTTTAGCTAACCTAGAGATTCATCACACTTGTGGCTCTGTGAACTTGGGAAAGGATCAAGGCTGTGGACCCATGTACTGAGTAAGTCTGACCTTTGTGGAAGAACACTAACATGTGCAGTGTAACATCAAGGTTGAAGTAGTTCTCAAGTTATAGTGGAGAGTAAAATTCACGTATGTTGTACTGTGACCTCAGAAATGAGGTCAAGGCCACTAATGTACCAGTACTGTCTAAGCGTAACCTTCACAGAGAAACATTAACATTTAATGTCTGCATGTGGCCTTCAAAGAGAATAACCATGTTAAACATCGAAGTGCAGGCTGAAATTGTCCTCAAGTTATCATCTATAGAGTTAAATACACCTAATGCTGTGACCTTGAGAATGAGGTCAAGGTCACCCATGTACTGTGTGACTCCCCCTGTCATTCCCTCAACTGTTCCTACGCAATTTTGAATCAATTGGCCAAGTTATTTGGAGAAGGAAGATTTTTCAAGATCTGGCCAAAGTATGCACAAAAAAATTCAGAAAAAATCCCCAAATTCACTGGAGCATGACCATTTGTACAAACTGAGTAGAGGCCCACCCAAGGTGCAACCAAATCAAGTTTGAAGTGAATCTAGACAGTGCTTTTGGCAAAAAAGTAAAATTCATTAATTACCATTGCAATCTCCATTCACTTACATCAAAATCAATAGGACTGTATGCATGTAAGTGATGAGTACCCGAACTAAAAAATTCATTAAAAATCAGAAATTCATAGTAACTCCATCTTGTGAAAAACCTTATTTGGCCCTTCCGCAAGGAATTTTTCCAATAAGTTGCAGCAAAAATCTGAGTGACACTTTTGAGGAAGACCTTGTAAATGGTGAAACATACTTTTTTGCATAAAAAATATTTGAAAAATCGCATCGCCACCTGTTGAATAAATTAAGGTCTCCAGGTAAGCTAAATCTCCCTCAGCAACTTTTAATCAATTTGCCAAGCAGTTTTGGAGAAGACTTTTTAAGATTTTGCCAAAAATGAACAAAACAAAAAATAATAAAAAAATTTCAAAATCACTGGAGCATGACCATTTAAAAAAACTTGGTAGAGACCCACCCAAAGTATGTCCCCACCACATTTGAAGTAAATCCGGTGAGTGGTTTTGGAGAAGAAGTCAAAAATGAGGATTACCATTGCAATCTCCATTCACTTACATAGTAATCAATAGGACTATGCATTAACCAATAAGTACCCGATTGAAAAATTCATTTAAAATCAGGAATTCACAGCAACGCCACATTGTAAAATAATTTTGTTTGGCCCTTCTATGATGAACATTTCTACCAAATTTCTGCATAATCTGAGTGACGGTTTTGGAGAAGAAGTCGAACATAGCGAAAAACAGACTTTTTTACATAAAAAATATTTGATCAATCACTATACCACTTGCTGAACAAATTTAGGGCTCAGGGTCCCTAGAAGTCTCCTGAAGCAACTTTGAAGCAATTGGCCAAGTGCTTTTGGAGAAGATTTTTTTAGATTTGGCAAAAAAATTAATGAAAAATTCAAAAATGACCATTAACATTTGAACAAACTTGGTAGAAACCTACCCAAGGCACACTTCCACCAAGTTTGAGATGGATCTGGGCAGTGGTTTTGGAGAAGTTGAAAATGTGAATTGTGTATGCCAACGGATGATGGACGGACAGGTGGGCAGACAGAATGACAGACGGACGACAGATGCCTAACCACCACATAACCTCAACTGACTGACAAGTCAGCTGATCTAAAAATTACTGAAGTGTGACCTCTTGAATCTGACAAGTATTCATTTAAAAATGGGCACATGTTACAGCTATACCATGACCCCTTGTAGAACTTGAGGTCTGTGAGTATACCCTGGGGTGTTCCCAAACAATTCATATGCTCAGTTACCTAGCCACTCATCTGATGTAAACATTTATTTGCTATCTCACATTATTGATGTTCAGCAGTTAGAAAGTTTGTTCTCTTTAATTTCTGGAACTTTCATATATTCATGGACAATTTGTCAGGGTGAATTAACTTACTGTGGATGATCCATACTGCAGGTTGACGTTCTGCTCAATATTTTCCTGGAAGATGATATCACTGATGGTCCCCTGTGAGGGTGGCAGCTGAAACAGTGAACAACACCATTTGTAACAACAGGGAACCATCCTGTGTATTTGCTCAGTGCTGTACTCCAAGGGGCCCTGGGTCACTTGACTGTTTTTTAATGTGGGCATATGTGTCCCAGAATATGTGCATGGACCAAACATGTCTTGTGTTAAATAAATCCAATGTAATTGGAGGTATTCATATGAACTAGGATCCTGTGCTGCCACCTAGACTGCAACAGGGAACTAGACAGGAAGGATGGCAAATTCAAGCATTGAGCAGGTCCAAATCAGCTTCTATGATTAAAGTAACATCTTGACAAAGCAAAAACCTAAGAAAAGTTATTCACAAAGTTTAAAAACATACATGATGCTTGACATATTTAGAAAATTCCATTTGTTTCGAAGAGAAAGTGTTATTTCCGGGTGACATAACTGCTACATATGCCCTCATCATGCAGAGGCAAAGTTCTAGGTGCCTAGCAACTGAGGGGACCAGGGCAGGTCTGCAGATAATATGGTTAAATAGGAATACCTTCTATTGGAAACATATAAAGTTATCACATCCGTGCACTCAATAAGACTGACTTTATTTCAACAAATTCTCTTTAAGTCCATCAGGGAATGTGTAGCTGCCCATCAAGGTAGCCAGTTATGACCTCTTCCCCTGGGTTTGTCATGTTGCTGAGCCAACAGGTACTCACCTGAGGCCCTCTCATCACATGATGCTCTGCTTCTCCTGGTAGTCTGTACTCCGGACCCTTCCACGTACAGAACGCTTTGGCCTCATGGTAGTTGACCTCTACGGGCCAGTCCCATGGCATATCAATCACATCAAACATGGCACGGTACCTACAGGCAAAGTTTAATCAATCTAATTATAATTTGAGGAGGAAGGGTTGCTGTTTTTTTTAGTTTTTTTTTTAAATATTGTAATCTGAATTACTTCTGTTTCCAATATCAAACTTAGCAATTAAGCTGGATTTGAATTGAATACCATATCCTGCAAAGAAGAACATTAAGATAGTGCAAGGATGATCGCCTTACTTTATATGCCATTGTTTCTACATCTTTGAGGTGTCCCCTTACAAAATTTACAAAGTTGATGTGGTCATAAAACACTTGTCATTTACTTTGCAACTGGAGGGAGTCTCTCACTTTTTGATCTAATTTTTCTACTTTTCAACATAAATTCTGCCAATTTTAGGCAATCTGCCCCAAGGAAGTCTATTTATTTCTCCTGTATTTTTGTTACTTCTAAAATCTCACCCACAGGAGCAAAAAAATCTTGCTTCTGGCTAGATGATGTTGTTAGGAACCAAATAATTAATGTCTGCTGAAGTGATAGAGCTGCACCTGTATTGATGTTCCTGACTGCCATCAGCCTGCTGTGCCACCTGGTGGCCACCACCTTCATCACTGCCCTGATGGCCATTGCCATCCACGTTGCTGTGTCCATTACAATAGCCATTGACACCTTGGTACTTCTGAGGCTTACAGTGGGAATAAGACTGTAAAGCACCACCACAACCTGCAATACATCCTACAAACACAGCAGAAAATGTCACAATGTTATTTTTACACACAAGTACATGTACATAAAGCATACAACATACATGTATTAAGCATAATTAACTGACCACAATAATGCACGTGCCATTTTCAGCACAAACGTATGTTGAAAATTGTCCACAGTACAGTTTAATGGAACAGACAGAATGATATGATTGTTATGGTAAGCCCCAGGTATAAAACTTTCATTAATTGGTACAGGTTGGGCACAATGCATCCAACTCATACCAAGGACTGAACTTAAGCTATTGTCTTAAGTCTTAATCTGTCCAGACATAGGTTAATTCAAGGAAAAACAAAAGATGCAATGTCCTTAGAATCATGCAGCCATTAAAAATCTTTACTTGTTGAACATGTACATTTTTAATTTGTTAATAAGTGCACAGATGGAATCACTTAGAGTAATCATGTTCATCTGGGCTAAACAAACACATATCGAGTCATACTGTCATGTGAACTTTTCATTGATGTATGTGCCGCACATGCCAGCATTTACTTGAACCATATGGCAAGTGACAGTCTTATGGAGGAAAGCACCTGCTTATGACATACACAACGATCATAATACAGCTTTAATCTCCAAAGTCAGCAGTAACAGTATAGCTGGATACAGTGTTGTGCTGACCATAAAATAACAACTTCATCCTCCAGATTGCAAGAAGGAATACAATGAGATACACTAAAGCCTTAATTGCAATTTTCATGATTTTCCAATACTACCTGCCAAGGCTCATCAATGGATAACAAGAGAAATATACATTTTAAAAAGGGCATGATCCAAATATTCTTCTCCTGGTAGTCTGTAGTTGGAGCCCTTCCATGAACAGAATGACTTAGATTTGCCATCCCGCAGGGTGATTGTTGGGCCTCATTGAATTTTTGGGGACCTGAGTCCCCATAGGACTAATAATGGTTCAATGTTCATGAAAGCTCAGGATGTGTTTTAAATTATCATTAGGAACACAAATCACTTATATGAGATGACTTCTGACCAGTCTGAACATATGAATTAAGCATACGCATTTCTGCCCATGATCGAACATGATTGCCGCAAGTGCTATTGGGGACAGCATCATATAATTCTAAATCTGATGATGAATAATAAAAATATTGCTTAATTATTTCAAAGAAAGAATTTAGAAGAAAGAGTGAATGCTGAGACCCTCCAAAGGAATATCCCAGGGCACCACATGCACCTGGCTTGTGAAAGTATACACATCCACATGGCTAATCTAGTAAACTTACTGTGATTGGTTGAAATTGAGTTTGGGTGTTGCATTGTGGGTAATATCGACATCAAAAGTCTTTCGGTGCATATGCAAATGATGGATGCGTTAATTGATTCCATCATGCTTTTATGGAATAAATTTGAGTCTTATATTTTAATGACACAATGCCTGCGGCACAAACATCTATTCTAGTAGAAAAACATACCGGGTATAGGAATGTTACCATTCAGCCTGCGGCGCAATAATCATTTTACGTAGGAATATAGACATCGTAATAGGATTTTACCTATAGGGGCTTGGATCCCCTAAAGTTCAATAAGGCCAATTGTTGACCTGGCAATTTCCTTAATTCCAAATGAGCACAGAAGAACATTAAGGGATTTTTTTCATCCATATTTCTTTTGCAGTTATGACAAGGCAAACTTGATATTGCCATATTTTGGACTCCCTCCATGTTTGAAAGCACCTATCGGGAAAACCAAAATGATATAAATGAGAGGCTTATGTGCACAGCCTATCCTCAGTAGACCCTGACATTTAACCCATAATAAGTCCCACTCTGGTCTAGGGATGACGATTTTGGAGAGTAAGCAAAAAATGTGACTTTTCATTGTGATCCCCAGGGACTTACATCTTAATCAATAAAAAAATTTCATATGAAAATAGAAAAATACCACAGTGCACCTGTTGAACAAATTGAGATCTGAGAGCCACATAAGGTGCATCCCCACCAAGTCTGAAGTGAATCTGGTTGATGGTTTTGGAGAAAAGTTGAAAATGTGAATTTCCATAGCCATCCCCATTGACTTACATGCATGGTAATCAATAGGACCACACACCAACAAATTGATTTTTTTTAAAAATCAGGGATCCAGAGTATCACCACTTGGCAGGCAATTTGTGAAACCTTCCACAAGCCACACTTCCACCAACTTTCAGGACAATCTGAATAATGGTTTTGGAGAAGTGAAGTATAGCAACAAATCATCACACAAAAGTTTGTAAAAAAATTGGAGGAAAATTGCACCGCCATCTCTTGAACAAATTAAGATCTAATGGTCCTCAGAATTTAAGTGCCCTGAGACAATATTGAAGCAACTGGCTGAGCAGTTTTGGGGAAGATTTTTAAAGATTTTGTCAAACAAGAAAGCTATGCTCAGCTGACCTATGCAACATGTGCAACATCAAGGTCCTAACTTCAAATAGATCTCAAATTATCAAATGAACAGTGAATTTCATGTCAGTTGTCCTGTGAGCTTGGAAATAAGGTCAAGGTCCAAAAATCACTGGAGCATGACCACTTGCACAAAATAGGTAGACACTTATCAAAGGCACATATCTACCAAGTTTCACCCAAATCTGGCTAAAATTATTTAAGTTATAAAAATTCCCAAAAATTCCCATGATAAACTTTCCCACTAAAACTTTTTAAAAGATTTTCCCAAAAATATCATAAACTAGAGGGCTGTGTGAACAGCTCATGCTCAGCTGATCTAAGCTTGTCCAACAAAATCAAGGCTGCAACTGAATAGACGTGTGTTGAGGTTTAGCTGAGTGCATATGACATCTGGAAGTATTTCTAAGACGGACGACTGAGCCTCCTAAAACTGCAGCCTGACTAGCAAGTCAGCTGAGCTAAACATTGCAACACCAACTGGTGAACAAATTAAGAACTAGGAGACCCTAGGAGTGTTCCTGTGTGATATCAAAGCAATTGGGTGAGCCATTTCGGAGACATTTTTCAATATTTGCCCAAAAAAATTAACAAAAAAAAAAAAAAAATCATAAACTACAGGGCTGTGTGAACAGCCCATGCTCAGCTGACCGACACATTCATCACAAGGTCGCCCATGTACCGAGTAAGTCTGACCTTTATAGAAGAACCTTAACATGTGCAACATCAAGGTCCCAATTCAAGTAGTTCTCAAGTCAGAGTGAGGAGTAAAATTCATGTATGTTGCACTGTGACCCCAGAAACGAGATCAAGGTCCCTCATGTACTGTCTAAGCATGACCTTCATAAAGAAACATTAACATCTGCAACATCAAAGTCCCAACTCAAAACAGATCTCAAGTTATCAAATGAACAATCAATTTCATGTCAGTTGTCCTGTGACCTTGGGAATGAGGTCAAGGTCCAAATATTACTGGAGCATGACCATTTGCACAAAATAAGTAGACACTTACGCAAGGTACATCCCTACTAAGTTTGGCACAAATCTAGCAAAAATTATTCAAGTTATAACAACCACAAGAAATTCCCACATTAAACTTTCCTATTAAAACTTTTTTAAAGATTTTTGAAAAAAATGATAAAAAATTTAAAAAAATCACAGGAGCATGACCATTTGAATAAACTTAGTAGAGACCCACCCAAAGTGCACTGCCACCAAGTTTGAAGTAAATCTGACAAACACTTTGCAAACAGTACCTGAATTGAAAAAAAATCATTAAAAATCAGGAATCCACAGCAGTGCTACCTAGTGAACATCCTTGCTTTACCCTTTCACAAGGAACATATCCACAAAGTTTCAACTTCATCTGAGTGACAGTTCTGGAGAAGAAGTGACAACAAACAAAAACACACAATAATTCATAAAAAATTTGAAAAAAATTGTAGTGCCACCTGGTGAACAAATTAAGACCTAGGAGCCCCTAGGAATGTTCTTATGTAATATCAAAGCAACTGGGTGTCAAGTTGTGGGGTAGAAGATTTTGTAGGATTTGTCCAAAAAACAACAAAAAAAATCATAAACAAGAGGGCTGTGTGAACAGCCCGTGCCTCAGCTGATCTTGACATTCATCACACTTGCAGCTCTATGAACTTGGGAAAGGATCAACGACACCATGTTCTGAGTAAGTCTGACCTTTCGAGAAGAACACTTACATGTGCAACATCAAAGTTTAAGTAGTTCTCAAGTTATAATGAAGAATAAAATTCATGTATGTTGCACTGTGACCCCACAAACGAGGTCAAGGTCATTCATGTACTGTCTCAGCATGACCTTCATACAGAATAATAAACATGTGTAGCTAACTCAAAACAGATCTCAAGTTATCAAGTAAACAGCAAATTTCGTGTCAGTTGTCCTGTGAATTAGCATTAGAATGCCCATTGACTTACATAGTAATCAATAGGAAAGCTGCATTGAACAATAAGGACCCAAATAGAAAATCCTTAAAAATCAGGAATCCAAAGCAGTGCCACCTAGTAAACAACTGTTTGACCCTTCCACAACAACATATCCATTACATTTCAGCTTAATCTGAGGGATGGTTCTGAGAACAAGGGAAAAATAACAAAACCATACAAAAAATTCATAAAAAAATTGCAGCGCCACCTGGTGAACAAATTGGGAACTAGGTGTCCCCGGGAGTGACTATGTACGATATCAAAGCAATTGGGTGAGCGGTTTCAGAGGAGAAGAATTTTTAAGGTTTCCCCCACAACAGAACAAAAAATTCATAAAAAATCCAAAAATCAATAGAGCGTGACCACTTGAACACACTTGGTAGAGATCCACCCAAGGCACATCCCCACCGAGTTTGAAGTAAATCTGGTAAATATTATTAAAGTTATGACCATTACAAGAAATTCCCATGTGAAACTTTCCTATTCAAACTTCTGTAGAGATTTTTGGAAAAAAAATCATAGAAAAATCCAAATTCATTGGAACATGACCATTGCAACAAATCTGGTAGACACCCACCCAAGGTACATTGCCACCAAGTTTGAAGTAAATCTGGATGATGGTTTTGGAGAAGAAGTTGAAAATGTGAATTAGCATTAGAATGCCCATTGACTTCCATAGTAATCAATAGGAAAGCTGCATTGACCGACAAGTACCAGAATTGAAAAAATCGTTAAAAATCAGGAATCCGCAGCATTCCCACATAGTGAACAACTTTGTTTGACCCTTCTACAAGGAACATATCCACCATGTTTCAGCTTAATGTGAGTGACGGTTCTGGAGAAAAAGTCGAAAATAGCTATAACACACAAAAACTCATAAAAAATTAGAAAAAAATTGCAGCGCCACCTGGTGAACAAATTAAGAACTAGGAGTCCCAGGGAGTGTTCCTGTGTGATATCAAAGTAATTGGGTGAGCGGTTTCGGAGAAGAAGATTTTTTAAGATTTACCCAAAAAAGAACAAAAAAATTCATTAAAAATCCAAAAATCACTGGACCATGACCACTTGAACAAACTTGGTAGAGACCCACCCAAGGCACATCTCCACCAAGTTTGAAATAAATCTGGCTGACGGTTTTTGAGAAGAAGTCGAAAATGTGAATTGTGGACGACGGACGGACGACGGACGACGGACCCTCAAAAAACCTCAGCTGACTGACAAGTCAGCTGAGGTAAAAATCCAAAAGTCACTGGACCATGACCATTTGAACAAACCTGGTAGAAACCCATCCAAGGTACATTGCCACCAAGCTTGAAGTCAATCTGGATGACGCCTTGGGAGAAGAAGTCTTAAATGTGAATAGACCTTTTCAATACGTTAGAGGGCATTGCCAACATTTAGTACATTTTGTCACCGGTGGTGGCTCTGCTTGTAATCGGGGTATTCTTGTCGCCATTGAGCACTGGTTTAGAAACGGAGGCGAATGCAACAGAAAGCAGAGCAGAAGTTGAAAGGGAGAATTTAGATTATAAGGGTCTGCATCATATGTGCATAACTACTTCTAAATCCCAGCATAAGAAACATTTTTGGGTCGACTACAATGCGGTTTGTGCTATATTCAAATATCACGCCAGCCTAGCTGGCAAGAAGCAGCCACACACAAACATGGTTTCTTCAGCAAGTACTTATAGAGCACAGAACTGTGCCGATTGAGGCCACTGTTGCATTGAAAATAAGCTAAACAGGAGGTCACTTCTTATCACATAACTCTGCTTGTAAATACTTTTCATAAAATGAGTACATGAAGGGTTTTGTCTGACGTCACTCCACTGAATATGGGCGAAATATATCTATCAACCTTTTAAATGCAACATTAATCGGCGTCAACATGCACAGCTAGCGAAGCTGATTCAGGGTACAGCAAAGCTGCGAGCCTGGCCAAAATACCAGCGGGAAACACAGATAAAAACATGAATAAGACTGATCCATGTTTAGGGTAACAAGTAGCCGCTGACGCCAGCCATATCCCCCCGCCCCCCACAGTAATCATGGACGGACGGACGGACACACGGACGGTGCCCATTACCATATCCCCTCTAAGGTCTACCAACCATAAAAAAATCAAAGGGCTGGCATCAATAATTTAGAAGATATGGCCCGGACAAAATTTGTATTGTTTCTTGAGCTTGCTTAATGAACTTTGTTAATTAATTAATGGAAGTTATTAGCCACAGAAAACAATGCGTATGCACACTTACTACCTAAGGTCTACACACCATAAAAAATTCAAAGGGCTAGCATTAATAGTTTAGAAGATATGGCCCAGACAAAATTTGTCTTGCTTAACGAACTTTGTTAATTAATTAATTAATGCAAATAATTAGCCACACAAAACAATGCCTATGCACACCTACTACCTAAGGTCTACCCACCATAAAAAAATCAAAGGGCTGGCATCAATAATTTAGAAGATATGGCCCGGACAAAATTTGTATTGTATCTTGAGCTTGCTGAATGAACTTTGTTAATTAATTAATTAATAGAAGTAATTAACCACAGAAAACAATGCCTATGCACATCTACTACCTAAGATCTACCCACCATAAAAAATTCAAAGGGCTAGCATTAATAGTTTAGAAGATATGGGCCAGACAAAATTTGTTTCGGACGGAAGGCTAGAAGGCCGGACACAGGGACGGTGCCCATTACCATATACCCTCGCCCACTTCGTGGGCAGGGGATAATAAAGGTGGTGCAAAAAATCTAAGGTTTGGTTGTTTACTACCATTATTCTGGCAATATGGCACACAGCAGTGGTCTTGCTTCTCCATGTTGGCGTATGGCACTGACCATCTGATGCAGAGGTGTTACACCCATATTTTCCCAATCCGCGAAGCACTGTTGAAAACGACGCCAGCGCCATCTATCGTACTGGAAAGGTCTATTAGCATTAGAATGCCCACTGACTTACAATGTAATCAATAGAAAAGATGCATTGACCAATAAGCACCCCAATTGAAAAAATCGTTTAAAAATCATGAATCCACAGCACCACCTAGTGAACAACTTTGTTTGACCCTTCCACAAGAAACATCCACCAAAAATTCAGCTTAATCTGAGTGACGGTTCTGGAGAAGAAGTCAAAAATATCAACAGCACACAAAAAATTATAAAAAATTAGAAGAAAATCACAGTGCCACCTGGTGAACAATTCAGAACTAGGAGTCCCTGGGAGTGTGTGATATCAAAACAATTGCGTGAGCGTTTTTTATGATTTGCCCCAAAAAAGAACAAAAACATCATAAAAAATACAAAAATCACTGGCACATGACCGTCTGAAAAAAACTTGGTCAAGACCCACCCAAGGCACGTCCCCACCAAGTTTGAAGTGAATCTGGATGATGGCTAGGGAGAAGTCGAAAATGTGAATTGTTGACGACAGACAATGTACGATGGACAACAGATGATCGACGGAGGTCCATACGATAAGCTCAGCTGACTGACAAGTCAGCTGAGCTAAAAATCCCAAAATTACTGGAGTGTTACCATTTGAACAATCTTGGTAGAAACCCACCCAGGGTACATTGCTACCAAGGTTCAAGTGAATCTGGCAAAAGGTTTTGGAGAAGAAGTCCAAAATGTGAGTTACCATTAGAATGGCAATTGACTTACGTAGTAGTCAATAGGAAAGGTGCATTTACTGACAAGTACCTGAATTAAAAAAAAAAAAAAAAATTAAAAATGAGGAATCCATAGCAGTGCCATGTAGTGACCAAACTTGTTTGACCCTTTCACAATGAACATATCCACAAAGTTGCAGCTTAATCTAAGTGATGGTTCTGGAGAAGAAGTCTAAAATATCAAAATCACACAAAAAAATCATAAAAAATTTAGAAAAAAAAATGGAGTGCCACCTGGTGAACAAATTGAGAACTAGAAGTCCCTAGAAGTGTTCTTACGGAATATCAAAGCAATTGGGTGTTCGGTTGTGGAGAAGAAGATTTTGTAAGATTTGTCAAAAAAAACAACAAACCAGATTCATGCCCGGGAACATGAATGTCTCGCCAGCATAATTCAAGCCACTCCGAAGTTTTTTGTTGACTGACGGACGGAAAGTGACTGTTTAGTCTTCCCAAGAGCTTATGCTGGCGAGACAAAAATCATTAAAAATCCAAAAATCACTGGAGCATGACCACTTGATCAAACCTGGTAGAAACCCACCCAAGTTACACTGCCACCTAGCTTGAAGTGAATCTGGATGATGGCTAAGGAGAAGAAGTCGAAAATGTAAATTGTTGATGATGGACGATGCACAACGGATGACAGACGACGGATGGAAGTCCATACGATAAGCTCAGCTGACTGACAAGTCAGCTGAGCTAAAAATCCCAAAATTACTGGAGTGTTACCATTTGAACAAACTTGGTAGAAACCCACCCAGGGTACATTGCTACCAAGGTTCAAGTGAATCTGGCAAAAGGTTTTGGAAAAAAGAGTCCAAAATGTGAGTTACCATTAGAATGGCAATTGACTTACATAGTAGTCAATAGGAAAGGTGCATTTACCGACAAGTACATGAATTAAAAAAAAAAAATGTTAAAAATGAGGAATCTATAGCAGTGCCATGTACTGAACAAACTTGTTTGGCCCTTTCACAATGAACATATCTACAAAGTTGCAGCTTTATCTCAGTCATGGTTCTGGAGAAGAAGTCTAAAATATCAAAAATACACAAAAAATCATAAAAAAATAGTGCCTTCTGGTGAACAAATTAAGAACTAGAAGTCCCTAGGAGTGTTCTTGTGTGATATAAAAGCAATTGCGTGAGCAGTTTTGGAGAAGTTTTTTTCAGATGTGCCCTCAAAAAGAACATAATTTCATAAAAAAAATAAAAAATCACTGAAGCATGACCATGTGAACAAACTTGGTAGAGACCCACCCAAGGTACATCCCCATAAACTTTGAAGTCTATCTGGCTGACGGTTTTGAAGAAGAAATCCAAAATGTGAATTGTAGATGATGGATGATGGACAGACGACAGACGGAGGACCATAAGATGACCTCAGCTGACTGACAAGTCATAAAAATTTCAAAAATCATCAGAGCATGACAATTTGCACAACTTGTCAGAGACCCACTTAACCCTTGGTTTAAACATATTTTATTACAACACAATTGGGAAACTAGGCCGAGCCCTATATAAATCCCTCTTGTACATACAAAAGTACAGAATAAGTTCACGAGACCACAAAAATTACTAAGACTAATTAAGGATTAACGCCACATGACCAAACAGATAGATGGCAAAAGCCTGTACATGATCTAAAAAAAAGACAAAGACAATACGTCACATAGAAAAACCTGTTGGGGTATTAGCTTTTCATGTATATGTGCATATAAGGTAAATATATAGTAAGTACAAACTTAATATACAATAGTAATATCATATCAATTGGTGACTTGGAAACATATTTCATAATATCTGTTCCGTCACGTAAAAAAAACAAGTCTACCTGTGTTTTTAATATATTGATGGACAGCTTGGAAAATCATTTCATTTTCATTGAAGGTACATTTATCTGCCCCAAATAACAGTGTCTGAACGGTAAAGGAAGCAAGACCGAGAACTTTCCTTTGTAAAACCTCCCGATGTGTGACATATTTATTATAGTCACAAAAATAATGAAATGCATCTTCATTGGCACTTCCGCGGGAGCAAACAGGGGAGGCTACAAGCCCTTTTCTAAAAAGATGAGAATTTAGATTGCTGCATTGCATACAAATCCTGGCATGGGATATGGATAGCCTCCTGTCACTGTATAAAAGAGTTTATTATTGACCTTTGCATTATGATTCAGTTTTGCTCGCAACTCTTCACAGCTTTCAGCTTTCCTAATATTGATGGGCAGTTCATTCCATAACCCAATTACAGAGGGAAAGAAAGAAGACCTAAAATAATCTCTTGATGTTGGAATTTCAGGAAAGATTCTACGTGACTTTAAGCGTTGACTGGTAGGTTCTGGTACTAAAATTCCTTAAATATTGAGCTGCATCACCATAAACTATTTTGTAGAAATGAATGAGCTTAGCCTTTCTTCGCCGTTCAGACAGTGTTTCCAAGCCTACTTCGTCATAAATAAGATTGCGACTTGTGCCTCGAGTGGCACCAGTTATGACCCTTGCAGCCTCTAATGTTGGTCGTATAAAGCTGAGATACAAAATTTCCAACGATTTCCTACTCAATCGATATTGTAAAAATTTTAAGATATTAAAAATTTTCATACTTTTACTAACCAAACTATCAATATGACTTTTCCATGTCAGATCAGATCTAATGATTAAACCCAAATGTTTGTGTTCAGTTACATTTTCTACAGTTTCGTCGATAAAAGTCAAGTCAGGGTAATTTAATGGTACAAGCTTCTCGGAAATTATCATACTTTTGGTTTTAGTAGGGTGAAAGGTAACAAGCCACTTGTGGGACCAGTTGGCCATTTCCTGTAGGTCCATGTTAATTGAGTCTGTGGCCAAAGTTGGGTTGTCTACTTGGATGAAAAGGGTAGTGTCGTCAGCAAATAAGCGGATTGGAGACTGCACAATATTGAGAATATCATTAATAAAGATGAGGAATAATAAGGGGCCCAGAACTGACCCTTGGGGTACCCCAGCTCGGACACTACCCAATGAAAATACCTGAAAATAGCCCATGAAAATAACCTGACCCTAAAAGGGTCAGGTTATTTTTTGTACCGGTGAAAATAAAAGTAACAATTTTCATTGAACACAGTGCAGTGGGAACAGTTTTCTTTGTAGCATATCAAAAGTACATATTATTCTGTTGGCTGAAATGCCAAGTTTCATTATGTGCAATAAAGTGCTATTAGTCACATGACTGGTTGCCATGGCAACCACTTTAATCACTAATAAATGGCAAAAAATCATCAAAAGTCTGCCAAATAAGAGTACAACGTATCTAGTCATTTTATGTGAAGCACCCTTTTCTCCACATATTCATGGTATTTGGATAACTAGAGAAATAAACTTTCAGTCAACTTTGAAAATAAAACACAGATCACATGACCTGTTTCCATAGCAACTGTTTAAATATTGCTTGTACTTGGCTAAAAACCGATAAAACTGCATTTTTACGTAAGTCTGCAGAACAGGTAACAGGCAGCTACTTTGCATAACAAAATTAGTCACCATAACTATGCATAGATTATGTTCCAGGTTAAATATTATGTATGAAAGTGACTGAAATAAAACAACACTGCAGTATTTTTATGGAAAATTTGTGTTTTTCCCCATTTTAATATGTTTCCATGGACAAAACGCGCAATTGGATCCACAATCATATATGCAAGGCCTTATACTGATATGTATTCAAATGTGGATGACATCATGCATGCATGGTGTACATGCAATTATAGATTCATCAATTCCAGTGCAAAAGGCAAAGTAGGCCCTCCCTATTGGCTGCCTATCACTGTCTTTGAGACAGACCATTATATTTATCATGTATCTGCAACCATGGTCCTGCCCCCCCCCCCCCATTTTATATAATTGACAGACACCTGCAGGTGAACTGGTGCTGGATGCTGCCCTCTTTGTGACATCACACACCTCAAGGGAATCACTGGGGAATCCCCTAAATGACAGGCAGAGACGCTAGAGGGAGTGGTATACATAAATAGATTGATGTGCCTCTTGGGGGAAACACAACAGCTGTCTGTGTACAGTTTGGTGATGATTTATGAGTTGTTTACACAAGTAAGGATGAGCTAGTGTGAGCCCAACATAAAATCACGTGATTACTGGTCGTTAACAACCAGTCTGACCATTTAAGGGGTTAAGGTACATACTCACCAAGTTTAGAGTAAATCTGGTTTAGGAGAAAAAGTCAAAAAAGAGATTTACCAAGTTCCAATTCCTTGCCTGACGTGCATTGTAATCATTTGGAATGTATGTATCAACATATAAGTACCCAAATTGAAAAATTTGTTAGGATTCAGAGATGCAGAATATCACCACCTAGTTAATATACTTGTTTGACCCTTTTTACAAGCTATATTTCCACCAAGTTTCAGAAGAATCTAAGTGACAGTTTGAAAAACAGCAAAACATACAAAAATTCATAAAAAGAGAAAAAAATTGCAGCTCCACCTGGTGAACAAATCAAAGTCTAGGGGTCCCAAAAAGCGTCCGTATGCATTTTCAAAGCAATTGACTTGGCAGGTATGTTTTACTTTGTTGACATAAGTAGCCTAATGTTTTTGTCATATCATGCCCAACTTACAATAGAGCCATCTATGTCTAATATGATCGTTATGAACAGTAAATACCTTGTGAACACACCCAAAAAGTGGGGTGCATGGCTTGGCGGTAATTCACCCAGTGCCAGCCCTCTTCTGTCCACAGCTCTTTCTTGTCATAACCACCCACCTTCACAAACTCATAAAACTCTTTGTTGGTGATTAAATACTTGGAGGCTTCAAATGCTGGCACCCTGTCATGGGAAAATAAGCACAAACATAGTATTCAGAGAACTGCACCCTCCTTTCATCCTTGATAGACGACAGGAATAAAATAATCAAAGCTTAGCTTGATTGAATGGGTACCACAAATTAAAAAGTTGATATTTAGGGTGCTTACAAATGATATCTGAAAACCAAAATGTTAAATTTCATTTTAGAACAGTGTTTTTTAAGCTTCAAAAGTGTACCACATTTGCTACATGAAAGTGCGGGGAATTTTCTCCCATCGTGGCGCGATGTGGGAAAGTGTTGGTAATGTCACAAACACAACCTGCTGGCTAGGGTGAATGTGTTATATACCATTGTCCCTTGAGTTAACCAAGAGTCATGGTACATACAGCACAGCACAGTGATATCGGAGAGTCTCAATTGAGTTTTTCATGTACGTGGTCTGATGAGGATGAAGAAAAATAGATGAGAAAAGCTGTAGCAGCAGAGGAAAAGATCATTCAGCCTTACGTATATGAGCTGGACGCCCTTTTATTTCAGATCATATCCATTATGTAACACAATTAAGGTGGAAGCTGTGAAGCTAGTGCGCAGTGACACTGGCAACTCTGGATCGCAAATACCCATTTAATTTTTTCACAAGTACATTAAACCTATATATTTTCTGATTACTACATATCCATAGATTTGTATCCGTAGAGTTTTTTTGCAGGATTGGAATTTTTGGAGATTTTATAGCATTCTTTCTGACTTGGTAGGATTTTCACATTTTTCGCGCAGAAGTCACACAAATTTTCTTTTTTTTCCAGTTGAAATCAGAGGAAATTTAAAATATATATCAATGTCCTGGATCAAATTCAATGGTTAGTCTTGAAATAGCATAAATAAAAAGTTATAAAATTTTAATGTAGTCCTGACAGGTTGTTCATTTTCCTTCTATAAATTGCTCCAAAAGTCACGGAATGGGTAGTCAGAAAAAAAAAAACCTGGGAACCTTTCCTGGATATATTTTTCTTTTAATGTCCGTTGATTTTAATGTGATAAGGCAATTTGTACGTTTGTGAGGCGATATACAAATTGCAGAGGTTGGGCAAAAAACAGTTCTGAGAAAATTGCACTAAAAGAAAAAGTTGCCAATTCTTACACATTTATGGCTGTAATAAGACACATACTCATTTCTTCTGTCCTGTGTTTTAATTATTGCGTGAAATAAACTTGTAGCTTTACCTCTGTGATGTTGTCATTAAACAAAAGTATATTTTGTGGCTTAAATCTCGACTTTTTTTAACTTGGGAACCCCACACTTGGCTTGTTTGGGTGTGGGTTCACATACGGCTTTCCATATTTGGGGACCAGTAAGTGGATTGTGCTAATTTGTTTTTACCTCAATAGAGAATTTCGAAGTAATCAGAACAATGGTAGTGATTAGTCTGAACTGGCCCATTCTTCTCTCCACGGCTAATGGTTTCCTGTGAGTGACCCTTGTCAATAGCTCAATTGGTTTCCAGGGGTCATGGACTAATGACTGTGCAAACAATGACATGCTTCATTATCATGCCCGTGCAAACAAGGCCATGTGTCCGGCACTGTTTAAACTTTTCATTGTCAACAAAAGTTTTGAGATCAGTTACCTCATATAAATTTTCACACAACTGAGTTTTTGGGAGCATGTAGTTTAAGTATCAGACTATCCACAAATATGAAAAAGTGATTTGAGGTTATCCAAAGGTGCGGCTTCAGACCTTCCACCTTAAATATTTTCCTTTAACTGAGCTTTTTTCTGGGTCCATATTAATGACAAAGATACAATGAGATGAGATTTTTACACCTGATTATTGGGAGCTGGCTGTGGACTGTCACAAACAGTGGTACATGACTGAAAGAGATCAAAGACCAGCTGCCCACTGGTCTTGGCAGCTGCGTATATGAGGTGTGAAAGTGGTAGCTATCCAAACAAATGTTATCTGGTTATCATGGTTATGGGATTGAGCACCTCACAATATAAACTAGTAATTGTACATACACATTACAGTGGCCAGGTAATACTGAACCCAGGGGCCTGTTAGAGACTGTTCAACCATACACATGTCACATGGGCATGAAAAAGATTGGTCCTTGTTTGTTCATGTTTTCCACCCATTTTTTTTCAATCAAATGAACTGAAATGGTTAAACACACTAACACTTGATTACAACAAATACTTTGTAACAACATTCCTGACCGGTGTTGTCACTGTGACAATCATTTCATAATTATGTGATACTTTAATAGTGGTAAAACTGCAAGGCCTATATATTTTGCTGTAATGTAAGCTTTGAAATCAAACCATTATGAAGACTGACTTGCAAATATTGTTAAAAAAAATTGATGAATTTTTGTTCAAGGTTTTATGAATAATTCTTCCATTGTCTACCAGCGTGACCACATTTGGCAACAGCAGCAGGTTAACCCATCCTAAACATCATCATATTTCATGAATCAAAGCCACTTTCCACAAAGTGTTCACCACATAGGTGAGGTATAATCAGTTCCCACAGCCTTGCCACTTGTCCCTGTATATCTTGACTACACGGGTCCACACTCTCTGTAATGTCAGGTCTTTGCATGGAGACTGTAAACAAGCTAATTGTTGTAGAACTTGTATTAATTGCTACAGTTAGCAGCAACAGATCGACCCGTCCTGGATGGGAACAGGGATGAAAATGAATATTTCTGCATGTATTTTTAATCCTGTTGATCAAACGACACTTGACAGCCATAGCTGGCTAGCGTGGAGTCTTGCCCGTCAGCCAGCGGTGTTGCATTTGTGACATCACTAGCCTTTCGCACCTTGAGGGTGTCAGAATTGAACGGAAAACGATGATTGAAGGAGCAGTGATTTTTTTTTTAAATGTGAATAAAAGTATTATTTGCACATCTATTTTTTAAGGTGCACCGCATGGTTAGAACAACACATGAGTCACGATGTATCCAATTCGAAACATGCTCAATCAAGCTAACCTTTAATACAAAGACTCAGTGTCTACACTGGTGACGGTTTAACTCCATATATTGATTTTTACAACCATTGAATTAAGTCTTTATTGATTTACATACACCTGTCTAAGTACACAGTGTACAGCAATGATCATGAACAGCTTTACTTGGTTAGGACAACAGCCATTAACCCTTTCCCCCTTAAACCGGCCAAAACCGGCTGGTGGTCAAATGCCGTCTGCTTCAGTGTTTTCAACTAATTCTAACAGTTATGAAAAACAATTTGACTGAGAAATGTACATGAGACTCATCTAGATCACATGCCCCGAGTCAACAGCTTTCCTTGACATGGGTTGGGCACTTAGTGCCCAACCCATGCCAAGGAAAGCTGTTGACTCAGTCTTAATTCAAGGGGGAAAGGGTTAATTCAGCCTATACATATTTCCTTCATGCAGCAGTATCAAGTCTTTATAACTACAAACCATACCAGTACAATTATTGTTCATCGATAAATGTAGATCACAACAAAATCTTTTTCATTGTTGAATGCAAAACAACATTGATCTCTTGAAGATACACTCTGACACTTCAACACATGGGTTCATCAAATACTGCACTATATGTAATCTTTGTTGCCTTACTTGCAATGCCATTTTCCATACTCATTATCCCAGCCATAGGAGGGAAAGTCCTCTGGTTTGCCAATGGTTACTTCTGTAGCTTGGGCTTGAATGAAGGGGTTTCCCTGTACACCAGAACCTGTATCACATATACATAAAATGACAGTGTCAAGAACAGTCCTTGTATCAATCTTTTTTCTACCAATTCTCTATTTTTTTTTCTATTTTATCCACATTGTGTCAAAATAAGGTCCTTGTACATTTCTAAGAATAACATTCCTCCAATTTACGTAATGTCTAGGAAGCTGAAATTCATGATTATTGTGTCTTGTCTTTAAAAGCCAATGGTTTTAACGGACAACAACATCCACTCCAAAATGGAAACCATTCCTTCATACTTCCCATCAACACCCTTATAAAGCATGGAGTTTGTAAATGAGCTTGTAAAAAGAAGGGACTTGAGTTCAAAATGTTGAAATATATGAGCCTGTGAAAGACCCTTCCAAAAATCCAAACCCAACCAAACAGTTGATACACCAAACAGTACATTACTGCAGCTGTTAGTTTGCTTTAATACATCAAATTCAGATGGTTTTCTGCAGCTTTCCATCGTAAACTGACCAGCAATTTTCCCATTTTGCCCACCAGATGGCGACATATCAAAACTTCAAGAAAATAGAGAATGCAAACTTTCTGTCTGGCCAAGTTGCAACTTTGGCAGGTCAGGAGGTTTAAATTGATGGATTTAAAGTGACATCATTTTTTTAGAAAGACATTACATGTTGCATGAACAAAATTTGGTAAATATGAATGAATTAAAGTGTGTGTGTGTGTGTGTCAGTGCCAATGGCAATGCCTATGACAATCTCCACACATCATGGCAAAGCTGAAATCAGGTAATTAAATGCATGCATTGCATTAAATTTTGGTGCAGGCATATAAGATACAATGATGCATTAACACCTCTCTCTCTCTCTCTCTCTCTCTCTCTCTCTCTCTCTCTCTCTCTCTCTCTCTCTCTCTCTCTCTCTCTCTCTCTCTCTCTCTCTCTCTCTCTCTCTCTCTCTCTCTCTCTCTCTCTCTCTCTCTCTCTCTCTCTCTCTCTCTCTCTCTCTCTCTCTCTCTCTCTCTCCCTCCCTCCCTCCCTCCCTCCCTCCCTCCCTCTCTCTCTCTCTCTCTCTCTCTCTCTCTCTCCCTCCCTCTCACTCACACACACACACACACACACACACTCTTTAAATTGCCTGCTTGGGATTCAACATCCATTATGTGTCAGATTTCAACAAAGCAGTTTCTATTGCCATGTACTATGTGTACTACACAGCATGTGTCATGAACAAAATTAAGCAGAGGCCTTGAATCAAAACAACTGAGATACATTTCCAGCTGCTGTTTGATGGTACATAGTGAGCGATTTGATTATGCTGTTGTGGTCCATGTGCTGAAATCAGTTTAGCTAGCTTGTCATACTTATACCACACAAAATCTCATGAATATTGTGGAAACGTCAAACATATTCACAAATACATGTAAATGATATTTGCACCCATGTAACTGTCATCATTGGCATGAAACAGTCATCCCTGGCATATAACAGTCATCCCTGCCATGTAACTGTCATCCTTGGCATGTACCAGTCATCACTGGCATGTAACAATAATCCCTGGCACATAACAGTCAGCCATGGCTGAGCTTATATAATTTTATGTTAGATTGCATATTGGTGTCCCTGTAATCCAACAGGGATACATTTCATACCTGCTTGTTCATTTGCATGGTCCAATTACTTTGGCTGTTATCAGTAAAATTCCAAGCCAAACAAATAAACAGTAAAATTCCACACCACACAAAAGTCTGCATTTTGCTTCTGAGAGAAAGAACCTGTTTTCTTGAATAAAAGTTGGTTATTATGTGAGAACAACTCAAAATACATGTATGTTTTCCATATTTTTCAATCACAGCCCCAGTCACCAATACTATCTATATTTGACACACCTTACCCATGCCTTTTGCTGGGGTAATACAATGGCCACTAAGGTAGTCATGCTACAGCTGCCTGTTACTGCTACATGACAGAAGCCAAGGCAAAATGTTTAGGGCACATTCATATATGTCTTTGAGAGCTGTTTTTAGGAGCAAACAAAATATACAAATTGCCCATTTCATTTCAATACAAATAGCTCATTATTTAATTTTAGTTACATATAAATTGACAGCATGAATAAGTTCAGAGGATATAAGAGATTGCTAGATCTATGCCTCCCCCACACTCTGTGACCTTGGGATTTGTGTCAAGGTGATCCATCTTCGAACTTGTCTCAGACCTGGTGTAGGATTAATATCATGAGCAACAACAAAGGCCTACGTTTAAAAACTTTTCAACTTATCATGTGAAAACCAAATTCACTAAAATGGCTCTGTGGCCTTGGGATCTGGCTCAAGGTCACCCATCTTCTAAATCCTTTGAGACCTTATGCAGGACTATAAGCATGTGCAACATGAAACCCCTATGCACAATACTTTTGAAGTTATTGCCTGAAAGCCAAGCTCACAAAAATGGCTGTGAGCTAAGGAATTAGGTCAAAGTTACCGACTCGCCCGAGACCTTATACAGGACTATAAGCATGTGCAATATGAAAGCCCTATGCAAAAACTTTTCAAGTTAATGTGTGAAAACCAAATTCACTGAAATGGTCCTGTGATCTTGGGAATTGGGTCAAGGCAACCCATCTTCAAACTCGTCCGAGAACTTATGCAGGACTGCAATCACCTGCAATTGGACAGCCCTATGTCAAAACTTTTCAAGACATCATGTGAAAGCCGAATTCACTTAAATGGCTCTGTGACCTTGGGAATGGGTCAAAGTCACCCATCTTCTAATATCTGGGATCTTATTCAGGACTATAAGCATGTGCAATATGAAAGCAATATATACAAAACTTTTCAAGTTATCGAGTCAAAACTAAATTCCCTAAATTGGCTCTGTGACCTTGGAATTTAGGTCAACATCATCCATCTTCAAACCCCTCTGAGACCTTATAATGCAGGACTATAAGCATGTGCAATATGAAACCCCTATGCAAAAACCTTTTTCAAGTTATCGAGTCCAAACTACATTCACTAAAATGGCTCTTTGACCTTGGAATTTAGGTCAAGGTCATCCATCTTCAAACCTCTCTGAGACCTTATGCAGGACTATAAGCATGTGCAACATGAAACCCCATGCATAAAACTTTTCAAGTTATGGCGTGAAAATCAAATTCACAAAAATGGCTCTGTGACCTTGGGCATTGGGTCGAGGTCATCCATCTTCGAATTCATCTGAGACCTTAGTTAACACTAATCGCATGTGCAATATAAAAGTCCTATGCAATTTTCAAGTTATCAACCAAATTCACTAAAATGACTTCGTAACCTTGGGATTTAGGTCAAGGTCATCCATCTTTAAACTTTTATTGGACACCTTATGTAGGACTGTGATCCCCTGCAATTTGATAGGCCTATGTCAAAAACTTTTCAGGTAATCGCATGAAAACCAAATTTACTAAAATGGCTCTGTGACCTTAAGAATTGAGTCAAGGTCAAACATGTCTGAGAACTTATTCAGAACTACAAGCAAGTGCAATATGAAAGCCTTAAAGGTAAACACTTTTTTAGTTATCATGTGAAAACTGTCAGTCCGGACACACAGACACCAGGACAAAGTAATCTCTATGTGCCCCCTCCTCCTTCGGAGGGGAGGGCATAACTAGTAAACAATGTAATCATAAGCCTTACCAAAAGAGAGTGGAGCATACTTCCAACCATCGGGTTTACAAACCATCTCCACGGGCAGCTGCCGTATTAACACAGATGATGTCTCGATGTGGATCCGTTCATGTTCCATACCCATCAAGAGAGCCCACTGTCACATACAGGTAATAAACTCCCCAGTCAAATGTACCATATTTACTCATACCTCCAATCACAAACATTTATCCTGCACTAAAGTTGAAACTTTAAGCTTAGTGTGAGGCATCTATTGATAATTTAAAGCTGTCAGTGTTTTATCACTTTCCAGTATCATTTTCTTCTTGTCATATATTATGACTTACTTGTATGCTTGGGTTTCTTGCATTAAAGTTAAGTGAGATCTATATGGTTACTTTTTCGTATTTCTACAGGAAGCAATTAGTTTAAAGTTATTTGAGCAGGAAAATTTGGGTTTTGTTCCATGATATGCTTACAAATTTACTGAAGCTGTATCATATGATTCCAACCAGAATATTTTTTCATTGACATAAATAGAATTAATAACACACCGACAGGTTATTGGCAAAACTGGTCCTACTGTTTGTCAACATTGCTGAGTGTAAACATTCATTGACATACAGTTCCTGTCAAACATTCTCTACAATTGCTTGGAGTGTTTCCCCTAGATTGACGATAAGAACTGAAATTCCTGCAAATTAATTGACAACTTACTATTAACAGCCTTCCTCCTGTAACTGCAGTTTTGCTACAGTTTTGATATACATTTCCTACAGTTTTCATAAATGAAGTTTATACATGCAAAACATAAATTCAAACACTTTCCAAGTAGCCTACTTTTTGCTGAAATATAATGTGCAAGTTTCATAAACCTTAACATTGTTTTAGTAGGTTTTCAATACATTTTCAGGCACTTCCAGACTTTGTAGGAACACAGCACAAACTTACTAGACCATCACCTACAACAATCATTGTAGATGGACTGGTATCCCCCCCCCCCTTGCACACACATGGATCCTGTGACCTTGAAAATGAGGTTAAGGTCACCATATTGTTTGCCTGTGAAGCAGACTCTTAAGGTTCATGTTAACGTATGTTACATTAGAGTCTGCCACATCTTGGCATCATTCTTGTTTCAAGCTACAGGCTCCATCCCAGTGGGACTCATTATCACAGTCACTGATCTGGTAACCCGAGGCCAGACAGGCCAGTGCCAGGCTCATGCTAATTGCTCGTGAATAATAATAGAGGTGCTCCTGGCCAATCAAGTTTAGTCCTTACATAATCCCCTGAGGATCAATATAGCCCTTACCTGGGCCAGCAATGTTTACTTTGTAATTTTGTGTAATCACCAATCCCAATCAGGGATGACTCTCCACAAACCAGTGTGGAAGTTGGCTAAACACACCACTGATACAGCAGGCCTAGCTGTGTAGCTGCTTTGCAGGCAACCATATTGTAATAAGATCAAGAAGCAGTGTCAAGGTACAATTGATGTAAATTTGACTTTAATGGTATGCGAATCATCAGAAATTTTGCCAACACAGATTCTGCTATGGCAGGATATGTGAACGCTTGGACATACAGTTGGACAGACAAATTGACAAGCTGAAAACAGTAAACCCCTCCAAACTTTGTTTGTGGGGGGTACAATAATATGTCCAGAGCTGACATTTACATATATAAATTGACTTACCCAGGGGCTGTCCATGGTAATGGGCAGTTTCAGTGGAGTCTCATCAATAAGTTTGAGTATGAGTTTTCGTACTTTTCTGCGATACTCCACCACTGGGTCAAGGTTGGGCCAGGCAAAGGCCTCCCCCATGCGGCCACATTCCTGTAACAAATAAAAAAACTTTTGTATCTTCTCACTTACACTAAGACATGGAGTGATACGTGACAGCTTTCGGTAACCAACTATATGCAGATTTTGGTGGCTTTCTGTTGATAATTGTCACAACCAACTAACCTAACAACCAAATCACAATTATGAACAGTTTTAAATTTCACTGTGGGAGTGGTGCTGTGTGCAGCTGCAAAATGACATCAGAATGCCACCCGATGGCTGACCTCCCACATATTTTGACACTTCAAGCACTCCCAAGATTGTGCAACAAATATAGTATGCATTTGTACATGTATACAATATGTGGGCCTTGGACGCAGTATTTTTGGTCCTACCAGCCTCACAAAAACTGGTACAATAACACTTGATATTTTTCATTTTACACCGATTCTGATTGTCTATTGTACACATTATTTTGTTTTACATATATGCAATTATCCTTGATAACATTCCACTGTATTTTCAAAAGATTCTCCTCCATTTATTTTTCCAGAGATATTGTGCAGTACAGTAACTCAGTGCAGGATTCATATCATGGATGGGGTTTGAAAACATTACAGCATACTCCAGCTGGTGTCACCCTCATGTATTTTAGCCAAGATTGTGCTCAATCTGTGATGCCCATATTGTACTCATGCTGTGATGCCCGTATTGTGCTCATGCTGTGAGGCCCATATTGTGCTCATGCTATGATGCCCGTATTGTGCTCATGCTATGATGCCCATATCGTCCTCATGCACTGAGGCCCGTATTGTGCTCATGCTATGAGGCCCATACTGTGCTCATGCTATGAAGCCTGTATTGTGCTCATGCTATGAGGCCTGTATTGTGCTCATGCTATGAGGCCTGTATTGTGCTCATGCTATGAGGCCTGTATTGTGCTCATGCTATGAGGCCCATATTGTGCTCATGCTATGATGCCCATATTGTGCTCATGCTATGAGGCCTGTATTGTGCTCATGCTATGAGGCCTGTATTGTGCTCATGCTATGATGCCCATATTGTGCTCATGCTATGATGCCCATATTGTGCTCATGCTATGAGGCCTGTATTGTGCTCATGCTATGAGGCCTGTATTGTGCTCATGCTATGAGGCCCATATTCAAGTTGTGCTCCTGCTGTGTGTCCATGTTGTGCTCCTGCATTGAGGTCCATATTGTGTTCAAGCTAGGTGCTCATATCATGCTCAAGCTACAAGGTCCATATTGTGCTATTGCCATGATGCATGCTAGGAGGCCTTTAAAGTGCTCATGGTGTGAGGCCCATATTGTGCTCATGCTATGATACCCATATTGTGCTCATGCTATGAGGCCCATATTATGCTCATGCTATGCGGTGCATATTGTGCTCATACTATGAAGTCCATATCATGCTCATGCTACAAGGCTCACATTGTGCTCATGCTACGAGGTGCAAATTGTGCTCATGCAACAAGGTTCATATTGTGCTAATGCTACAAGGTTCATATTGTACTCATGCTACAAGGCTCATATTGTGCTTATGCTATGAGGCCCAGCCTGCATTCACACTGTGAGGCCCACATTACGCTCATGTTCCATGGTCTGTGCTTGTGTTCTTATTATTGTGTATTGCTTCTACAGTCGATTGTATGAATTTTTTAAGTTTTGTTGGCACATTAGAAGTTATAGTCATCACCATTCAAGATATTGCATACACTTTGAAGTCCACGTCATTGTACTTCTAGAACCTGCTGGCCCTTAAAAGTCCAGCCCAGCAGGTAGAGATTTAGAATGTACAAACAGAAACACTTACCGTATCATCCCAAGACATCTCATCCACCCCAGTCTCAAATAATGTCTCATACTCAAGACTGACTCTGTCACTGGGCTGAAAGATATAAAATGATTGTTGCATCATGCAAGAGAGAGTGTGTAATTGTCACAAAACTACATCCCACAATTACAGTGCACAGTACACTTACAGATAATAGAATCTACAACAGGTGTCAGCATAAACATTGACTGATATGCATCATCTCAGTGTCAGTGGGGTCAAACTGAGCTAGAATCATGTTTTTTTTTTTTTAATTCATAAACTCCCTTATGGTGTAAATAGGTTAAAATTGAATCTGTTTGCTCAGGGGTATACAATACTGACTACTTACCCCTCCCCCCCCCCCCAAAAAAAAGACAATTAAAAAATTAGACCCAGGTCATGCATGCAATATACACTTGAATTTGCAGACATAATATAAATTTCTACCAATCTGCAGTGACAATTATATCTTGAGATAATACCTGTGTAGGCTTCCAGACAATGTAGTAAATTAACCCTTAGGTATGTGGCACCATCGCCATTTAATATGTTGATCAGGTTTGCCTCCCTCAAATTCCCATCATATCTAAAGTGACGGGATCAACCATAAGCAAGATATAAGTGAATATGTGAATTTGTCCTCACAAGGTCACTCAATCAAGATCAAAATTAATAACATCACAAAAGGAACCTTTCATGGTCACTCAAGGTCAAAACTTGCAACACCACAACAAATCCCATAAATAGAGTGAGTGAGCTCATCTCCATGAAATTCAGGCCAAAAGGCTCTATATAGAACTCAACTGATGAATCCAATGTACTGGAGAAAATCTTCACAACATCCGGGAGTGTCCGGTGCTAAGCAGAAGAATTCTTGTCACCGCAACAACTGCAGATACTACATGCACCTAAATAAGAGTGGTCATGTGAAAAGCACACAAGCAGGCAGGACCTATGTGGTCCCTGACCAAATTTGCTGTGAGAGTTCAAACCTAGTTTAATTATCTTCTCACTTACTTGAAACGTTTGTAACAGACAGTATGTCAGCCAAACATTACGCCCACTCAGAGAAAGATTAAGAGAACATTTTCTTTACATTAAAAACAAAATGGACGCACAACTCTTGGGCAGCCATTTTGCCCTTCCAGACCACAATGAACTTGACCTACAAGTGCAGGTTTTGGAATGCATCCAAATATCTCCCATCCTTGAGCACACCTGACTTCTGCTCTTGCAAAGGGAGAAACATTGGATTCATCAATTGCATCCCATAGAACCTTTTAACCTCAATTTCATGGGGAGATGAGCTCACGTGCTCCGTCTGACACTAAAATTTTGTGCCGTTATTATGCTCATTCCAACATGATCATTGTACAATGTACTTTTATTATCACATTAGTGTTATTAAAACTTACAGGGATTTAAAGTTTTTATCACAGCAGAACAATTATCTTTCTGCTAGCCCCTGTGACAGGGCATCAAGTGCAAAAATACACAGTTCACCTGGTAAACAGCTCCATGTTTCTGCACTGGTTGGCCCCAAACCAGTATCTCACTTTTCTAATTAGGAATATAAGCAGTTCAAATGTGCATAGACGTGCACAAGGTATATTAATACGTTGTTACCCCTCAATATAAATATAGTAGCATTTACAAATCCCTGCCAGTGCCTGATGAGACCCAAACAGGGTTCAAATGAATCACACAAGCATGCCCGGCTTGACTACTTGCCTTAAGTTGTCTCATCTGCGAATCCCCTAAACACTCTCCTCATAATGTGTATAGTGACCATGCATGGACCTAGGATCCACCCTAACCAGGATATCAGCCATTATATCACTTTCACCTTTCAAGGTCACTCAACATCAAAGTTAAAACCACCAAAAGAAACCACAAAGGTACTTAGCTGTTAATGTTCAAAAGAAATCAAGGGCCTCAAAGATCCACCATTACCCAGATATAAACAAACACCGTAACATTTAAAATTTCAAAAATATAATTCAGTAACAATTAACCTAGCTCTGACTGGCTGTAAAGCCACTGTGCTGCAACTACAGAATTTTAATTTCAAGAAATAAACAGTGACAATTTAGCCACTTCTGCATGGCTGTACAGCACCTGTTCTGCAACCACAGAATTTCAGATTTCCAGAATATACCACCGTGACCTAATTTCTCAGTACCTCTAGTGTTGCTCCATTTGAGCCATGTCATATGTGGCAGTACATGTATCTGGAAAGTCCCTGATAAAGTGGCTATATACAGTGGGAGCATCCCAAAACCACAGTGGTGCTAAAATATGCTGCAACCGCAGACTGCTGTGCAGCAGCTACACAGCTGATCTACTGTTTTTGCTGCATTTCTTTGTCTAATGTCTGCACTCAGTTCCAAGGATAGCTGAAAAACCTTGGTAGAGACATTCACATTAATGTACTCTTTATGCCTCCGCCAAGTTTGAAGATTGGAGGCAACAGCCAACTGTTTTGTTTGGTAAGTTGACAAGATAATTATGTGTATAACTATGACTATGTCCACCAATAAAGAATGTCACAACTTAAGATAAACTCAGCCAGATAAAATGTATGTCAGTTCAAAATATATATCCAGAGCAAAGTAGCAAACACTGCATGGTGACAGAATGAGGCCATGCAGCCCTCTACCAACCCTCACCCCCCACCCCCACCTGCCACTGGGTCATGCTCATGCAGTTATTCACCTGTCTTCTCTATCAGCCATTCAACACTATAATGTTCTATCATAATAACTTGGTCTCTGCACCATCTTCAAAACATTCTACCACAGGCCTCTCTAAACATGTATTGTGTCAAGGACAACATTCCCCGACACCTCAATCATATAAATATTGAAACAGGGTGAATTATAATGTTCAAAAGAACAGAAGGTTCAAGAACTGGTTATAAGAGGGCACTGCAGTCAGTGGATGGCTGGGGTTGTGTATTTCCATTACTTTCCATTGTAATTTGCAACTTAATAACTTGAAAACTACTCCACATAGAAACACCATATTTCAGACAGTAAATCTAGATGTATGACTAAATACCTCATAAAAATCATATAACCACAGCTACAAAAGTGACTGGTTTATTTAAGGTTGTTTTAACATACAAACTAATGGGAACACACTGCTCTAGCCCTCCAAATGTTTGTGTATTCAGTTGTATATTGGGGCGAATACACACATTAGAGCTAATTCTGACCTTTCCTATTAGAGACAAAAGCACAATATTTCAGACCCAAAACTTTGACAAAAAAATAGAGCCCTTTAATTTGCTGTCTTATTCCTTTTATATGACACAACTTGTGGTCAAACATATGCACTGACAATTCCAAAACTTCATCGGTATTTCATGATAGCACAAGCCCCTGCAATACAAATGTTCAACCTGTTATACCTATTATCTTTCAGCATTGCTCACCACCATCCATACCCTGGGTTTGATGAACTGCAGTAGAGAAGTGCTTACTATATGACACAAAGTCATGCACTAAGAAAATTAAATCAGTAAGTTCATGCTCATGTTCCAGAAACTTGGCACAATATGTTCGTATAAATGAAAAGTTTGATAAAAATTGTGTTTCATCTTCCTGTTATCATTACACACCAAACACTCAATGAAAACAAAGATTAAGGGGGAATAAAATTAATGAATTCTGTTGTCCACGTAGTACACATGTCTACAACAATTATTCTTGGGACTTCCATGCCTCACCAATATGCAACATATAACAAAACAACATATTAGAAAAGAGGTTACCGTCTCTTGAGTGAAGTACATGTACATTGAAACACAGCACACTCCACTTACAGCACTGTCATGTCTACACCATCAACATAAACCAAGATATTAGCCACAACAATACAAAAATCTGTGTGACTCTGCACTTAGCCTTTGATATCCCCAGAGTCTGTTTTATGTCCAATTACACCAGTCCATAACAATAGAAGACTTCATGATTGCGGCTTTGCCCTCGAATTTTGATATCCCAGGAGTTCTTTTTTATATCTTTTTTGGGGGTTTTTTGTTTTTGTTTTCGGTCTCAACATCATGGTTAAATGAGCTCCCTTGCTCAGTCTTATGCTAATTTTTTATTTCAGAGCTCATTTCCCTATGGTTTCTCTGCTAGGTAGACATATTCTGTGAATCTACCTATGGGAAGATGCACAATAATCAGTTTACTGTCTAGTCAGACAGCCAGAAGCTCCTTCAGCAGGGCTTCAGTGGAACTCTGAATTTCCACTAACTATTCCTGTTTATACACTCAATGACCCCAGAAGTGTACCAACAGTAACCTCAATTCTTTGAGTTCACATTAATTCAAATTTTCACTGGGATTCAACTTTGTGTTGGCAACCACTGTCACCACTGTCACAACAAGTCCAGAGCTCCGTGTTACATAATCACAAGCCCGTGTTTTACGCAGCGACGGAAAAGTTATACTCTGGTATATAAACAGACATTACGTCATTTTCAACTCAGTCCCTGATGAGTTTCAGTCGAAACGAAACCAGTCGGACCCTTCTCCACTAGCTGTTGCGACCTTCGCCCGGTATTTTTACCTCTGTTTTACACCTGATTACATTGGTCCCCTTTTTTGAAAGACCAGTCCTACTGTGTAGACTACAAAGTGGTCCTTTAAAATAGGTTGTCTCTTGATTGCGGTATAATAAGAGCGGGCTGGAGGACCCCAGTATGTTGGTATAGGAAATAATTTTCCCCCAGTATAGCATACAGAATATAAAAATGTTCCCCAATAATGACCAGTATCAAGCACAGAAAACAACAGGGCTTACAGTACACTGGCTCAATTATTACAATGCCCTAGCCACTTATTCATTAGCACAAAAACACTCTTTGATTGTGACAGTGCTGAGATACATGACAAGGCATCACCCTAGAAAACACATACACTACCTTTCCATGCAGCAACTCTTAACACCCAACTCCAATATTAGCTACCTTTAAGTGACATCTATGTTTGTAACATACTGTATGCTTACACAGTCATAATACCTGTCTACTCAAAGTCTCAAAGCCCCTGGCTCCACCTCCTCAAAACAGCTCATTCGTGAGGCCATACTTTTTATAACATTCAACACCTACCCATGTAATATTTTATATGGTAAAATTTGTCAATATGTAGACTTTCTACTCTTTAATATAGTAAGTGACAGTTTCTGGGGAACCACTCATCATAGCATGTATAGAACACATAGTTCTCCATGTGACTGTTCTTGACAATAGACTAAGACAAAATTTATTTGAAAAAACAGTAATGTACCAACAATAGATTTCAGTGTATGGGCAATATAAAACATGCCAATGCATCAAAAACATGAAATCTGCAAAAATAAAGTACTACCTTCTACTGCAAAGTCAGAATAAAACCCAAAGGATTATAATCTGCTGTTATTAAAGCCACCTACATGTATGACCATTTCACACAAAATCATACAACCTTTGTCAAAATTATATAGTTAAACAGCTAAAATATAATGTATACAAACAAAACCATCAACTGAAGCAAGCAGAGAACTACAAGCTGAGAAATTAGTCACTACAAACAACACAAAAATTGCATTTAAAGAATGGATTACTTTGGCGCCCACAATTTGTTTTCCCTCTGAATTCTGCAATTGTTATCTTTTTATTTTTTTGAGACTTTGCAGGTGCCATAATATGGTGTAACGGCACTAAATATTTGATGAGGCTGTGATGAATCCTTCTTGAGATATTATGGTAACATTGTCCACTTGTGGACCACTCAGACAGCCTTCAAATAAATACTTCAAAAGTTTCATAACAAGTTTAAAATATAACAAAAGGACTGTGACAGTCCTGTGCTCAGCTGACATGCACATACACCCTTGCCATTTATTAAGCTTTGCCCCAAAAAAGAACGAAGAAATTCATACAAAAGATAAAATAAAAATCAATGGAGTGTGACCATTTTAAAAACCTAGCAGAGACCCACCCAAGGTACATTGCTACCAAGTTTGAAGTCAATTTATATGACGGTTTTGGAGAAGTCAAAAATGTGAATTAGCATTAGAATGCCCATTGACTTACACAGTAATTAATAGGAAAGGTGTATTTACCAATAAGTACCCAAATTGAAAAAAATTGTTAAAACTCAGCAATCTGTCTTGTCTTACACCTTACATAGGACTATAGTTACCTGCAATTTGAAAGCCCTATGTCAAAAATTTGTCGAGTTATCATGTAAACCAAATTCACTAAAATGGCTCTGTGACCTTCAGAATTCAGTCAAGGTCACCCATCTTCAAGCCAAGACCTCATGTAGGACTATGAGCATGTGCAATATGAAAGGCGTACATCAAAAACTTTTGAAACTTATCATGTGAAAACCAAATTCACTAAAATGGCTCTGTGACCATGGGAATTTGGTCAAGGTCACCCACCTTGAAATTCATTCAAGACCTTATGCAGGACTCTGAGCATGTGCAATATGCAAGGCCTATATCAAACACTTTTCTAGTTATCTTGTGAAAACTAAATCCACTAAAATGACTGTGACCTTAACAATTGGGTCAAGGTCACCATCTTTAAACTCCTTTGAGACCTTATTCAGGACTGTGCATGTGCAATATGACAGGCCTATGCCAATAACTTTTGAAGTCGCCTGAAAACCAAATTCACTAAATTGGCTCTGTGACCTTGGGAATTAGGTCAAGGTCATCCACCTTCAAACTCACTTGAAGCAGGTGACATTCGGCCATCAGCTGGTTTTGACTAGTTTAAGGGGGGGAGGGGAAGGCTTAAGTTTGAAAACATCAATAGTCACGGTGCATTTTTGAACTGAAAAGCAAAAACATTTTCTTGAATATCACCTCTGAAGCCATAGTGAGTGGTCCCATGACTACTTGCACCACACACTTACCTGCAGAAGGCCAGACAGGACCAGTTTGTTAACATAGACACAGGCTGTGTGGCCATAGTAGAAAATGAGTGGCAGGCGCAGGCGATCAGGCTGTTTATAAAAGCACGAATCATCTGCAAACACAGTAGGTGTTACATATACATGTAGAGATCAAACTGATAACTGGGTTATAAATAGCACATATCCTCTCATTCTCTAGGAGATAGAGCAAATGCAAAAAATGAAGCATTCTTGATATTTCATTTCTGACAGGGATGTCAAGTAAAACATATAATTATGCAGATGTTGAAACAACTTTTTACAGGTTTAGATATTGCAGATTCTACTTTTTTCACATAGCTTCACGAAAAGGTCCCAAGGGTATTTTATATCAAGGTTAGTTTTGTACCTAGCCTTTCAAATGAACTTGAAGAGACAAAATTGTATTTAAAAACAAGAGGCCCATGGGCCTAATGCTCTGCTGGCACCATGGCTATATTGTACCTGTTCATTTCAAAGTTGTGAGTCCTCAAGTAACGTCTGAACATATAAAGCTTATGCAAATTAATTTTTTAAAATGTCCACCCGATGACACTTTGCTCCACATGTAATCATACCTTATTTGTGTAATTCCTCTGATGGATATTGTTGTCTTGGCACATGCAGTGAATGAGTGAGTCCTTAACTTTATGTCCTCAGTGACCTTGGGGCAGAAGATCAAGGCCACCCAGATTATGTAAAACACGAGGCCCACAGGCCAGGTGCTGTTCTGACATTGCATTGATGTCCAAAGTACACCCTGCCATTACAAAACCACCTCTTTCGACTTTACAGGCATGGCGACCTCACAATAATGGGTCAAGGTCACTGATATTATGTAAAATTCTAGCGTTGGACATGGTTTATAGACCCTATAAATTTGGCAAGTCTACTCCAATTACTTTTCGAAATGTGGATTTTTATATCTTAAAACACATTTTGACTCATAATTTCAGTAAAATTACAGTCAGCACCAGTAGTATCTGTAGCAACTTAGACTTTGATCTCCCTCACAATCCCACCAAATTTGGTCAAGATCTGCCAAAATTAAAGATGCTAAAGTTTTCACAAGATTTTCATATTTTGACCCCTATATTGCATAATATTGTAGGTGGCACCACCAATATCAAATGAACCTAGATTTTTATACACCCTATTACAAGGGCCTATCTCAAAAATTGTGGTGTGCATAGCAGTCAGAAGTGACCCCTATATTCAAACTGGCCATTTGACCTTGACGTTCAACTCAGATGAAAAAATTGTTACTGTTAAAAAAATGCACCCCACATCTAGTTTTCCATACAGTCTGTTAGTTCAAATCAGCTGTTAACTTTTCCAATTTTTGACGATAAAACAATAAACTTGGTCAAGTGCCAAACTCCATAATTAATGGGTCACAGTGATCCAAAAAAGTAGGTCACCAAGTACAGTAGCCTAGATTTTCCTACACCCTATAAGTCCTGAAAGTTATATTGGGCTAACTTGTAAACTGTGGACAGTATCACACTAACAAGCAAAAGTTAATGGGTAGACAGATGAACAGACATGAGCGGTCGCATAAGCTCTGCATCCTTTGGTCAGCAGAGCTAAAAAGTGAATTGCATATTGTTTATTTCAGCCATGAGCCAATATTTACGGCAAAAGATGTACAAATGAAAATATACATAAAGAAAGAGAGAGTACACATATTTTATATTTGGGTATTTTCTACAAAACAAGACAACCAGGATGATCCTGCACTCTGCTGGCAAACAGCTGGAGCTTTACAACTAACCCAAATACGACATAATTTTACAAAAGTAAGACCATTGGCCTCATGAACATTTGGTGTAGATTTTGTAGTTCTACCTCAATTCATTGTCAGAATGATGAATTTAATGTGCTTTTGATACCCATCATGTTCCAATTAAGACCACCGGTAGTGTCACCATGACTCCACACATCACAGACTTTAGTCTGAATTTTGTTGCTGTAATGATAAACAGATGTATGCACACAAGTTAACATGTAATAACCAAAAAAATCATTTCCTCAAATTCATTTCTTTTGTGACCCTGAAAAAGTAGGTCAAGGCCATCCATATTTTGCAATAGATCAAACTGTTACACATACACTGTGATACACATTCGTGATATACTTGGTTCCATTAGCCTCTTTCTTGACATACTGAATTCAACATCCTTTACCAGTGTCCTGATCATGTGCAAATTTTGTAGTTCCATCTCAATACATTATTGCAATAATGAACCTGAAGAAGCCACTGCACCACCACCTGGAATGCCACATGGCATAATGACCCTGGCTTAGCTGTTAATCACAACAGCTTGGGGACATTGACAAATGAGGCAATAAAGTGTAAAATAAACTGAACCATTACAACTTAACACCAAGCTTTAATTTTCAGTGCCCCCAAGCTGTCCAAGCCGCTAGGCCAGGGTCATTATGCCCCATGGCACACCAAGTGGTGCAATAACCTCTTTAATGTTTTTTTTCTGTCTGTAAAAAACGGCATTCTCAAAATTTTCACATTTTGGTCCATATATTACATGATACTATAGGGGGCACCACGAACAGCAATAGCAACCTAGATTTTCATGCTCTTTATAAGTCCTGAAAGTTATATGGAATCAACTCGAAATACCGGTACTAAATTGTATCGCATTCAGGGAACGAAAGCTTATTTATGGACCAAGGAAGAGAAATGGTTCTGTAATCTACGTGACCTTTGGTCAACAGAGCTAGAAGGAGGTTGTCCCTTTATGAATTCAAAGTGTCTTTAGTAATTTTTTTCATTTACCTTTCAAGGCAACAAAGAGACTGTCATTGAGGTCATAGCTGTTTTCAAAGTATGCCTTGATCTCCCTGCAAAAGAAAATCCAATAATACATGTCACCACGCTGAGATCAGAGATTGATAATGATAAATTTCATTCCAGAATTTCGCAATTGCCAATTTGGCTAAAATTTATTCATCAAGTATCTCTTTTGGCTGCCACTGGCCATAAATATCAAAGTTACGTTTGTATTGGCAAGATATACTTCTATTAAACAGTACCAATCAATGGTTACCACGTCATCTTATCTTGTCAACAAGAGGCCCATGGGCCTCATGCTCTGCTGACCACCATCACTGAAAAATAATTTCCTGAAATGAATTTCCTCCATGACCTTGAAAAATTGATCAAGGTCATCCATATTTTGCAATATCAAACTTCCACAAGATACACATTTATAGTACATTTGGCATCATTCACCTTATTCTTTATCAAGATACTGAATTAAATGTCTTTTTCTTCAGTGCTTAATGACCTTGAGTATGGGTCAAGGTGACCTAAAAAGTAGGTAATCAAGTGGAGTTTTATATACAATGTGCCCAAGTACAATTTTGATCTGGAGGCTCAATTATCTTTCCCACTAATGTCCAAATTACACCCTGCCAAATGAACGTGCCATTACAAAATCATCTCTTCCAAATTAACAGGTCTAGTGACCTGACAAAACTAGACCAAGGTCACTGACTTTACATAATGTATTAGCATTGGCCATGATCTATATATCCTACAAACTTTGCATGTCTAATAGTGTATGTGCCTGAAATGCATGAGTGAACATGAAGAACAATAGAAAGTCCTGCAAACTTTGATAAATTTGAATAAAGCATGTATTCCACCATTGACGGGGCATTTCATAATTTAAGTATGTAAAGCACTAAGTGTGACTGACAAACTTTCTTTTCAGCATTTCTCATACAAAGTGTATCCCTGGTTTCTGTGGGCAGTTTTTAGGGAAAATGTACATATTCCTAGTGCATTTCTTTGTAAAATATCCACACCCTTGCAGGACATCAGGCAAGACCACTGGGACGTGACTTGTGTATTCAGCTATTAACAGGCCAATCAAGCCATTGTTCTTGTGTACTCGCACATGGGTTATTCAAATGAGATATGAAATTTTGTATCCTTCCAGACATTTAACTCATAATTTACGACAAATTATAGGTGCTGTCCCTAGTATCATATGCTCACAAGATTTCCCTACTTTGACCACTACATTACATAATACTATAGGCCGTGCCACCAACATTAATGTTACACACAGATTTTCATACACTTTATAAGCCACAGAAGTTATATGGGCCTAACTCAAAAAAAAACAAACAAACAAACAAACAAACAAACAAAAAAAAAAAACCCCAAGAGGGCTGGCTCAGATGATCCACATATTCATCACACTTGTCGCTCTGTGAAGTTGGGATTGGATCAAGGTCACCCATGTACTGAGTAAGTCTGACCTTTACAGAAGAACGCTAGCATGTGCAGCATCAAGGTCCCAGTTCATGTAGTTCTCAAGTTATAGTGAAGAGTAAAATTCATGTATGTAGCACTGTGGCCCTAGAAATGAGGTCAAGGTAACTCATATATGGTCTTAGCATGACCTTCCGAGAGAAACATTAACATGTCCTAACTCAAAACAGATCCCAAGTCATCAAATGAACAGTTAATTTTGTGTCAGTTGTCCAGTCACCTACCAAACATTACTGAAGCATAACCATTTGCACAAAATAAGTAGACACTTATAAAAGGTACATCTCCAGCAAGTTTGGCACATATCTGGCCAAAATTATTTAGTTATAACAATTACAAGAAATTCCCATGTTAAACTTTCCCATTAAAACTTTTTTAAACATTTTTGGGAAAAAAATCATAAACAAGAGGACTGTGACAAAGTGCTGTGCTCAGCTGACTAAGTCGCCCTATCATCATGGAATAAGGTCAAGGTCACTGACCTATTCTGAATCTAACTTTCATAGAAGGCCATCCCCATGTGCAAGATCAAAGTCACATTAAAAATAGTTCTCAGGTTATCACACAACCAGTAAAATTCATGTTAGTGGCCCTGTCACCTTGAGAATGAGGTCAAGGTCACTAATGTACAGTCTCAATCTTTCCTAAATAGAGGACCACCAACAACTTCAACATCAAAGTCCTATCTTCCACAGTTCTCAAGTTACAATGTGAAAAGTAAAATTCACATAAGTGTCTGGGTCCCAGTGACCTTCGGAATGAGATTGAGGTCACACATGTACTGTCTAAGTCTGGACTTTGCTCAGGACACCCATCATGTTCAACATCAAGGTCCAGGTTCAAATAGCTCTCAAGTTGTCAGGTGAAGAGTAAAATTTGAGCAAGTGGCCCTATGACCTTGGGAATAAGGTCAAGGTCACGCATCTACTGTCTAAGTCTGGCCCTCATTAAGGACAACTAGCATGTGCAATACGAATGTCCTAGCCTGAATAGTTCTCACGTTACCATTATATTAAACAGTGAATTTCATGCTCCTCACCCTGTGTTCACTGGACGGTGACCATTTGAATAAATTTGGTGGAGACCCACCCAAGACACATCCCCACTAAGTTTGAAGTGAGTCTGGCAAACGGCTTTTAGATGAGGTTGAAAATGTAGACGACCACTGCAATTCCCATTGACTTACATAGTAAACAATACAGGATTCCCACAAGCATGCGCCGAAGTGCCTTTCAAGCGGCTGCTATAATTTGATTGGTCGAGCCTCCAGAGCCGGCAGCAAGAGACATTACATTTGAATGGCAGCGCAGAAAGGCAAGCAAAACCTCCGTATTTTTGCACAATATGGTATTGTTTACAACACATACTCGCCCAGATCTTTAATTTTGCGTATGTTTCCTGCTTAAATTCATTTCGATGTTACAGAAAAGTCAATAGTTTGCTCAAAAAAAAAAAAAAAGCTCAATGAATCTACAGTATGTACACGGCATGCAGCCATAACATGCAGATGACGCAACCCAGGTGAGCGTATCCAGTTAGCATTCAAATACAGGAACACTTTTTATCGGACAAATTTGATTTATCAAAGGATACTTAATTAGTATCATATTTAGTCGTGCCCTATAATGTTAAAGTAATAGAGTGCACGTCAGGTAATTCTGCCAGAAAAGGGACAATTTGGCATCTTACATTTGGCTGTGATGAGGAGGCAGAGGGGCTAGTTGGTTGTGGAGGATATATTCCCAGGCATCAATGACTTAATTTTTACTTCTAACTTCATATTAACTCATATTTTCTCGTATTATGAAAACAAGAGGATCATGATGATCCTGTGCTCTGCTTTTACAGTATTGGAACACATGGACTGCAGTCTAGATTTGTACAGCTATATACATGTATGTAGAGTGGTAGCAAAGTTTGTCCTTAAAATAAATTTTGCGGACGGACGGAAGGACAGACGGACGGACAGACGGACGCAAACGGATTCTATAAGCTCTGCTGATGGTAGTACATGTATTATCAATTGACATACCTTGCTGTTTCAATGGCTGCCGGTGTACAGTGGCAGCACTCACTTACAGTCACAAAGTCTGATATCGCATAACTTTGTCAAAAATTAACATATCCACACTATTTTCGCAAACTTTCATTGTCTAATGTACAACTATATTTTGATAAAATTTTAAGCAATTCTATCATGCTGTTCTGGAGAAGAAGTCGAAAATAGCCTTAAAACGCAAAAATTCATAAAAAGATAGAAAAATCACAGCGCCACCTGGTGGCCAAAATAAGAACTAGCTGACCCCAGATGACCCTATGTGCAATATCAAAGCAATCGGCTTCGTAGTTCTTAAGATGAAGAAATTTTAATTTAAAAAAAAAAAAAAAATTAAAAAATTCATTAAAAATAGAAAAATTATTGCATCATCATCATCTCCTTCGCAAACTTGGTAGAGGTCCACCTGGGGATCATCCATGTGCAAAATCAAAACATTCTATGCAGTGGTTTTTGAGAAGAAGTCGAAAATATAAAAAGTCTAACGACGGACGGACAGACGGACGACGGACGCAAACGGATTCTATAAGCTCTGCTGACTGACAAGTCAGCAGAGCTGAAAACAAAAACAAAAGACAAAGATGCGTTTCTGCGCAACATGGTTTACTCCCCCCCCCCCATGCCATACTGTCCACTCAACCCCCTCGTTCTTGCATACGCAATACTTGAATGGCCCTTTAAAAATTGGAAGTTTTCCAGACATTGTGTTTTCATCTTGGAAAAAATTCATGCACTTATCAACAATCCCTGACATATTTTTGTAGACATATATATCTGTTGAACACAGGAGACAAAAATTGGAAAATATATCTTTAATATTTTTCGAGATGAAGACCAAAAAAAAAAAAAAAAAATTGGAGACAAGGTACATTTTCCCCCGTAACACATTGTTTATTTAGCAATTTTAAACTTTTGGTTGAGTTTTTGTTGCAGATTACTTGTAATTCTCGGAACCCTTATCATCAAATTGATATTGTCTTGATATATATGGGTGTTTATTTTATTTTTTTTTTATATATATTCAACTAAAACCTGAACTCACTTTCAGGGGTTTCCCACCACCTTAAGACAATTTTTATGAGACTTTATTTTGGCACACACACTTGAGCAAAAGGCAAAGCGACATATACCACCCGAAAAAGGACGGTCTGAAGTGATTCAGTTAACAATGCATATTTAGAACAAAAGTTGATCTATTGACATTCAAAACAATTTGAGATGCAACTTGTTCAATTCTTCCAGCTTTTGACATTGTCATGATAGATGACCATTTTCTTTTGAAAAAAAATACAGATTTAAAAAAAATATATTCATTCATTCATTCATTTATTTATTTACAGAAAAAATATACAATGCTTTCTTTTAAAAATATATATTCATTCATTCTTTCAACCATTTATTTATTCATTCGTTCGTTCATTCGTTCATTCATTTGTTTGTTTGTTTGTTCGTTCGTTCGTTCGTTCGTTCATTCATTCATTTATTTGTTTGTTGGTTTTTTTTATTTATTTATTCCCTTTGCCCATCACGTTACCAGCTGAGCTTTTGTCTTTAGTTTTGACTTATTAACCTTGCGACAAGCCAACCAAAATTTCAGCTCTTGAACACGTAGCTGATATGGAGTCATATCCTCTAATTTAGCACCTTCATTGTCCTCTTCTGGGAGTTGTATATCAGCCATTCTAGAAGAAAACCATTACATATGTAATGTTAGCAAAATTTGCAGAAGTGATACCAAAGAGTTTGTTGGTATTTACCGGAAAGTCATGCAATCTCACCACCTCTGCTGTCAAGATGAAGCAGCGAATCAGCTTCTTTGTGATAAGGATGGGTCCCTTGATTTCCAGGAACTTCGCTGTATACAGATGAATCTAGGTCACGCTTGAGCCACGCTGATCATGATCAGTGAGTTATAATGCCAGCGTGCGGTAGTGTTATGTGTTTTGTGTAACTGGATAAATATTTTGAGACTATTTAGGCCTACATGGGATTTGGTACATGCTGGCTTTTATCACCAAAGGTGGCACATTCAGAATGCCTTATAGGCCCTAGGCCTATATCGAATATCCTTGCTTTGCTACTAGACTGAGCTGATACTGAGCTTGGAATGATCTAACAGGCATTGAAATGAACATTAAATTAGGTAATTGTTTACCCATATTTTCACCATTCAGAAGCAAATAAAGTGCTAATAGTAGAAAATATGTCGACAAAGCAGGCAGGTATTACAATGTAAATAAACAGTACATCGATACATCGATAGGTCGACCTACCAATGTACCTTCACCTTTTCCAGCTAGGTGCCGCATCTACGTAATAATAGTGTAGAGAAATGTATGCATTGACCAACAAGCACCCGAACTGAAATATTTGTTAAAAATCAGGGATCCACAGCAACGCCACCTGGTGCACAATCTTCTGTGACACTTCCACAAGGAGCATATCCACCAAGTTTCAGCACAATCTGAGAGATGATTTTGGAGAAGTCGAAAATAGCAAAAGCACACAAAAATTCATAAAAAATAGAAAAAAATTGCAGCACCACCTGTTGAACAACATAAGGTCTGGGGGTCCCCAAAATAAATTTGGTAGAGACCCACCCAAGACACATCCCCTCCAAGTTTGAAGTGAATCTGGCTAATGGTTTTGGAGATGAGGTAGAAAATGTGAAATTTCCATTGCAATTCCCACTGACTTACAGAGTAAACCATACCTAAGGTCCATATTAGCTAGTACCGTCAGTAGCTGCTAAAGCGCCAGGGATAAATACCCCTGAATGCAAGGGGAAGCTTTCTACAGTTTTCCTCCAAAGTCAAAGAAACACAGAAACAACTGAAGTGGTTGAATATGGTGAAAAGACCCGAAGTTTGAGAACCACCAGGCACATTTGACAGAATTTGTTAAAGACATTTTGTTGGGGGGTAAAGGTTCGACATGTGAACACCCAGTGCCCATGTTATAACAACTGGACGATTGCAGAAAAACGCACAACAAACCGATGGCAGATCTACCCAGCAATGGAAAAAGGCCAGTTCCCAAGCAGAGAGCAGGGGCATGATTGCTGCATTGCAGCGGTAGCTCACATTACTAGCTAATTTGGACCAAAGCTATAGGAATGTATGCATTGACCAACAAGTACCCAAATTGAAAAATTCATTAAAAATCAGGGATCCACAGCAACGCCACCCGGTGAACAACCTTGTGTGACCCTTCCACAAAAAACATATCCTCCAAGTTTCAGCACAATCTGAGAGAAGATTATGGGGAAGAAGTCGAAAATAGCATAAATGCAACAAAAGTTCATAAATTTTTTTTTTTGAATCGCACCACCACCTATTAAACAACTTGTCTGGGGGTCCCCAGAAGTGTTTCTATACAATTTCAAAGTAATTGGCCAAGCGGTTTGGGAGATTTTTTTTTTCAGATTTCCCCCAAAAATGAACCCAAAAAAATCATTTAAAATCCAAAAATCAATGGACCATGACCAATTGAACAAACAACTTGGTAGAGACCCACCCAAGGCACATCCCCACCAAGTTTGAAGTAGATCTGGCCAGCAGTTTTGGAGAAGTCGAAAATGTGAATTACCACTGCAATCCCCATTCACTTACATATTAATCAATAGGAATGTATGCATTGACAGATAAGTACCCGAATTAAAAAAATCAGGAATCCACAGCAACGCCACCTGGTGGACAAATTTCTGTGAGGCTTCTACAAGGAACATTTACACCAAGTTTCAGCATAACCGAAGTGACGGTTTTTCACGAAAAAGTCAAAAATAGTGAAAACACAAAAATTCATAAAAAAGACAAAAATCGTAGCGCCACCTGTTGAACAAATTAAGATCTAGGGGTCCCCAGAAGGCTCCCTATGCAATTTCAAAGCAATTGGCCAAGCGGTTTCTGAGAAAAAGATTTTTTAAGATTTTGCCAAAAAATGAACAAAAAAATTCATAACAAAAATCCAAAAATCACTGAACCATGACCATTTGGACAAACTTGGTAGAGATCCACCCAAGGCACATCCCCACCAACTTTGAAGTGGATCTGGCTGGCGCTTTTTGAGAAGAAGTCGAAAATACAAATTGTCGATGGACAACGGCTGGAGGACCATAAGATAAGCTCAAGTGACTGACAAGTCAGCTGAGCTAAAAATCCAACAATCACTGGAGCATGACCATTTGAAGCAACTTGGTAGAGACCCACCCACGGTACATTGCCACCAAGTTTCAAGTATTCTGTGATATGTTTTTCCAGCATTTGTTTTACATATTTGCGACTTCTATCATTGCTGACATGCAAAGTATTTTTATTCTGCTGTTCAATTTATGGTATTACATTTTATGTCAAGCTGCTACATGCATTTCATCAGCTTCAGCATTGGGTCAGTCAGTGTATCTATTCCGGCCATTACTTATTTCATGTGCTGTTTCCACTGCCTCTATATTCTGAACATGGTGTTATCTTGTGTATCTCAATACATGTGATGGAATCCTTCATACATCGTAGATTATTATTCGCTGCAAAATATATGCTATTGTATTTTACTTTTTTGGAGCTGATGTGGACACTTAGGTTAAAAGGCATATCATGTGTCATTACTTCTGTGTTCAAGTTGGTGTGCAATCATTTATATCACATAGTATACTCCGATCACTTATTTGTTCCGTATATGATTGTTACTTCGAACAATGAATTGACGAATCTCGGGCAAATTGCTCAGCATACACACCTTACCATTTATTTGGTCACGTATACCTCTACTGCTGCACATTTTATTAATTTGAACCTTTCAGACATAAAGAGAACCCCTCTTCTGGTTTATACAATGTTCAAGGTTCGGCATAGACAGCAACTGAAGTTTGTAAATATATCTTACACCTGTCTTCTAATGATACTCTTAGCGGAAGATATTCATAACAAGAGGGCTGTGTGAACAGCCCATGCTCAGCTGATCTTAACATTCATCACACTTGCAGCTCTGTGAACTTAGGATCAAGGTCACCCATGTTCTGAGTAAGTCTGACCTTTATAGAAGAACACTAAGATGTGCAACATCAAGGTTCAAGTAGTTCTCAAGTCATAATGAAGAGTAAAATTCATGTATGTTGCACTGTGACCCCATAAACGAGGTCAAGGCCATTCATGTACTGTCTAAGCATGACCTTCATACAGAAACATTAACATGTGCATTAACACAGTACTAACTCAAAACAGATCTCAAGATGTCAAGTAAACAGTAAATTTTGTGTCAGTTGTCCTGTGAATTAGCATTAGAATCCCATTGACTTACATAGTAATAAATAGGAAAGCTGGATTGACCAATAAGTACCCAAATTGAAAATCCTTATAAATCAGGAATCCAAAACAGTGCCACCTTGTAAACAACTTTGTTTGACCCTTCCACAAGAACATATCCATCACATTTCAGCTTAATCTGAGTAATGGTTCTGAGAACAAGTGAAAAATAGCAAAACCATACAAAAAATTCATTAAAAAGTTAGAAAAAAATTGCAGCGCGGGGTAAACAATAGGAAAGGTGCACTTACCGAAAGTAGCCAAATTGAAAAAATCATTAACCATCAGGAATCCACAGCAATCCCACATAGTGAATGACATTGTTTGACCCTTCCCGAAAAAGAACATATCTACCACGTTTAAGCTTAATCTGAGTGACAGTTTGGCGAAGAAGTCGAGAATAGCTACAACACAAAAAAAAATCTTTAAAAAATTAGAAAAAATTTGCAGGGCCACCTGATGAACAAATTAAGAACAAGGAGTCCCTAGGTGTCTTCCTGTGTGATATCAAAGCAATTGGGTAAGTGGTTTGGAGAAGAAGCTTTTTTAAGATTTGTCCAAAAAAAAAGAACCAAAAAATTCATTAAAAATCCAAAAATCATTGAAGCATGACCATTTGAACAACCTGGTAGAAACCCACCCAAGGTACATTGCCACCATATTTGAAGTTAATCTGGATGACGGTTTTGGAGAAGTCGAAAATGTGAATTAGCATTACAATGCTGATGGACTTCCATAGTAGTCAATAGGAAAGGTGCATTGACCAATAACTACCTGAATTGAAAAAAATCGTTAAAAATCAGGAATCCAGAGCATTCCCACATAGTGAACAACTTTGTTTGACCCTTACACAAGGAACATATCCACCATGTTTCAGCTTAATCTGAGTGACGGTTCTGGAGAAGAAGTCGAAAATAGCTATGACACACAAAAATTTATAAAAAAATTCAGAAAAAAATTGCAGCGCCACCTGGTGAACAAATTAAGAACTAGGAGTCCCAGGGAGTGTTCCTGTGTGATATCAAAGCAATTGGGTGAGTGGTTTCAGAGAAGAAGGTTTTTAAGATTTGCCCAAAAAAGAACAAACAAAATTCATTAAAAATCCAAAATCACTGGACTGTGACCATTTGAACAAACTTGGTAGACACCCACCCAAAGCACATCCCCACCAAGTTTGAAGTGGATCTGGCTGACGGTTTCAGAGAAGAAGTCAAAAATGTGAATTGTTGACGGACGACAGATGGAAGACGGACGGAGGACCATAAGATAAGCTCAGCTGACTGACAAGTCAGCTGAGCTAAAAACCCAGGCCCTGTACAGCTTTCTAAAGACATTTCATTTTGCCATTTAAATATATGGAGTCTGTCAACAGATGAATTGTGGTGCTTCCGTACAGACATCGTCCCGGAATTTGACATAATTTCTCTATCAGAAACTTTCCTTTCATCAAACTTTTTAACAAGCAATCTAGATATACGTGACTATTATGACATTATTAGAAAAGATCATCTTAATGGGGTAGGCGGTGGTGTTGCACTGTATGTATCCAAATCCTTACAGGTCACTCGATGACTGGATCTTGAGTTTCCTGATCTGGAGATTTTATGGTGTGAAATTAAGACTTCATGATGCTAAATTTGTATTTGCTGTCATGTATAGGCCACCCAATTCCCCGGTTTCTTTTTGGAGCAAGTTTCAGGAAAGTTTTGACCTGGCAAAAGGCATAGGTATTCATCATATTATCTTAACGGGAGATTTAAATTGCGATTTTCAAATGCAATCTGGCCATAAGCTTGACCAATTTGCCAGTACCAATCTTCTCACAGTCCATATAAATAAGCCCACACTCTGCTTACCGACCATTCAGCTACATGTTTAGATCAGATCCTATCTAACATTCCTAACTATATAATTGAGACCTATGTGCTTCCTCCAATTTCTTAATTGTTATCATATAGTGTTGTAGGTGCTAACCTATTGTTTCGGAAAAAGAGAGATCATACATTCAAAAGACGCATTTGTGACAATGTAAAGCAGACTTTGAGGTCTTCAGAACATCCATTTGAAGTGTGGACTGGAATTTCATGTTTTGTTTCTGAAGATATTGATTTGTGCTGTGATTCCTGGTCCACGTTGTTCATGGAAACTGCTGAACAATCAATCCAAAACAAAAATATTGAAGTCAGACCACATGATTTACCGTGGTACAATGCCAGCCTACGTTCACTTAAACATCAAGTTAAAAGAAAATACGAAAATGCTAAACGTCAAAATTTCAACACCCATGCATGGACCTCTTTCTGTCAAGTTCGAAACCGTTATCAACAACAGCTTAAAACTGCTGAAGACGAGTACAATAATAAGCTTCATGAGGACCTCAACAACCCTTCGAGGAAGCAAAAGTTGGTGGCGCACAGTTAAATATGTTTTGAACCGAAATCAATCTCCAACTATTCCCTCTCTCATACATGATGGTAAGTACATTTCTGATTCCCTGTCCAAAGATGAAATTTTTAATTCTTACTTTCTAGAACAATGTAACGTTGATTCTGCAACGGCCAGTTTACCCAAACATATGGATCCTGCTGCATCTACTCTTGACTCACTCACAGTAATGGAGAGAGAAGTTCTTGAGGTGGTTTTAAGTCTTGACACAACTAAAGCTTCTGGTCCTGATGGTATAAGCTCAAAGAAGCCGCACCTGTTATCTACCCCTCACTTGCTAGATTATTTACCTTTTCACTTTCTAATAGACAATTCCCTTCAGCTTGGAAAAGAGCAAACCTTTCTCCACTTTATAAAAAAGGCCCGGAGAATTCATGCAATAATTACAGGCCTGTATCTCTACTCAGCTGTGTTGGAAAAGTACCAGAAAAGACAGTTTTTAAGCATGTGTTTAATTTTTTTCGGGACAACATTGTTATCTCTGCTCATCAGTCTGGTTTCATACCAGGTGACTCGACGGTCAATCAGTTGTTCCTCCTCTATCATGAACTATGTTTAGTCTTGGATCAACAAAAGGAAGTACGAATCATTTTCTTAGACATTAGTAAAGCTTTTGACAAGGTTTGGCATTCTGGCCTTTTGTACAAATTAAAGAGAGCAGGTACTGAAGGAGATCTTCACGATTGGTTTTTGGATTATCTAAAGAATCGCTACCAACGGGTAGTTATTCAAGGTTAGTCCTCCAGTTGGGGTAAAGTTTTTGTGCTGGAGTGCCTCAAGGTTCCATGCTTGGGCCTCTTATGTTTCTTATTTACATCAACAATATGGTGGATCTTGTTAATTGTAATATAAAATTGTTTGCTGATGATACCTCTCTGCACTTGAATGTTGATAATCCCTTTACTGCCACTGAAATTATGAATTCGGATCTTGCTGATATTGATCAATGGTTCAAAGATTGGCTGGGGACCTTAAATGCTCTAAAAACTAACTCCATGCTCATCTCTCTGAAGACAAACCAAACTAACCATCGACCTATTCATTTTAAAGGTCATGTATTGCAAAATGTTACCCATCGCAAACACCTTGGACTTACAATACGCTCCGCTTTAAGATGGTCCAATCTCTTTACTGAAATCTCTAACAAATCTTGTCAACTTATTAACATTATGAAAAACTTGAAGTTTAGGTTAAACAGAAGTGCACTCGAAACTATTTATATTAGTTTTGTCAGGCCGACTCTCGAATACGGTAGTCAAGTATGGAGTGCCTGTTTGGTGTTTGACAAGAAAAGGCTGGAAAATGTTCAATTAAGTGCTGCTGGTATCGTTACTGGTGCAATGCATGGAACGAGCAATGCTAAGCTATACGAAGAAACCAGATGGTCAACTCTTGCCAAACGTAGAGAAATATCAAAACTGACGTTAATGTACAAACTTAACAAATTCCTTCCGGATTCACTGTGCTCAATTCTTCTTACTGCTACTGTGGGTAACCAAACCTATCATACTCATCAGCAATTTAATCTTCCCATTTTCGTGCGTGTACTAAACTTTTTGACAATTCATTTTTTCCCTCGACTATTAGGCTATGGAATCAGTTACCTCTAGAAACTAGAAATTCAGCTTCAACCAAAATATTCAAGTCAAATATTATGAAGCGAGCCGTCAGAGCTCTCAAATTTCCTGAATTATACAATTTTGGTGACCGATTTCTCGCTGTTCAACACACCCGTGTTTGCCTGGGTGCGAGCCAATTAAATTCTCACTTGTTTAAGATGGGCATGAAAGATACAATTTATGTGATTGTGGTACATCCAGTGAATATTCTTGGGATTACTTCTTTATATGTCCTATTTATGCTGTTCAGCGATCAGTTCTCCATACTACGATTTCCTTGTATGCTCCGTTCACATTACAGACAGTTTTTTTTCTCTTGAAGTAAATATTGTGAATTTTTTCAGCAGTACACGAGTATATTTCCGAAACCGGCCGCTTCAAACCAGCAGGCCTACGGTAAATTTCTAATAAAAACGAACACATATCAGATTCTGCTACAATGCTAGCTTATGACACACATTTGCAGACCTAATATCGTAGTAAATTACATAGTCCCACTATCTGTTACGTACCTCTGTTCGTCATCTTAATATATTGTCTAATGCATCTAGTTCTGTCCCGTTTATGTGTTGTCCTTTCTCACAAGAGGGATTTGAATAGGGTTTGGCCCTTTTTCCCAATTGGTGAGGTTATTATATTGCATGTTAATTTCGATGTATTTGAGCAATAAAATATGTTTAAATCAAGTCTGAAGTAAATCTGAAAGACAATTTCTTCAGAGAAGTCCAAAATGCAAATTACCATTAGAATGTATTAGAACGCCCATTGACTTGCATAGTAAGCAATAGAAAAGGTGCATTTACCGATAAGTACCCAAATTGGAATGAAAAAGATGATTAAAAATCAGGAATCCAAAGCAGTGCCACCTGGTGAACATTTTTGTTTGACCCTTCCACAAGGAACATATCCATCAAGTTTCAGCTTAATCTGAGAGATGGTGCTGGAGAAAAAGTCTAAAATAGCAAAAACACACACACACACACACACACAAAATATATATATATAAAAAAATTTTAAAAAATTGTAGCACCACCTGGTGAACAAATTAAGAACTAGGTGTCCCTATGAGTGTTGCGGTGTGATATCAAAGCAATTGGGTATGCAATTTCAGAGAAGATTTTTTAAGGTTTGCCCCCATCACTGCAGGATGACTATTTGAACAAACTTGGTAGAGACTCACCTAAGGCACATCCCCACCAAGTTTGAAGTGAATCTGGCTGAAGGTTTTTGAGGAGAAGTCAAAAATGTAAATTGTGGATGGATGGACGACGGACCCTCACAAAAGCTCAGCTGAGTCAGCTGAGCTAAAAAACTGCAGGGTGCAGAGCATTCCCAAGATGACTCCTATAGTTCAACTGGCCATTTGAGCTTCCCTCATGACTTTCAATTTCGATAAAAAAGAATTGTTACCATTCAAAATGTGTGCCCCACATCCAGCTTTCCATACATGGTTTGTTGTTCAGATAGGGTGATACATTTCCGAGTACTGGAAAAATAAAGTGGACAAGCACTAATGTCCATAATCGTTCGGTCACAGTCACCCAAAAAGTAGGTCACCAAATAAGAGTTTTATGCACAATGTAATCAGGTGTAATTTTGATCTGGAGGCTCAATTCTCTTTGCCATTGATGTCCATGCAATAATCTACCATTGCAAAATCATCTCTTTCAACTTTACAGGCCCGTTAACCTCACAAAAGTTAGTCAAGATCACTGATATTACATAATGCATTGGACATAGTCTACATATCTCATGAATTTGCCATGTCTAGTGTAATTCCTTTTTAAGATAGGGAAAATTTATATTTTCAATCACATCTTGGCCCATAATAATTTCTGTTGCATTATAGGTGGCACCACTAGAATCATCTGCGATTGAGATTCTAACCTCCTCCATGATTACACTAAATTTCATGATGATCTATCAAACATTAAGGATGCTAAAGTGGTCACGAGACACTCACATTTTGACCCATATATTACTAAATACAGTAGGTGGCACCACCAATATAAACTCGGCCTAGATTTTCATATAAATGTACTTGATCCTGAAAGTTACATCCCTAACTGAAATCTTCAGGCTGGCAACAGGCTGGTAACAGGCTGTCTACATATTGGACATTTTGGTATGACTGGATATTGGCTGGCTATATTTTTAAGGGCTGTCTTTAGGCTGGCACACCTTTCTCACAAAATTGGAGGCTGTCTACAGGCTGGCAACAGGCTGGCTACGTGTGAACTTTTAAAAATCAAAGAAGGCACTGGCTGCCAATAGGCTGATTAGCCTTGAGCTTAGAAAAACTCCATACACCTATGGTTAGTAACTGGCTGGCTACATTTTAACTTTGACAAATCAAAGAAATCACTGGCTGTGTTTAGGCTGGCTACACTTGAACTCTGAAAAATATCAAGACGCATATAGCTGGTAAATGGATGGCTACATTTTAACTTTGGAAAAAATCAAAGGGAGCACTGGCTGGTAATTGGCTGGCTACACCTCAATGTACAAAAATCAATGAACACACTGAGTGACATGGGGCGCAGTCCACAGGCTGGTTACACACTGCCTTTACTTTCCAACTATAGAAACTACTTTGAAATGCCACTAGCCCTTGACCAATCATAGAGGTTTTCTTATTTTCATATTGTTGCTCAAATTTGACTCAACGGATGCTTGGGATTGGGTGATGATAATCTTGCGCATACTTCCTGTCACATGGTTCTTCCTTTTTGAAATTTTCTCTCACCCAACCTGCAACATTACGATTAACAGTCACTGAGAGAGCACTTGGATTTTGCAGACTTATGTATCACCACAAAGGTATGTTTTGTTCCGTTATTGAATGTAAATAGTATACAAAACAGTTCTGAGTAGCAAAATAAGGTATCGTGGCCCTAAAACTTCTACAAGTTGATAGTTGGTGGTGAGAATCCTAAACAGGCTATATCCGAGCAGAACACAGGCATGATGGCCTGGCTGTCTACAGGTTGGATACAACTCCATGGCAGCATGGCTGTCTACAGGCTGTCTACAACTGCACTGAAGTATGGCTGTCAACAGGCTGGCTACAACTGCACTGAAGTATGGGTGTCTACAGGCTGGCTACAACTGCACTGAAGTATGGCTGTCTACAGGCTGGCTACAACTGCACTGAAGTATGGCTGTCAACAGGCTGTCACAGGCTGGCGACAGGCTGGCGACAAGCTGTCTACAAACTGGCTACAATTGCTTAGAAACATGGCTGTCTAAAGGCCGGCTACAACTACATAGAAGCAGGGCTGTCTACAGGCTCGCTACACCTGCACTGAAGTATGGCTGTCTGCAGGCTGGCTACATGCTGTCTGCAGGCTGCCTTACATCTGCATAGAAGCATGGTTGTCTTCAGGCTGGCTACAACTGTACTAAAGTATAGTTGTCTTCAGGCTGGCTACAGGCTGCCTACATTCTGTCTATAGACTGGCTATTACTTCTTAGAAACATGGCTGCCTATACATGCTGTCTACAGGCTGGCTACATTTTTGGCGGAATATATGGCTGCATGCATGCAACATATATGGCGTTCAATCTACCTATACATGCAGGCATGCTTGCACGTCTACAGGCTGCTAACTGCCGGGCATCTAACTTGGTCTTTTTTTTTTTAATTTTCTGTCCAAACCTAGCCAAAAGACAGCCATGCCAGCCTAACGACAGTCTAAAACCAGCCAGAAGACAGTCTGTAGGCAGCCTAAAGACAGCTCCACAAGTGGCTGTCAGCAGGCTGGCTACAGGCTGGCTACATGCTGTCTTCCGGTTGTCTACATGCTGTCTACATTTTTGGTGGAATACATGGAATATATACTTCAGTGAGGGTGTAGCGAGCCTGTGGACTGTATCATCCTCACAAGCAAAAAACTTTATAGACAAATGACCAAACAAGTGGTATTTTTGGTAAGGGATGGGACTGCCTTGAAAACTGTGGACTGTATCATGTTCATCAGCAAAAAACCTTCACCGACTGATGGCCAAACATAAGTGATTACATGAGCTCTGCGACCTGTGGTCAGGAGAGCTAAATAGTATTTTGATGAAAAAAAAATTGTATATCTGCCAGAAAATATATACATGGGGGCCACATAAAGGTAAGAGTTTCAACACTTTTGTTGCTGTTTGTTTCAACTGAGACAGAACTGTTTGGCTGAACAAGCAGCAAGGCCCCACAGCCAAGCCCTGCATGTACTCTGTGTTCAAATTTGCAATATTTTTTTAAAAAGCCTTTAAACTCCCAAGTTCTAGCTGCCTTGTAACCTGGATGAATTCAATAAATCCCGAAATAGTGTAGGGAAGTGAGAAAGTTACTACCTCAATGTACCTGTACTCTGCTATTTTTATGTCATCTGAACCACTGTGCACACATTGTTTGCATTTCGCCTTATGGTTAATATATGCATATTATCTCCCCTGATTACCAGGTTTATCATACAGTTTGTAATGAGCACAGAATTAGCTGTCAATCTGTTGTTTTAGCAGTTCTAGCATCCACTTAAACCATCAATCACTACACTTGAGTCAACCCAACTGGGACCTGCAGTACAATGGGGCCCATTGTTTGCCCATCTCTTTCTGTCAGGTGTGATAACTAACATGAATCTGTTTTTCAATTCTTTTTGTTTCACCTATTTGCTCCAGTCAAAGGTTGATTACACTTATGTCAGGATAATGTTTTCATTCATAGGTTCAGTAGCATTTGTGTATGTATCTTCTTGAAGTTGAACAATCATACAGCGCACATTCTATTAATGATTCATGTGACCCTGAGACCCTTCAAATAATGGGGGAAAAAATCTAATGTTGTCTACAATGCTCAATAGAGGACTTTGTGCTTTGAAGTAGGCCTTCCACATTTGTCAAATTTGTGGTAAAGGACCAGGTCAAAGCACATGTTTCTTTGAAGTGCAACCTAAATAAACCTAACCGAAAAAAAAGTTGTACCTTTCCTTCTTGCCTCCAAAGTTGACTTATCAGTTCCATGTTATGTCTACTCTGCCAGGTATTAGATATAACACAAAACTTGCTATGTTTTGGAGGCTATCTTCCCAAATCTCCATTAAAAATATTGTGCACAGAAGATGATGATCATGATATCATTGCTAAACATTCTCACTCTTTTCAATAACATTAAAGCATACCTCAGAATTTTGTATATACAAGAAAGATAGAAAGAAATGAAGGGTGAGATGGAGAAGGAATGAAGATAGAGAAGGGAATTAGAGAAAGAAAGGAAAAAAGAAAAGGAAAGAAGGAAAGACAATGAAAAAGGAAGAAAGAAAGAAGAAATAGGGAGGGAGGAAGAAAGAGAGAGGGAGGAAGGAAGGAAGGAAAGAAGGAAGGACATAATTTTGAAGACTCTGGGGACTGAGTCAGTAGTTTACTACACACTCAGCATTTGCCCAGGAAAGCAACTACGTTTCATTTCATTCTTCATGAAAAAGGGGGAAAAACAGGAGAAGAAATTCATTTGTAAAGGTTCTGATGAAAAAGTTGGCCATCACTTCAGCCTTGTCTGTTTGCACTTAATTTCCTTTCCTTCATTCATCCTCTGTAATCTCTAGACATCTCTGCATGCTCAATGTTCTTCATTCTGATTTCAGCTGACATAATGAATAATCTTGTGTCAAATGGTAGTCAGTCAGACTCTTCACATGTAAGGAATTCAAGTCTATCAGCTTGAAGGAATATGTCCCATTTCATTCTTCATAAAAAAGCAGGAAAAGAAATTAATTTCTAAAGGTTCTGATGAAAAAGTTGGCCAACCCTTCACCCTTTACCTCATCTGTCTGCACTGTTTCCTTTCATTCATTCATCCTCTGTTATCTCCAGAGATCTCTGCCCTGCTCAGTGTTCTTTCTTAATTCTGGTTTCACTTGACATGATGAATCATCTTGTGTCAAATGGCAGTCAGCCAGACTCTTCAGATACAAGAAGTTTAAGTCTATCAGGTTGAGGGAACTGGAAATGTTTCCCATCAAAGAAAAATGGAAGCAGTCAGGTGTGATGACATGCAGACAAGTTGAATGTCAGCTTCAAACTGTTTTTTCAACATGTAAAATAGAAGGCAAGCAGCTGAAAATGATACCCCTTTACCAGAACAATAAACAAATACAGGTGTGTGTGTGTGTGTGTGTGTGTATGTGTGTGCGTGTATGTGTGTGTGTGCTTGTATGTGTGTGTGTATGTGTGTGCGTATATGTGTGTGTGTGCGTGTATGAGTGTGTGTGTGTGTGTGCGTGCGTGTGTGCCAAAGTTTGTAGGATATGTGAACTTTATTGGACATTTCTGGCAAGAGGTACAGAATTGGAGTGGCATAGTTTAGCATTCCTGAACTCCTTGCAAACCACCTTGACTTGAATTTGAAGATTTATCTCTTTTCATGCTCCAGTGTCTAGTGGTTATATTATGATGGTTTTTATGATGCAAGTAGTAAGTATAGTTAAACTTTTAATGATACCTACTGCTATCAGTGAGTCAGTGGAGCATACTCTCTCTCTCTCTCTCTCTCTCTCTCTCTCTCTCTCTCTCTCTCTCTCTCTCTCTCTCTCTCTCTCTCTCTCTCTCTCTCTCTCTCTCTCTCTCTCTCTCTCTCTCTCTCTCTCTCTCTCTCTCTCTCTCTCTCTCTCTCTCTCTCTCTCTCTCAAGTATTGGTACTATACACACTTCACAAATTCGTGCTGCTTAGATTGATATCATTGGGCCTATTTTTACAAAAAAATGATGCAAGGGCCACTACATTCCCATTGTTACCAATATTGGAAGAAAAAAATACTAAGCTTTTTCAACATACCATCATGATAGCCTTAAGCAACCAAAACAGGGGGCGGGGAGGGTTTGGGATGCAGTATCCCCTCCCAAGGTCAGAAAATTTTGCATAATTTGACCATAAATAGTGCACTGTAGTGAATTCTGGAGTCAAAATCTGTATATTCTCATCAATTACCACAATATGAAACACCTATACACCTTGATTTTTTGGTAGACATTTTTTAAAATGTGCAGACATTGGTTTTTTACATATCTTTTGACATAGAACATAGACAGGTTGGAACATATGTAAATCTCTTACAAAATTGGCAAGACTGCAAGCCCTGCTGGGAACTTTTTTTCACTGCGTCTATTCAAAGCTGACTATGTGCTCCTGCATAAGCAGTGCAGAAAATATCAGAACATTGGTTTGAATGCTGATAGTCCAGTTTATTTAACTGTTTCAGATAGTTAAACTTGAAAAAATTAGAAAAGCAACAAAAGGCACCTTGCGTACACTACCTGTACTTTAAACTGTGTTTTACAAGGATGATTTCAAAGGGTAGATGTTGTCTCGCGTCCATATATTTATCTTTATCAATTAAACTCCCCTTATTGTGTTTATTATGACGATTTTTGCATGCAGATCTCAGTAGATTGGAAAGGTAAATAATGAAAGTTAAACTGCACATCAAAAGTAGACGGAAATAATGTAAATCTGTTACAAAATATCATTTTAAATAGGCTGTTTTCTATCTCCAGAATGTAATATTTTATGCTTTTATCAAAATTGTTACCTGAGGGAGTATGCCCCATGCAAACACCTCAGGAATTTTGTTGCTCATTATTGTCTACAGCCCCTCCCTTTAAACAAGAAGGCTGTGTGAACAGCCTATGCTCAGCTAACCTTGAGATTCATCACACTTGTGTCTCTGTGAACTTAGGATAGGATCAAGGTCACCCATGTACTGATTGAGCCCGACCTTTATGGAAGTACACTACCATGTGCAACACCAAGGTCCCAGTTCAAGTAGTTCTCAAGTTATAGCACTGAAAAGTGGCCTCAGTGAATGAGGGCAAGGTCACTCATGTACTGTCTAAGCATGACCTTCATAGAGAAACATTAACATGTGCAGCATCAAGGTCTCAACTCAAAATAGATCTCAAGTTATCAAATGAACAGTCAATTTCACATCAGTTGTAATGTGACCTTGGGAATGAGGTCAAAGTCACTCATGTACTATCTGAGTGTGGCTCTCAAAGAGAATCATAACCATGTAAAACATCAAAGTCCAGGCTTAAATAGTTCTCAAGTTATCATCTGTAGAGTCAAATACACTTAAGTGACCCTGTGACCTTAAGAATGAGGCTAAGGTCACCCATGTACTGTGTAACTCCTGCTGCCATGCTCTCAAGTGTTCCTATGCAACTTTGAATCAATTGGCCAAGTGGTTTTGGAGACAAAGATTTTTCAAGATTTGGAAAAAAAAAAAATAAATAAATAAACACAAAATTCATTAAAAAATCCAAAAATCACTGGAGCTTGACCATTTGAACAAACTTAGCACAGACCCACCCAAGGTACATCCCTACCAAGCATGGGATTTTAGTCCACATACAAGCGGGCTTTGCGAAACTGCCCATCCTCAGCTGACCTTGACATTCAACCCATAAGTCCCACTATGGTCAAGGTGTTGAGGAATTTGAACAGAAAGTAAAAAAAGGAAGTCTCCATCGCAAGCCAAATTGACTAACATGGTAATAAATAGGAATGCATGCATTATCTAACAGGTACCCGAATTGAAAAATTTGTTAAAAATCAGCAATCCAGAGTTATCAACATTTAGTGAACAACTTAGCTTAACCGTCCCACATTAGCTACACTTCCACCAAGTTTCAGAACAATCTGAGTGACGATTTTGGAGAAGTCAAAAATAGAAAACACACACACAAAAAAAATCTTTAAAAAAATAGATCAAATAGAGTTCAGAGAAGGGATTACCCTTGGTGCCCACAATCATTGTTTCCTCAATTCTGCAATTTATTTTTTAGGCTTTGCAGTCGAAGAATACTTTACTTACAATTTCCATATTGTTGTCTATGAAATGAAAGAGCACTTTTGGATGTGTTCGTGGGGCATAAGTTCTGGTGACAGAGACTATTGTACTGTGCATCACTCAGACGACCATCAAATAAATACTTCCAAAAGTTTCATAAAAAATAAAAAATAACTAGAACAGGCTGATTTTCCTACCGAAAATCAAATGTCTCCCTGTGCGCCCTTACTACTGTCACCCTTACTTTAATAAATAGGCATACCGATTCCAATGATCTACAGATATGGTGAAGGTAAACTCTAGGCCACCCATCTATACTCCCAACCTAGTTCCTATTATGGTACATAATCATGCACAATTTCCACCTCCTAAGTCAAATCCTTGTGGAGTTATCATGTCTGCATGGATTTTAGATGAAATGCCCATGTGACCTTAAAAAATAGGCCAAGGTCAAACATCTGTAGTCACAGGCAAGATTTTGCAAAAAAAAATTAACAAAAAAAAATCATAAAAATGCTTAAAATGACTGGAGCATAATCATTTCAAAATCTTTGTACAGTACTGGACAAGATACACTCCAACGAAGTTTGAAGGAAATCTGGCTACCAGTTTTGGACAAGAGGTCAAAGAAGTGAAAAGTAGATGGATGACAATAGACAGAAGATGGAGGACTGAGCCTCTCAAAAGCTCAGTGGTACTGAAAAGTCAGCCGAGCTAAAACTCCGCAAAAAAATAAAAAAATCCTTGGACCATGACCATTTAAAAAAAAAAAACTTGCTAGAGACCCACCCAAGGTACATCCCCGCCAGGTTTAAATTGAATCTAACTGATGCAGCTCCAAGGCATAATGGGCAACTAATGGGCCGCTCCTCCTTAGCACTTTCTGTAGCCAGTACACAAAGGACGGAAAGTGGGCAGCTTGTTGGCAATGGAAGGAAGTATCATCGGCTGACTTCCCAGCATCCTTTGTCCTTTGGAGGGAAACTATACACAGGCATGTTGACAAACACTTGCACTGTCTGACAAATGTTACCAAAAAGGCCTTTAGTGAAGCATTTTGAGGACAAACTAGCAAAGGGTACATTCATCAATATGCCCGCTTTGCTTTGGCTATGAATTGGTTATACTAAAAGAGTACCATAGGCGTCATTTGTCATACACTGGCTGCAGACAAGCACTCCACTTTCCTCAGCTTGCGGTGAAAGTTACATGTGTATTTAGAATAGAATTTGGCTACATATACATACAGTGGTCTAAATCTGTCTTGACAGACAACCTATAATGGCAGCTGTAGGTCCAACATTGAACAGTTTCTCAAAACAGATGGTCTTTTACTAGATGCATACTGCACAATGTGTAATACGATAGTCTTTGAAAAAATAGTCTGTGAGCTAGAGGTGGTCTTTGTTGCAGGTACCACATACTGTATACATATATCTGGTACAGAGAGCATAATAATCAACACTGTGAGTGAACATAAATCACACTAAACAAACCAGTGCACATTGAAATGGACCCATGGGTTGTGTTCACTTACAGAACTGCAAGATCCTTTTTGACCTATATAGGTTTAACACTGCAGCAGCTGACCTTGGTATGCAAGTGTCAGAGTCAATGCTCTGGAATGTGGCCAACAAGTGGACAGCCAATGCACAACTAATGGGTAGCTTCCCATATAAGGTAATGACCAGCTAGCAGACAAATCCCAAATGTGGGCCACTAGTGGCCATGCAGCTCTCCATATAAGGGTATGGACAGCTAGTGGACAACTCCCAAATGTGGGCTGCTAGTGGCCAGCTCCACTACCATTATGACCATATAAGGGTATGGGCAACTAGTGGGCAACTCCGAAATGTGGGCTGCTAGTGGTCAATTCCACTGCCATATAAGGATGTGGGCCGCTCACCTCATTTAAATGGCAAAATGTCCACTAGCGGCCCATGAGCTGCCAACAAAAATGGCCTTGAGCAGCCCATGGCCAGCTGCAGTGATCACCTCTATACTTATTTTTGTATAGGACAGTACTGAACCGAAGATATAGGCTCTATCCTTACCCATAACATGTATTAATGAAAAAAATATTGCAACACCATCAACAAGTGCATGTGAAACTATGGGAGTAAAAATCACCTATGTTGTTAACAAATGCCAGCAATATGGATCCCTCAGTCAGTAAATCAAATTACCAATGTAATTTTAAAATTTTGCTCTGTTTTATTGCATTAAGACTGGGTCAGCTAAGTGCCCAACCCACCCCAAGGATCACTGTTGACCCAGAGCAGGAGGTCAAAATGCAGCATTGGCAGTCCAAGCCAGATGTTACATATAATGTGTTATATAATGACAAAGTCAGTCCATTACACAGAGTGTTTCATTTCTGGTGCCATCAGAACTTCTAGCCACGCAAAGGTTGTCAATATGCAACATAAAATCAACATCTAAATTGAGCATGCTCAGTGAGGTAAGTGCTTAGGTCACATGGTACCAGATGCAATAGTCTTGTTACATTTAATTTCTACAGAAAGGTACAGTCATCAAACCATCAAAACGGGCAGAAAAAGCAATTTCTACATGCCTCTCCTCTAGTAGGAGGGGGGCATAATTACCAATTGTGAAAAACTATTCCATGGAGTGTTTTAACAAATATTGCCAGATGACGAGTTTTACATGACACAGTAAATTCAACCTGTATGCACCCATGCCAATCTTCCCATTCAGTTAACATGGGGTCCCACTTGTAAACATATGCCTCAATTTTACTGAAGTAGTTGTTGCAATCTATTGATAAAAACAGGAACTGAAGACAGCTAAACTTTGATTGAGTGGTTTCATAGCAGATTTCTTTTAAAGATTTCGCCAACAAATAAACAACAAATGTCTCAAACAAGAGGGCTGTGTGAACAGCCAATCATCAGCTGATCTTGAAATTGAACCCTTCACTCTTTCAATGCCACATTTTGGACTGAGTCAACAGATTTCCATGGCACACTTTGGGTGCAATGTGCCCAATGCATGCCAAGGAACACTGTTGACCTGGACAATTATATTATATGTAACTAACAGGCATGCTGGTACTTGAATAAAAAGTCTTTTTACAAGGAATATGAGCCTAACACCTTTATCATAATAATTCAGAGCAGTTGGTGTTAAGTAGTTTGACTTTAGTTGCAGTTGGCACTGAAAAGGTCAAGTCCTAACCCAGCTGTTTTAGTGATATTAACCCTTAAAGAGCTAATCACTGATATACTTGCTTTCTCATTACCATTAAATATATAATGGTTAAAAGAGTCAAATTCCTCATGAAGATACCTTTCATGCAAATACCAGCAAGCCTTGTCTGTAGCAAAAAGTAGTCTTAGTCAACAGCTTTCCTTCGGATACTTTGCGCGCGTTGCGTGCAAAGTGTCCCGAGGAAAGCTGCTGACTCAATCTTAAATCAGCACTCTAAGGGCTAAGAACCAACCCTACACAATTTTGAAGAACTTGGCTTAGCAGTTTTACATCAAATTTTTTAAAGATTTTGCTCCCCCCCCCCCAAAAAAAAATGAAGAAAAAAAAAAATCCAACAATCCTGCAGAATGACCATTTGCAGGCACTAATTAAAAATCCACCCAAGTTTGAAGTGAATATGGCTACCAGTTTTTGAGAAGCTGAAGATGTGAAGTATTATGGTAATCCCTGTTGACTTACATTGTAATCGACAGGAATATATTCCATTAACCAGCACATACCCAAAATGAATGTGAACTGCGAACAGATGGACAACAGATCCCAACACATTCTGTAACCAGGTTTATGAGGATCTGGCTAATGGTTTTGGAGAAAAAGTCAAAAATGTCAATTGTGGATGATGGACAGATGGACAGCTGACAGACAGAAGGATGGACAACAAAAACCCACCCAATAATCTGACAGCTGACTGACAATGTACATATGTTAAAAACCTTATGAAGCATGCAGTTTTGCCATATCTTACCTCTTGGTGCAGCAAGAGATGTCCAAGGGCTTGAGTGAGTTAAATGTTAGCTTTCCAGTCAACACCTTGAGCAACATGGTGACACCTATTATCCACTTGAGAGACTTTGTGGGAAAAACACCTCACACTGATGGCTCAGCAAAGCTTCTGTACGTAGTCTTGATGCTAAAAGTGCCAGCACTTGTCACCACTGTTTTACAATAGCTCACGTATCACTGACTGTTCTGAATGTGCGAAGTCTGAAAACAACAAAAGAGATACATTGTAGCTTCACATGGTTGACTTGTGTCTATTTATGGGGGCCTTTCTGCCGCTCCTCCCCCCTCTCTTTCCAACCAATAGGATTCAATGCAACGCCTCTAATCCATACATGGCATAGTAAATATATTGGATTGATAAGGTATATCTGAAGCACTCACATAATGTGGACTGTAGCCTTGTCTGCCTATCAATCCCCAGACAGAGGCATGTGATCAAAGTTCACAATAAAAGCTTTTTTACAATTTTTGAGGGGAAAGGATGCATCTCATCAAACTTCATGCAAAATAATTTGTCCCTTTCATATTTCACACAAAATAAATTTTACCACCATCATAATTCATGGGAAAATAATCTGACTGATTCACAATCACAGAAAATAAAACAAAGGTTAATCACAATTCATGGAAAATAACAGACCCATGGGCCTAATGCTCTGCTGGCGCCGTAGCAATATTGCACCTTTTCATTTCAAAGTTGCAAGTCCTCAAGTGGCTTCTTAACATATAAAGCTTATGTAAATTTAGTGTACACACTGTCCACCAGATGGCACTTTGCTCCACATGTAATCATAGCTTATTTGTGAAATTCCTGTAATGTATATTGTTGCATGTGCCAAGACATCAAAGAGCCAGTCCTTAACTTTATATCCTCAGTGACCTAGGGGCAGAAGATCAAGGTCACACGCATTATGTAATACAAGACGCCCATAGGCCTGGTGCTGTCCTGAATTTGCCATTGATGTCCAAGCTACACCCCGCCATTACAAAATCACCTCTTTCAACTTTATAGGCATGGTGACCTCACAAAAATAAGTCAAGGTCACTGATATTATATAAATTCTAGCTTTGGACATTGTCTATATATCCTATCAATTTGGCAAGTCTAATCCAATTACTTTTCAAAATATGGAATTTTATATCTTAAAAACCTAGTGCTAAAACCTAGGTATCCCTAATACCAACTGTCATAAATAATTGATGGAGCTACATGCAAATTTTTTCAAGTATTGTGTTACTGCCATTTTTTTCTTCAATGTAGTGCTGTGACCTAAATATGTGACCAAGTGACCTACTTTTTGCTTGGCACCTTAAACACTTCAATGGCCCCCTGTGATAAAAATTTGGTCTCTGTAAAGTGAGTATTTTTGGAGATATGGCAGTAACAAGGCATGGATGGATGGAAGGACGGACAGATGGATGGATGGACAGACGCATAGGTGATGACAATACTCCTCACACTCCTACCTAGCCAGAGATACAGGTGACTTAATGGACATTCATCACTGCACAAAGCATGCACAACACAATCACAGTTCACAACGCTGAAAATTAATTGTTTGTTATGGTTTAAAAAAACACCTACCTAAATACTAGATTCAAGTAAAGTCCTTTCCCACTCAGCAGGCCACAAATGTATGCCTAGAAAAGATCTATGCCTCAGTAAAAAACATTTGGAACAAGAACTTTGTCGACTTATCAGCAGGACACAATCAAGGATGATGGATCAAGAAAACTTGGGGAAAGTCTATTTCTGACCACTAACAGTTAGCTAGCCTGACTACACAACTGGGGAAAGCAACATACTTCTGAATTAGGGTCATCTAAATTTGGTTAAGGGGCAATCATTATGTCTGTGTGCCAACAGACATATTCTCTCTCTCTCTCTCTCTCTCTCTCTCTCTCTCTCTCTCTCTCTCTCTCTCTCTCTCTCTCTCTCTCTCTCTCTCTCTCTCTCTCTCTCTCTCTCTCTCTCTCTCTCTCTCTCTCTCTCTCTCTCTCTCTCTCTCTCTCTCTCTCTCTCTCTCTCTCTCTCTCTCTCTGGCAAATTTGTCCGACATTTCATTTTAAAAGTTATACATAGAAACTCCAAACTTGGCACAATTATACTTCTAAAGATGAAGTCTTGCCTTTTTATAATAAGAGATAATGCTTTTCAAAATCATGCAAATGAGGGCTAATTAAAGTATCAAATCTTCAATATCTTATATACTATAGTAGATGTGGTTCCGAGTGTATAGGAGTTTGATCAAAGCAAGGCAAAGGTCATCTTAAATGTCAAGGTCAAGTCAAGGTCAAAGGTCATTTCAAGGTCAAAATGTCATTTTGAAGGTCAGGGTTCACTTCAGGTAGAGGTCATTTCAAGGTCAAAGGTCATGTCAAGGTCAAATGCCACTTTCGATGGTGGCTTTCTTCTAGCCATAACTTCGTCAATTTTCATCCAATTTTGATCATGTTGGGCTCAAATTGTAGCTATTGTAACATTGCACATTTTTGAAACTTACATGTGACCTCTCAAGGTCAAAAGTCAACATCATTTGTACCTTTGAAAGTTTCATCTAGCCATAACTTGGCCAATTTCCATGCAATTCTAATCATATTGGACTCAAATTGCAGGTATTGCAATACTGCACATTTTTGTAAGACCTAAAGGGAAGAGGTCAAGGTCATTTGGCACTTTGAAAGTTTCATCTTGCCATAACTTGGTCTGTCTGATTTTGCTCATGTTGGGCATAAATTGTGGTATTGTAACACTGTGCATTTTTGCAATTGACATGTGACCTGTAAAGGTCAAAAGTCAGGCTCATTTGGACTTTAAAATTTTCATCCAGCCAGGACTTAGTTTTTATATTAACAACTTTTGAGAGCACAGACAGATTTGATTTGAAGCAAATCTTCTTTTCTAATTAGACACTTGTTTCTATTTGAATTGAGTTGTTGGAGTACTACGTTATAGCTCTCCAATGGGGGGGGGGGAGGAGATGTTGCATACTGCAGTACAGTCATGTATGTTAGAGGGAAACTATTTGTGACACCCTCTGAGTGTCACCCAGTGTCTGCATCTTTGTTTTACTGGATGAAATACAAGACCCCCCCCCCCCCCCCATTTCATTGGATGTCACATTCTCTGAATAAATAGAGGCTGAGAAATGGCTGCCATGCATCATTCATGTGCAACTTTCTGACAGTTGTGTAAGTTTTAGTCCACAACAGGAGGCAGGTATGTGTAAATGCCATTATTGACATGGCCCAGTTCATGGCATTCATTCCAGTACAAATGAAGTACAGTGACATCCACATGTTTACAAAATTAACTAAGTGTCATCTGAGTTTTGAGATCCAGTGACTGCACCAACAATACTTCAAGGGTGGATGGATGCCCTCTGGTTCAATTGGTGCCATGCTCAATCTGCATTAACTTACAGTGATCAGTTCAAAACAAAGGCCAAGGAATAAGAAAGATAAAAACTACACCTTAAAAACTCAAGGGACCAGATGTAACTAGAAAAGAAGATTTGCATCAAAGCAAATCTATAAGTGTGCCTTCAAGAGTTGTTAATATTAAATGCTACGATTTTTGTCCTTCGGTACTTCACATTCCATTAAGCTTATAGCTGGATGAAAATTCAAAGTCCAAAATAACCTTGACCTTTGATCTTTTCATGTCACAAGTAAATTGCAAAAATGTACAGAGTTGCAATACCCAGAATTTACTCCCAACATGAACCACATCAGATGAAAATTGACCAAGTTATGGCAAGATGAAACTTTCAAAGGGCAAATGACCTTGACCTTTGCCCTTTAGAGGCTACATGCTCTTATATAGATGTGCAGTGTTGCAATATCTAAAATTTGAGTCCAATATGATTAGAATTGGATGGAAATTGGCTGAGTTTTGGCTGGATGAAACTTTCAAAGGTCCAAATGACCTTGATCTTTGCCCTTTTGAGGTTACATGTTCTTACAAAAATGTGCAGTGTTACGATAGCTGTAATTTGAGCTCAACATGGTCAACATTGGATAAAAATTGACCAAGTTATGGCTAGAAGAAAGTCCCCATCGAAAGTGGCTTTTGACCTTGAAATGACCTTTGACCTTGAGATGACCTCTACCTGAAGTGAACCTTGACCTTCAAAATGACATTTTGGCCTAAAATTGACCTCTGACCGGGACATTTGAGATGATCTTTGCCTTGCCATGAATGAAATCCTATACACTCGGAACCACATCTACTATAGTACAGTATATAAGCTATTGAAGATTTAAAACTTTAATTAGCCCTCATTTGCATAATTTTGAAAAGCATGACCTCTCATTATAAAAAGGCGAGACTTCATGTATAGAAGTATAATTGTGCCAAGTTTGGAGTTTCTATGTATAATACTTTTCAAATGAAATGTCTGGCAATTCTGCCTGGAAAGAAAGAAAAGAAAGAAAGAAAGAAAGAATTCCTAGAAAAACAATATGTCTGTATTGGCATGCAGACAAAACTATTAATAAAAAATGTTGTAAACCATTTAAGATCCGTACATATGAACCTGTCACATTATCATGGTGTAATGAATATGATAAACAGCACATGAACAGTCCCATCATGCTCTGATAGTTATCAGCGTCCTCTTGAACAGTCTATCATAGCTACATATTAACTGGGAGAGCTTACTATTTGAACTATGTTACCAACTGTCACAAGATCATAAGCAATCAATATGCCTTGAATAATTATAAAATGTAAGACTACATTATAGTAGAGTAAATTCTGTTCTCTGGCAGTTCAAGTTCAATACCACTGACGGGAACACACTTTGTCATCTTTCATTACAAAAAAAAAAAGTTGGAAGACAAAACTGTATGGTCATAGTTCAATCTGGTATGTGTAAATTTAGACCAATACAGTGAGGGTCAGAGCACATCGTACACCCCATATGTATATTTGTGCCATTCAGAATCTTGCTACTGGTTTTGACACAGGACCAGAATGAGTGAAAGCAGCCTTGGTAGCACTAGGGCCTGTATTTTTTCATTTTTAACAGAAACCGAAGGGAATAATGAATTTTTGTCACCTCTGAAATGGAATTTGCTGTTTTGCCTTAATGCGTTTTACATACAAAGAGAACTACTGAAACGGAATTTGGAAATTTCCGGCTGGTGAAACGGATGTTTTAGTTTTTTGAAACGGAAAAATACAGGCCCTATAGCACCATTATCTTTATCAGTTTCACTTTGTTTCTGAAGTTTGCAGAAGCCACTTGCTGTCTGACTAGAAATGTCTAGGTCATGCAATCTTTGAACTGGTCTAGTTACACTACCTTTTGCTGTTTGGAGGTTTACAGTATGGATTACCCCATCTTTCCCTGGGATTAATTTTTTTTACAACCCCTATATTCCACTGCATCTGAGGGACATTGTCTTCTCTGATCAAAACAACAGACCCCATCTGCACAGAACCATATGCCTGAAGTTTATGAACAGATGGAGGAAGATTACCCAAGTACTCATCCTTCCAGATTGACCAAAACCTGTCTAGCAGTTCTGAACAAACCTGTTCTTGCTCTGTCAAGATCCTTTGATAAATAACAGTAAAATCCTCTGAGATTTCAGGTTGAAAACCAGCTAGTTTGCCAAACAAGAAATGATTTGGAGTCAGCAGTTGGGCACAATCAACTCCATCACCAGCAAAGGTCAAAGGGCACAAATTGATGCAGGCCTCTACTTCATACAAAGTTGTTTCCATCTCTGACCTACTTAAACAGCCCTTCCCAAAAGTTCTCTTCAGGGATGACTTTACTGATTGGAAAAGACATTTTCACCAGCCACCCCACCAGGGTGAAGCAGGGACTATATATTTCCATTCAGGGCTGAGATACCCAAACTGACTATGCAATTGAGCCCGTGCTCCCTTAAATGTCAAGGCATTGTCACAATATAAGACCAAGGGCCAGCCTCTACGAGCCAAAAAACGTCTCAATGCCATCATAAAATCTGCCATTGACAGTGAGTCTGTTAGTTCTAGGTGAACTGCCCTTAATTACTGCAGCACATGTGAAGAGGAGTATGTAGTTTCTTCGCAGGAAAATCATAACTGTACAAAGGGCCTGCATAGTCAATTCCTGTCACTGTAAAGGGTGGTGCCTGCATGACTCGAAGCTCTGGAAGGGGAGCAACCTGTTGGTTGCACCTCTTAGCATCAAGTCTTCTGCATGCCACACATTCCTTAACCTTCTTGGCATTACAGCCCAACTATCCAGCATGTTGCCCTCAATGATGTAACTAAGGTAGCCACAGCAGCTTATGTTGGGATCTGAATAACAGTTCAGTGACTGAACTTGGATGCTCAGATTCCTCCACAATGTGCAGCCTCAATGTCAGCATCAGTCAGGAGACCTCTCATATAAGGAGCTCTCACCTGCAAAGGTAGAGTTGTTCAAGCTTGTCCAGTTTCAAGCTTATCCTGCTGAACTGGAAGACTTGAAGCAAAAATAAGTCAGCAACAAAAGGCTCTTCCATTGCCAAGTTGTCTCCACTTCTAGGCAAAGATGGGCTGATAAGGGTGAAAAGGAGACTTTAGATGTCTGAGCTATCCTGTGAGGATAAACACCCAGTCATTCTAACTAGTGGCAGTCACATGGCCACTGTTTCCACTTGTTTGGGCTCCCCTTGATCCAGGTCAGAGCGACAGAGGAATCAGTCCAACACCGGTAATTAGTATCTTCTAGTAATCGTAGTGCTTCACGCACAAACTTCAGTTTAAATTTGGGAATTTTGGGAACTCTAGGCACAGCAGCTTCACAGTCTTCAAGTTGCGTGATGACACACAGGCATTGTCATCATCACATTTATTCGTGGATGGCTGTAATTTTAAAAGCTGTTTAGTGGCCTTCTTACGTGACTTCTTTGCATATGGTCGTGTAGTTTCGCAGCCTCGTAAATGTCTGCCTCCAATTCTTTGGAAGGTATAGCACATTCTACTGCAGCTTGTGCTTCATCTACTGCTGCCAAACGCTTTTAAAACAAACTCACTTATAGCATCTTCCAAGTCAACTTTTTCAATGACAGCTTCTGAAATTATTTTTGTCTAAAGCATTTTTTGCTCTTGTGAGCCAACCGTGCCTGTGGACTTCTCAATCAGCAGCGGCTGCGGTCCCGGATAGTAGCTTTTCGGAGACTCAGCCAGGTCCCTCCAGCCAGCAGACTTCTCAGTCGGTGGCCACCCAAATCTTGGCTTATGAGCCTCCTTGCCTCCCCTGCCTGTCCCCACATGGGACGATCAGGTCAAGGTCGTATCTGTGGTGGCTACTACTTCTGCGGAGGTTCTCGCTACCTATATGCCAGACATGGTGACAGATCCCTCTGCTGTCGGAGGTGGCAGCTCCATCGCCCTCTGACAATGTGTTGTTTAACGACGTCTTAGGCAATACTGCCCCCCTTCCTAGTCCAGAGTCTTCTGACCTGGAAACAGAGGTGGAAGATGAGCTTTTGTTGTCAAATTTGTCCATCAGAAGATCTTAACCTAGATCCAGGGCTCCACCCAACTCAGAACCAAAAGCATGGTCATTCCTGGAGGCGGTTCAGATGCTTTAGAGCAAGTGCGCCATACAGGATTAAGGTTCTCCTGGCTTTTACAACTTACTCATCCTGGTCCCCAAAAGGAATGGAGGATGGTGCCGGATCATAGAACTGTCGACGCTGAACACCTTCCTGGAAGTCCCCTCCTGCCAGATGGAGACCCCCCAATCAGTGGCAGCAGCTCCACAGCCCCTGGAGTGGGTGATGTCCCTGGATCTCAAAGACGTGTTCTTCCATGTGCCAATCACAGGGACTTCAAGGAAACATTTGGGGCCAACTATACCAGTTGAGGGTGCTTCCGTTCAGCCTTACCATGGCATTGCTGGTGTTTACCAGGTTCACACAGACAGTTGCTGCTTACCTTCTTCGCTCAGCCATTCGCATTCACCTGTATCTGGACGATTGCTTATCCGAGAGCTTCGGCACCAGGATTCGCAGCATCACACAATGACCATTCTGGAATTCTGCCAACACTTGGGCCTGATGGTGAACCTACGCAAGTCCAATCTTCACCTGGGGCAGACTTTCCATCTTAGTCAGCATCCAGTAACAGTTTGACCTGGTTGCCTACATCTGTCACTGTTAAGAAGACTGGTGGGACAGACTTCAGTCCCTGCTCAGAGCCTTTTTGACTGGCAAGAACCTCTCAGCCCCACAATGGCTCACCCTGTTGGGCTCCCTGTCCTTAATGGACTCCCAGGTCCCACTCAGTCATCTCCACTATCCTCCCCCCCCCCCCCCCCCCCCCCTTGCAGCATGCTCTGCCGGGCAGATGGACCTGACAACAGGGCTATCAAGCCCGGTGCCGATTCTCAGTGAGGATCACCCCCACCTTCAGTGGTGTACCATAAGGGAGAACATCATGAGGGAACAAACTCTTGAACCTTTTGAGGCCCAGCTCACCATTTACATGCACTCTTCTCAATCCCAGTGCGGAGCTCATGTGCAGGCCCGGACAACGTCAGGCCCTTGGACAGCGTCGTTCATGTCTCACCACTCAAACTGGTTGGAACTGGAGGTAATACCCTTAGCGCTCCTCCACTTCAGAGACCTGATGGAGCACAAACATGTCCTCATAATGTGCAACAACAGGACCATGGTAGTCTTCCTCAACAGGCAAGGCAGGATGCAGACCAAGAAGCTGATGGAATAGGCCGGGCACATCACCAGACACTGCAAAGACCATGATGTCCTCATGCGTATGAAGCATGTCCCTTGATATCGAAATGTCCTGGCTGACCCACTCTCAAGAAGGGGTCAGCCAGTAGGGATGGAGTGGTCACTCCACCCAAGGGTCTTTGAGGCAATGTGGGGAGGATGGGAACTACACATGTAGATCTGTTCATGACTCGCGAGAATGCAAAACTGCCGGTTTACATCTCGCCTGTCTCAGACCTCCAAGCCCTCGCAGTGGATGCTCAAACCATCAACTGGAGCAACCTGTAGGCATACGCCTTTCCACCCTGCCAGATCCTTCCAAGGGTAGTATGCAAGGTTCAGTCCCACGATTGCAATCTGATCCTGGTCACCCCTTCACGGCCCCGGGGCGATTGCTCAATAGACCTACTGGAATTAAGCATGGGGCCTCTGCGATGATTACCGGCATGACCAAAGCTTCTAGTTCAGTTGTAGACAAATGTGTTCCACATAACTCTCAAGTGCTCAACCTCCATGCTTGGCGCTTATCTCACAGCACATCCACGACAGAGGCTTCTCGAAGTCTGTCTCAGAATTGCCAGAGGAGGTCTTCGATCTTCTTCTCTAACTGTATACTCAGCGCGGTGGAACACGTTGTCTGACTGGTGTGCCAGTAAGGGAATTGACCTTTGGTGTCCACACATTCCAGACATCGCTGACTTCCTGTTGTATCAGTGGGTAGTCTTAAGCAAGAGCTCCAGTATGGTGGAGGGTTTCTGATCAGCCATCTCTTCAAACCTTGCCAATGTCCTAGACCTTTGTCACAGGGAACAATCCTCATCTGTCAGCACTCATTATGTCCTTCTACACTGACAGGCCTGCGACACAACAGGTCCTGCCCAGGTGGGACCTATTGCTGGTTTTAGTAATGTTGAAGAAGTGGCCACTTGCGTGCCTTGAGAATCCTAAGCAACAAGTACTCAAATTAAAGTATAAGTTCAAAATGGGCAAGCCACAGCATCACCACCTAATGAACAATTTTGTTTGACCCTTACACAAGATACATTTCCAGTTTAAGTGCAATCTGAGACTTGTGTTTGTATAAGATGAGCAAAGTAGCAAAATCCCCTGAGTTGCAGCAAGGCATCCTGTAACTTCATCTTACCTATTGATCGGCTGATCAACTACTGAATACTGTCTCCTCACTTGGAATTATTCATCTAATCACATTTTCAAACTTCAAAACAGGCTATTTACTTCAAATATTCTGAAAATTTCCATTCTAATATGGTACCCATTTATTTAAGCAATTAAATTATTTAAAAATCAACAACATATTAAGAGCTGTGCAGTTTGATTTAACAGGCAAAAACAAGGAATATTACTGCTATGTGAAAGTGAAATTACAGCGTAAATTGCTTCTTTTTCAGAGCACAGGTTTAGTAAACTAAAATGCTGAAGGATAGAAGGATGCATGGGCATCCCCTTCCAGGAAGTTTTGAAATCTTAGGATTTAATATTTGGTGGCATTTGAGATCCCATTTTTGTCAATACATATGTGGTATTAATTGGTTGGTCTTGAATGTTCATTAAACAAATATTTCAAGTTTTTATATTATAAATACCAGTAACAAGAACAAATGGCCCATGGGCCTAATGGCCTGCTGACCACCTTCACCAAAAAATCATTTTCTGAAATGTATTCAATCCACAAACTTGAAAAATTAATCAAGGTCAGCCATATTATGCAATATCAAACTTCCAAGATACACACTTGTGGTACATTTGGAATCATTTGCCTTATTCTTTATTATGATATTAAGTTAAATGTCCTTTTCTTAAGTGCTTAATGACCCTAAAAAAGGTCATGGTCACACAATCACTGGGTCATGGTGACCAATGATGTAGGTCAAAAATTCAGGACGCTGGACTGGTAACAATATTTTTTACATTTCGACCTGTATTACATGATACTATAGGTGGCACCACCAACACTGATGTTGATTTGTATATACTTTATAACTTCAAAACATTATACGGACCTTCAACTCGGATTACAAAATTGTTTGTTCAAAATATGCACCCCACATCCAGCTTTCCATCCATACATGGTCTGTTTTTGCTCAAATCATGCAATAACTTTTTAAGTTATTGAAGAAAAACAATAAATTTGGACAACTGCCTAACTCCATAATTACTGTATCATGGTGACCCCAAAAAGTACACCACCAAGTACAGGTATATATACAATGTATTCAAGTGTAACTTGATCTGGAGGCTCAATTTTCTTTGCCATTGATGTCCAAGCTACACCCTGCCATTACAAAATCACATCTTTCAACTTAACAAGCATGGTGACCTCACAAAAATAGGTCCAGTTCACTGATATTACATATAATTTGGCAAGTCTAATCCAATTACTTTTCCAGATATGGAATTTTATATCTTAAAACACATTTTGGCTCATAATTTCCATCAAATTGTAAGTGGCACCACTAATATCACCAGCAGCTTTAACTTTGACCTTCCCCACAATCCCACAAATTTTTTCATGAACATCCACCAAAAATTAAAGATGCTAGAGTGTTCACAAGATTTTCATATTTTGACCCCTATATTGCATAATACTGTAGGTGGCACCACCAATATCAAAAGGGACCTTGACTTTTATGCACCCTACAAGTCCTGAAAGTTATATTGGGCTAACCTGAAAACTGTGGATGGTACTGGGCTAACAAGCAAAAGTGTACGGACATAAGTCTCTAGTATGATACACTTATGTAGAAAAACACGACCCATATTCATAAATACCAAACCAAAAACAGACGGATGAACGGTCGCATAAACTCTCCAATCTTACATCAACAGAGCTTAAAATGGTTTTGGAAAAATTAAATATAAAAAAAAATATATATATATTATAGTGCCATTTAAACAGGATCATCTAACACATGATATTATGGTGTTACTGTACTTTCTGTATATGAATAATGAATTGTAAACAATCTGCTTTGACATGTATATCGTCATGACCATACATGTGACAAAATCACATAACATTTTTTCAACCATTAATGCCAAAGTGATCCCTGTTTCCTTCAATCAACGTATGTAATGTGGACAAATAGTGTCAAATATCATACAAATCACATTGAGAGGAAATTATTTCAGCAGTGAGGGAACTTCACAAAAATGTGTTGAACCTGTCCAGGTTACCAGTAACAATGAATCAGTCAAAATTAATTTTTGTGAATGTAATGAAGTGATTGGTTGTGACAGTACACATCTGAGTCAACATTGTTTTTATTTCCAACATTTTATCAATAAACTGAACACATAGAAAAGGAATTATACATGTGGCATATTGTGCTGTACATTGGGGAGGAGGAGAGAGAACATCAATAGGTGCTAGAGGGGCAGAGATATTTTATCAGCAATGAAACCACTGCAAAATGGAGGTGGGAGTTACTACAATTTGTGGCATGTAGCAAGACCTTTTTAATAATAAAAAAATATTGTCCTGAATGCCGACATGTGCTAAATGTTGACATTTGAGTCAACACTCAGACCATCATTTTTATTTCCAAGTCAAAAGTACATGTAGTATTCATTTTCTCAAATTGTGGGCACTAATTCTCCTCTTACCAAGTGGTCCAATGCTCAAGGACAAATGTCAATGAAAAAACAGTGGGTGTAAATTTTTTACCTAGATCGACAGAGCTCTATGGCTGAGGATGATGATGAATGAAAACAAGGGTGAGGGTAAACAGTTCACAGGGATTAACAAAGCTCTAGTACAGCCGAGGAAATGCCAGGTCATGAGAAACAGTTGTACTGCTACTTGGAAAATAAAGGGTCAACACTTTATAAACAAGGTGAACTCTTGGCTAGAAAGGGTAAGGTAGAAAATAATTAATGTATTGGGGAGGGGGAACATCAATATTTGCTAATGGGGGGGGGATTAATATATCAGCAATTGGACCGCTGGAAACTAGAAGGAGAAATTAATACAATTTTAGAGAAAACTAGTTCTGCTTTTTCCTTAAAACAAGAGGCCCATGGGCCAAATGCTCTGCTGGGACTGTGGCTATATTGCACCTGTTCATTTCAAAGTTGCCAGTCCTCAAGTGGCTTCTGAACATGTAAAGCTTATGTGATTTCAATGTCTTGTTTGTCCACCAGATGGCACTTAGCTCCACATGTAATCATAGTTTATTTGTGCAATTCCTGTGATGGTACATTGTTTCACGTGCCAAGACAACAAGGAGTGAGTCCTTATCTTTATGTCCTCAGTGACCTTGGGACAGAAGATCAAGGTCACCCACACCATGTAATACAAGATGCCCATAGGCCTGGTGCTGTCCTGACATTGCCATTGATGTCCAAACTACACCCAGCCATTACAAAATCACCTCTTTCCACTTTACAGGCATGGTGACCTCACAAAATAGGTCAAGGTCACTGATATTACATATGATTCTAGCTTTGGACATTGTCTATATATCAAATAAATTTGGCAAGTCTAATCCAATTCTTTTCGATATATGGAATTCTATATATTAAAACACATTTTGGCTGATAATAATCATCAAATTACAGGTGGCACCACTAGTACATTACCAACTTAGACTTTGACCTCCCCCACAATCCCACCAAATTTGGTGAAGATCTGCCAAAAATAAAAGATGCTAGAGCGTTCACAAGATTTTCATATTTTGACCCCTATATTGCATAATATTGTAGGTGGCGCCACCAATATTGAGATTTTTGTACCCTCTATAAGCTCTGAAAGCTATATTGGGCTAACTTAAAAACTGTGGACTGTACTCTGGTCACAAAATTTTCACATTTTGACCTGTATAGGTTCTTCTTCAATACTGGTGAATTTCAGGTTTCCAAGAAAAAGTGTTATGTATTTTAATATTTTGTGTTGATAAGATAAATAAATTGTCCTGTGTGTGTTACCTACATTGTGAAGAAATAAAAAATAAAAAAAAAATGAATATTTGTTTGCTCGTTTTATTTTACATGCAAATAAAGTCTTCAAAATGCATGAAAAACGGGGTTCATTTTGTGACATTTCTGACATGTCATTTTGATCAAGTCACAGAGGTCGAAATTTATCTAAATATGAAGGTTTTTTTTGTGTCACTCCATACTTAATTTTCTCAATTATAATATAAACTCATTTTACGCCTTAATTATTGTGAAATTATCAATAGATTGCTAATTAAAAAGACCTAATGTGTTCGTTACAATCGTGTCCTTCAAGAGAGCAAACTTCATCAGGTGTGGCGGCTGGGCACCGACATAGAAAAAATCGTTTTCCCTTTGATTTAGTGAGTTTACATTGTGAAGTTATGGGGGTGATAATTTGCATGATTATTTAGGGAGTTGTTTTGAAGAGAGCGTAGTTTCTTATCACTCAGTAGGCCCCGTGTCCATTTCGTAACGAACAGAAATTGTCGCCTGCTGATTATGCATGAATCTGAAACGGCACGAAAATCATTTACAAATAAGGCCAGACGACCGTGCTAATTTGATGACATAGTACACAAGTTTGAACACACATGCATGGCTGACAAGGAGACCGAAACGTGCTGTCATCCCAGGAATTGGGATCTGTAACGAACTGTAGGTGAGTAACGAACACGTGGCATTTCAATCAGTAATTGTCAAATCAAGGTTTAACACATTTGCAAACTCACAAGAATGTGATCCGATGCTATTGTCTAGTTAATTCATGAAAATATTTGGCACATAAATCAAGGTGCACCGCGTCAGAGGTTGGATTGTGATCTTGTGGGACTCGCAATGGCAGATGTTCGTTTCACTGTGGACTCGAAAATTGAAGTGTCTTGCTAGATCTTGAAACGTACGAATTAAAATTTGTTTACTAGGCGATTTGAAATGGCCTGAATAAAATTTTGGGGATCGACTTGAACAGACTGTCTGAAATTTATGAAAACAACAGCGCTTTTAAGTTTGTTAGTCTCTGCATTGGTGATAACGGTTCAGTTCGTTTCACATGGACTCCAGAGTTCGTTACCCCACGACACACGCACCTTGGTGTCCAGCTGGTTTCTTGAAACATACGGATATTATGTGGTCAACATGCAGTAACACCTGAGCATTTATAGAGGCCAGCATATAATTTGCAATTGATACGAACTAGTTGTTTGAAAAAAAATGAACAAATGAGGTTTTGAGTTATTTTGTTCACTGTGGTGGTGATAAAGTTTCAGTACGTTTCACCAGGACGCCATCGTGCGTTACCCAGAACACCAGGACTTTCGTGTTCGTTACACTTGGACACGATGGGCGATAATAAGTGAAATGTAACCACCGTTTTATAACGGTCATGTGGATCCAGTACATGTGATAGATTGGTGGTATAAATAATTAAATATCACTGCTGGGCAAGTATCAGACCCTCAGAATCAAATGTTTTTAAAGAGAAAGTCCACATCAACCAACGTTTAATGATATTCAAGAGGTCAAACAGGAGTGATTCAGGTAGGAGAAAATAAATTTTCTTATGGATGATATGGGCGTGTCAATGCCAGGAGTCTTGACGCAAGGATCCCAGACAGTGGCAGTTTTGAATGTGGATTGAGTGAAAGTGTTTGTAAGATATGATTATTGAATATGTACAAATTTGTTAAATTATATTTATGAAATTATGGGCTGAATCTAGGTCCTGCTATTGGGGTCTGGTACAATGAAGACCAGTTAGAGAATTGTACCCCTTACATGATAGGAGAGTGGGAATTGGGGGGTCAAATTCATTCTGGGGGGGGGGGGAACCCCTGCTCGTTTTTTTTTCTGGGGGTAAAAACTTAGAACTTTTCAGGTCCCTTCAGCAGTGGTATACATGTAAACATAAAAATACACGAGGAAATGGTTGGTCATCAAAGCACAGATTGGCCTCCGATTGCAGCTCAAGCAAATTCAGATTCTTTTATTTACTATTCTCGGATTCACCATGACATCACATCCTGTGCACAACCCTGGCTGGACCATATTATATTGTTAACTTTGACCAGTCAATAGCAAGATGACAAAGGAAAAAAAAGCCAATAACATTTTACACTTGAGTTCAATTCCAATACATGTACTGTATAACCGGTATTGACTGGGTTAAAGAAAGAACTTTACAAGCTATTTTGACAACTACGTGCACTATAACAGTTGATGGTGTCACAAACATTTTGATATTGCACTAAGAAAATATTTTCAATATAATACAATGAAAACTTTGTAAGCTATGAGTGAATTTTCATGCCCCCGACCTTGGGGGGGGGGAGGGGGGATTTAGATAATTTTCTCTTGTCCGCCTTTCCATCCGGAAAACTTTTGTCGCACGTATTTCATCCATAGTCAAGAAACTTTACAGGAACATTTACCAGCATATGAAGATGCACAGCTGGGGTTTTGCTTGTCTGTGCATCTGTCCGTCTGTCACTGTTGACTTAGTGAAAATGACCATTGCACAATGTGAAGCTTGTGTCACACATATACAAAAGTATTCCTCTAGTCATAAAACTTTACAGACATATTAACCAGCATATGAAGATGTGCACCTGGGTTTTTTGACCATACATCTGTTTGCCCATCAATCTGCCACTGCTGACTTAGTGAAAATGACCATTGCCCAATGTCAAACTTGTGTTGCACATGTATATATATATCTCCAAAAGTACTTCACTTATAGTCATGAAACTTTACAGGAATATTAACTAGCAACTAGGCCAACAATGTTAAATTAAATATTGTTTTTTTTTTTTTTCAGCTTTCAAGATTGTTGAGGATAGATCTGTGGATCCATCAAACATGTTCTGTGTCAAACTTAGAGAAAGAAAGACTAAACAAATGATAGAGAATGAGGAAAAAAAGAAAAATCCAAGAGAGGGAAGAGTGATTATCTGAAAAGACTTAAGGAAAATGAAGTGGAATATGCTCAATACCGCATGAAAGAAGCTAGGAGACTGCGTTTATACAGGAAAAATTTAAGTCCAGAACAAGCTCAACGGAATAGAGAGATTACATAACACTATAGGTGGCGCCACCAACATTGATGTCAACAAAGATTTTTATACACTTTTAACTCCTAAAGGTTACATGGGCCTATCTCAAGAATTGTGGGGTGCAGAGCATTCACGAGATGACCCAATATTCAATCCAGCCATTTGACCTTGACCGTCAACTCGAATTAAAAAATTGTTCAGTTCAAAATATGTGCCCAACATCCAGCTTTCCACACATGGCCTCTTTGTTCAAATTGGGTAATAACTTTTGAGTTATTGAGGAAAAACAATCAACTAGAACAAGTGCCAAACTACATAATTACTGGGTCACAGTGACCCCAAAAGCAGGTCATCAAGTACACTTTTATTTATTATGTAATTAAGTGCAATTTTGATCTGAAGGCTCAATTCTCTTTGCTATTGATGTCCAAGCAACACCCAGCCATTACAAAATCACCTTTTCAACTTTAGAGGCATGGTGACCTCACAAAAATAAGTCAAGGTCACTGATATTACAAATCATTCTACCTTTGGCAATGGTCTATATATCATGTGAGAGTTATAACATGAAAGGAGATTATTATGGCTTATAACTGTCGAATGGCAAAGCCACGAGACAGTTGTAATAGCCATAATCGTCTCCTTTCATGTTATAACACATTTGTCATTGGCTGGTAGGAATGGTCATTTGTGTTTCGGTCGGATCATTGATTTCATGATTGAAAGCATATTATCTGTCAGTTACATAATCAAATTCTTACACACACGTGTGACAGTGTCATTTCACTTCTGAGTCACTTCATTCATGATTTCGCTCAGGCCTTCAGGTAGTTCCTGAATCTGCTAGCTGCCACAAAATGGAAGATGACGTGCCTCTAATTGAACTTGATAATATTGCAATGCAGCCATTATTTTTCCAAAGAAATGACGGCACCGGCAGTACTGGGAGGTATGTTGGTTTTTATTTGTAGTGTTTTTACAATTTCACAATCAAAGTTTGTCAGACATGAGCTTAATTCAGGAAAAAATTTCTCTGAAGTGTCATACAATGTACTGTTGACCCTCAATAAAAACAGCAATTTCGGCTTTTTTAGGCAATAAAACAGTGATTTTATCAAGAAATTGAACCAAAAATCCAGGAATTCCAGGAAATCTGGGGGAAAAAATCCAGGATTTCCTGGAATTCCAGGAAAAGGCTCATCCCTGGTTTGATTTGCATTCATTATATGCTACTGCATCAAGACTACTGACCCGGAGAAGTTTTGTGGCTGATGGTATAATGCGTGCTGGTACTTGAATGGAAAGTTTTTATCATGGAAATTCAGGTAAATCATTTCAAATTTTATTGTTAGACATTGAAAGGGTTAATTCAGAAAGAGTGAGTTATAGGTTTTACTTAATTCACTCTTTTTGCTGGCCCTTTTTGCGATTATTGAGGGTGAAGGTCAGCCCAAAAAAGATGCATTATCAAGTTTCATAATACATTCTTTTTCATAATCAATGGTTATGGGATATAATCAACACTTTTTGAGCCTTATGATTGGCTAATTCCTACCAGCCATATGACAAATAAATTTGGCAAGTCTAATCCAATGACTTTTGAGATATGGAATTTTACATGTTAAAACACATTTTGGCTCATAATTTGTCAAATTATAGGTGGCGCCACTAGTATCATTATCAATTTAGACTTTGACCTCCCCACAATCCCACCAAATTTGGTGAAGATACACCAAAAATGAAAGATCCTAGAGTGCTCATAAGATTTTCACATTTTGACCCCTATATTACATGATAATGTAGGAGGCGCCACCAATATTGAACTTGGCCTAGATTTTCATACACCCTGTAAATCCTAAAAGTTATATTGGGCTAACTTGAAACCTGTGGATGGTATCGCGCTAACAAACAAAAGTTTACAGATGGGCGTCTCCTTTGAAACTTAAAGGCTTCATACACTTTTCCACCATACCCACACTTGTATAAACAGGTAAATAGTAATACAATTTTTAGCACCATAAAGTTGACTAGAGGTGTTATGAGGTAAAGTGTACTAAGGTATTAGCTGAAAGCCACCTCTTCCACTGTACTGGGTGAAGATTGAAAAGAAAGAAATCCTGCAAAAAGTGAGTATGATCATGGTTTTTCGACTTAAGATGGACTAGAGAAAATTCTCTTGTTGGGTTAAGAACACTTCACCCCGGGTACTTTCCCTCTTACCACTCTAAACACTTTGAGGACTATACTTTGTCATTTCAAACTCCATCTTGACACAATTTGACTAATGTTCTTGAGTTAGTGTTGTATTTATTAGGCATTTGGTCATATCTCTGGAAACATTTCAATAGTTTTTTTTTCATAGCCTTTGTGTTGTGGTTTATGCAACAAAGTTTTAACTCTATTGACAAAATCGCTAAAAAGTGTGGTGCTTCTAACAATACGTATGACTTGTACCTTACAAACTCCATATTCTTGTTTCTCTGGAATGTTTCCTGTCAGATCAGGGTAGGAGATAATATCAAATTTGAACTGGTCTCTCTTGTCAAATATTTTTGTTACATGCCGGTTGTTCTTTATTTTTATATCCAGATCAGGGAAAGTAGCTTTTGTATCACTTTCATTTTTTCCAGATTTAATATTAGTTCTTTGGGATATACGTTTTTCCAATTCCCCTTTATTTCATCTCCATTGTTTAAAGCACACAGGTAATCTATAAATCTTCTTGTGTGAAAATATGATCTTCTTGCAGCTGTAAAGTTTGTTTTTGCCAATTCCTCCATCCATTTTGATTCATAAAAATGTAAATAAAGGTTGGCAATATATGGGGCTGGATCTGTTTCCATTGGTATGCCTACTATTTGTTGATAGACTCTGGTTCCAAAGCAAAAGTATGCATTGTTGATAATGTATTCTATCATTTGAGAACACTCTTGCTTCGTATAAGATATTCTTTTGTCCTTACCTTTATCAAATTTAGCCTCAGCACCAGATATTTTAATATACTGACATGTGCCACCTTTGAACCCTTTATCCAACATTGAAATTAACACGTTGTTTAAGTCTGTCAAGTTGATCTTTCTATACAATGTTGAGAAATCAAAAGTATGAATTGTTTTTGCACCATTCTTATTGTTGATTTTGTCAATGTCTAGTTGAATATCACTTGTGCTATCTGTAATCCACATTCTATTCACTCCGGATGGACAGACATGAGCAGTTGCATAAGCTCTGCGACCTTTGGTCAGCAGAGCTAAAAATATAATATATATGCCGTCATAAGTACTGACATTTGAGTCAATAATGAGGACAGGGCCCTAAATGCTGACATTTATCAAAGCAAAGACTAGTTCTACTAGTAGGAGAACACAAAGACCATAAATAAAAGTGCATAAGAGACATAGATGGATCTTCTAAGAGATACACAAGTCTGCATCCGTGGGGGGTCAAAAAATGAATGAGTTCGAAGGAGCGAACAACACCCAGGAAACTTCTAAAAAATAAAGACATTAAAACAAACAAGATATGTTTGTAAAAACATAGATGCCCCCCGCCCTCATTTCCCTTGCCCTGGCTACCCTATTGATAGTGGTAGATGGGGCACTCTTGACCTTACAAAATTAGTGAAGGTTGATCATACATCAATGTCACATATCTTTAAACTTTAACCTAGCCCTTAAAAAATGACTAAAAACCTGGACAATATAAAAGTTATAGCTGAATACTAGTCATCATTTAATAACCATATTCAGCAAAGTGGCTTTATGACCTTGGAAATTAGGGCAAAGTCATTCAATTTCACTTGACCTTCTTCAGTTATTGTGCGAAAACCACAGGAAGTCTGTTTGTGTGTGACCCTCAAAACTGGGTCAAGGTCACCCATCTACAAACTCAAACTAGCCCTTATAGGCAACCATAAAGCTGTGCAATATAAAAGTTCTACCTCTAGTATGCAAGTTATCATGCAGAAACAGTATTCAACCAAAAGGCTCTGTGACCTTTGAAATTAGGTCCAGGTCACTCATCTTCAAACTTGACCTAACCCCAAATACGGACAATTATCCAGTGCAATATTAAAGTCTTGGTTTAAAAACCTCTTCAGTTATCATGTGGAAACCAAAGTTAACTCAGGTACCACTGTACCCTTGGAAATTAAATCAAGGTCACCAAACTTTTAAACTTCTTCTAACCCTTAGCATGAACTATAGACCTGTAAAGTATCCCAGTCCTGACTTAAAAACTTCTTGAGTTATTGTGCAGAAACCACAGGAATTCTACAATCTCTCTGTGACCCTGAAAACTGGGTCAAGGTCACCCATCTTCAAACTCAACCTAGCCCTTACAGAGAACCATAATGCTGTGCAATATAAAATTTCTAGCTCCAAGGTATAAGTTATCATGCAGAAATCATGAGACCATATTCAGTAAAGTCGCTCTGTAACCTTAAAAATGAAGTCAAGGTCATCCATCTTCGAACTTCGCCTAGCCCCAAATATGGACTATAATCCTGTGCAATATAAAAGTCTTACTTTAAAAACCTCTTCACTTATTGTGCAGAAACCAAATTTAACTCAGGTACCACTGTGACCTTGGAAATTAGGTCAACGTCACCCAACTTCAAACTTTGCCTAGCTTTTAACTAATATGATACACATGTACAGTATCAAAGTCCTAGCTCAAAAACTTCTTGAGTTATTGTGCGGAAACCACAGGAATTCTACAATCTCTCTGTGACCCTGAAAACTGGGTCAAGGTCACCCATCTTCAAACTCAACCTAGCCCTTACAGAGAACCATAAAGCTGTGCAATATAAAAGTTCTAGCTCCAAGGCATAAGTTATCATGCAGAAAGCAAGAAACCATATTCAGTAAAGTTGCCTGTGTGACCCTTAAAATAAGGTCAAGGTCATCCATCTTCAAACTTCGCCTAGCCTCAAATATGGATATTCAGTAAAGTCGCTCTGTGACTTTAAAAATGAAGTCAAGGTCATCCATCTTCGAACTTCGCTTAGCCCCAAATATGGACTATAATCCTGTGCAATACAAAAGTCCTAGCTAAAGAACCTCTTCAGTTATTGTGCAGAAACCAAAGTTAACTCAGGTACCACTGTGACCTTGGAAATTAGGTCAAGGTCACCCATCTTCAAACTTTGCCTAGCTTTTGACTAGAATAATACACCTGTACAGTATCAAAGTCCTAGCTCAAAAACTTCTCGAGTTATTGTGCGGAAATCACAGTCTACCGACTGACCGACCGACTGACATGTGCAAAGCTACATGCCCCACCTTCTTCGAAGGGGGGCATAAATATATAGATTAAATAAGTAAAAAGGGAAGTAGCCTCCCCAAACGCATTTTGGGCCCCAGATGGCCCTTCATCAGGGGAAGACTACTCCAAATGGTGGCAGTTTCATTCCTCTATAAAGTACACAAATTGTGGCTCGGTCTGGAGACAAATGGGTAATGAAAAGAGAAACTAAAAGTGGCACCCTCTATAGGCGCTATTGTTACATCACTGGTGCAGGAGATACGCATCAAATTAGTCTGATAATTGGGGAGCCCTTTGGTTACAAGAAAATTAATATGTATCCACCTTGTATTGATTGTCATTGTTCCATGATTGGAAATATTTATATCTGATTTTAATGTTTTCGATTGATAATATAAATTATTTATTGCTACTATAAATAGTCTCTGTGTTTTCTCATTGAAATCCAATATATAAATATTTCGCATCATGGAACACTGACAATCAATATTTTATAATAGGAATTGGCCAGGTGGTTTCAGAGAATTTTTTTTTTTCTTTTTAGATTTTTGCCAAAAAATAAGGGAGAGAATTCACTGAAAAACCAAAAAATCACTAAAACATGAACATTTGAATAAAGTTTGCAAAAGATTACTACCCAAGGTACATCCCCACCATGTTTGAAGAGAATCTGGCCAGTGGTTTTGGAGAATTCAACAATATGAATAGTTAATGGACAGACGTATCTAAGAAACTGAACGTTTCCAACAGTTCAGAAACCATGACTCACATTCAAAAATACACGCCAACAATGAGAGCAAAGTTAAAAATAACAGGAAGCAAGAGATTCAAGAGTATTCACTCTCCAGCACCAACATGAAACAAATTTCACTCCTGACTTGAGATGGGCAGTCACCCACAAAACACAACTGCTGGTTTTAAAATAGTCCTCAACCTCTGAAATACATTCTTCATTAACTATGTTAACTGCACACTTTAGTTTTTCCTAAATAAATAGGCTTAACCACTTAAAACCCATAATTTATTACTTGTTCCCAAGATAAAAAGAGACCTGGTAGGCCAGCCATGTTTCAGTTCTTTTGACTTGTTGTCAGTCAGCTAAGTTGACAGCAAAAGAAAGTATGCCCATACACTGTTTTTATGATAGTTGTGAATATGGAACATCATAAAAGCACTCTACCTCAACTATAACTATGTGTCAGAGAACTTAGCAAACAACACTTTGGGTAAATGGATTTGTAAAATGATTCACTGTTATAGATGATTAACTGCAAGGAGTAGTTTCATTGTAGGACCCTACAAGACAATCAATCTTCTGGATGTCTGTAAGAAACTGAAGGTTTCCACACAACATACGCACAGACATACAGTCAGTCAGGACATTTTGATGTCTCGGGACATTCCTCGCATGCGCACGGACATGGTGTTCAGACCACCATCAAGGGATGCATCTGGTGGTAACTCCACCAGCTTGCAGGAGCACGACCCACCTTGCTAGTTGAGGAAGGTGACAGCAGTCCTATTGATGCACATAATGAGGACATGTTTGTGCTCCACTGGTCCTGGAAGTGGAGGAGCACCAAGCATATTGCCTCCAGTTCTAACCAGTTTATGTGGTGACATGCAAAGGGCACCAGACAATGGCCCAACGCCGTCTGGTCCTCCACATGAACTCCCCATCAGGGCTGCAAGGAGTCCATGTAGATGGTAAGCTGGACCTGAAAGGGAAACAGCATCTGTCCCAACATGACGTTCTCCCGAACTGTCCACCACCGAAGGTCCTCAGGGAGGACCAGCACCGAGGCATGGAAGCTTTGGTCCCTCGACCATCTGCCCCGTAGAGTGTGCTGCAAGGGGCAAGGGTGAACCGCGTGAGTCAGACAGGCTCAGAGCAGAAACTGAAGTCTCTCCCACCTGTCCTCTGAGGGGCAACAGAGGTAGGCAGCAAGAAAACTGGATGTCGAGAAAGACGAACGACTCTGCTCTGGACGGAGACTGGACTTGCTTCGATTCACAATCAGGCCCAAGCTCTGGCAAAGTTCCAGAATGGTCTGTGTGTGACTCTGTGAATCCAGGGGTAGAAGCATGAACAGTGGACTAGTGGAGGTAAGCAACAACTGCCTGTGTGAGCTGGGTAAACACCAGGGGTGCTGTGGTACAGCCGAACTTAAGCGCCCTGAACTGGTAGAGTTGGCCCGAGAATACAAACTGCAGATACTTCCATGAAGTCTCTGTGATTGGCATGTAGAAGTAAATTTTAAATCCAGGGATATCATCCACTCCAAGGGCCACAATGCCCCTGCCACAGACTGGGGGTGTCTCCATCTTGAAAGATAAGACTAGCAGGAAGGTGTCCACCATTCACAGGTCTAAAACTTCTGGACCACCTATAGGAATGCCAATGCTTTGGGTTCCCCTCCAGGCGGCACAAACCACCTGGGTGCGTGCCTTATTAGAGGCCTGTCATCGCCGAATGGCAGCGAGTAGCAGTGTCTCAAGATGTTAGGACTAATGAATCATCTTTGATAGACTCCCATTGTGAACAAAAGGCGGGGAGGCAGCCGCTAACCTGGCACTGCACAGAGTCTGAAGGCATGATGTAGGGGGATCCTGAGACTTGATGGTTCAGCATGCCAGAGTCAGATGCCCTGAGGGTTGCCAGACCCGTGTGTGACAGGAACGTGAACTGTGTTACTTATAAAACGTGCAGCAAAACTGGAAAGAAAAAGTTTTTTGTGTAAAGAAGACAATGAAGTAATCGGTGACATCATGGCTAAGTTTATTAAGTTTGGGATAAGAAATGCAGGATCTTGGTGATCCAAGGGTACAGTACTGTTGACCAAGAACTACTTGCAGCTTTTGGCTGCTCGAGAGACCGATATTATATGAGTTACCTGCAAATGGGAACATGACACCTGTGACTCTTGGCACGCATACTCCTGGCAGTGCCCTTGTGAACTTCAGTGTTAAATAAACTCAGCCACAATGTCACGGATACTTCATTTCCTTCTATACACAATAAACTTTTTGTTTCAAGTTTTGTCCATTTTTTTTAAGTAACATGGTCCACGTTGCCCATCACACACACGTGTGTCAAGCATGTCAAGGTCAAGAGGGAAAAGCACTAAAGACGAGAGAAGGTAGACCTGAGGAAAAAATACTGGCTTGAATACATGTGAAATGCAAACACCAGAGAGGATGCAAAAAATATTTAAACAGGACTTTTTTCCTCCTTCCCTTTTGATGTTGAGAAGGAAAATATAAACCAATTTTACTTATCATTTGCTATTTTCCCCATTATTTTCATATTTATTTTCCTTTCTCTCCCACCCACCCCCACCCACAGAATTTTTTTTTAATTTACAAAGAAAGTAATAAAAATATGCTGGCATTATATATTTTAGTTGTGTCTGTATTTATTCAATCCATAGGATCTTCTATATTGTGTTTGTATTTATTCAATCCATAGGAGCTTATATATTGTGTTTGTATTTATTCAATCCATAAGATCGTATATATTTTATTGCTATGTCCATAATAGTTAAAAGCCAAGATAAAAAAAATAAATTTAAAAACACAAAACACACACACACACACACAAACACACACACTGGGCTACCTTATATTATACATTGACATGTGGCAGATTGTAGGCATCATGACGCTTGGCCATGCAGTCTGCAAAGCACACGTGGCCATGAGCTTGATAAACTGTGGTTATGTTTGGTTCCAATTTCCACATCATTTAAAAGCCTGTGTAGCAGCTGATATGCCTCTACGCCGTGTCAAAGTCTTGGCTGAAGTAGTTCTCAAGTTATCAGGTGTAGAGAGCTAAATTCACCAAAAATGGTCCTGTGACCTTGTGAATGAAGTCAAGGTCACCCATGTACTGTACAAGTCTTGCCCTCTGGCCCAGAAGTGTCCCTATGCAATTTCAAAGTATTGGCCAACCCGTTTTGGAAAAGAAGACTTTTTAAGATTATTGCCAAAAAACTGAACAAAAGAATACATAACTAGACATATAGCGTCAATGCAAAGCATAGACTGAAGGGTCCCCCCTAACAATCATGTAATTATAGGGCTGCCATTTGCTCAAAAAAAAACAATATATTTTTAATATATCAACATCATTGGAGCATGACTATTTGAACAAATTTGGTAGAGACCCACTACCTAAGGTTCTTGCACACCAAATCTGAAGTTAATGTGCTTGACGGTTTTGGAGAAGTCAAAAATTATATTTGTGTCTTTTTGTCAGAACCACTTCCTGGCAGTCATAAACGTATTCCACAGTCTGGACTCTTTGCACTCTATAAACTAACCTGTCACTGTCTAACCTATATACATATGGAAGTACTATTGTCCATATTGCAGACGTTTTGTAGAATTTTGACATAGCCTGCATTAGTCCAAATATATCAAAGGGTCTTCAGCAGGTAACAATTCACAACATGTTTCAGAGCCTGTACCTGTACATGTCTCTCTGAGTAGTGGCCCCTTGTTTAAGTTAAATATTCCACAAAGACAACCCACTTAAATGAATAAATAAGAACGTGTCAAATGACAAATTTAGCTAAATAAGTGAAGCGCTGCTCATTACTGCAGAGCTTCAATATGAATGAAGAATACCTGTCAAACTGAACACAATTACTAAATTTGTATAGTACAAGTTCCGACAAGAATAATTGGACTTACCCCTGAACTAGTATGTACACTTTCTAGCTGGAAAGCTCACCTTAGTTTAACCACCTACCAGTGTATGACTGAAGCAGAAACAAACTGGGGCATTATATTCAGTTCCAGTGATTATAAAATTAACAGTTACAGTTGGACCACCTGTCAAACATAGGCAATTCCTAACAAGTACTGTAACAATGAACATCCTGCACCAGAAATGTAAAACAAACCCCATAATATTTACATTTGGAGTTTTTGTCAGCATTGAAAGAATAGGGACATATTTTGTCTTCATCATCAATGGTAACATCATGTACAGCCCGTCATGGGCCTGCTACATAACAAGCGGCTGGCCATACCCATAGCTCCTCCCACTGATAAACAAAAGGTCCTTCGCAGTGGCTATCAAAACCTTTGCACACAAATGTTCATGACAAATTTAATTCTAGTATTAATGTTAATATGAATATAAATATAAAAAATGAAGTCTGTCTCTGTTGTTGTCATTGGCATGCAACAGCGTGGTTGTTGGTAGGAATATTTTTGAAAATGCCTACCAACAACCGCGCTGTTACATGCAAATGACAACAACAAAGACAGACTTCATTTTTATAATGACAGCTACTCCTCCTTATGAAAGTCTCCAAGCAATAACTCTATTTTGCTGCCAAGTCTGAGTTAATGTTTCAAACAAGAGGGCTGTGTGAACAGCCTATGCTCAGCTGACCTAGAGATTCATCACACTTGTGGTTCTGTGAACTTGGGGTGAAACAAAACAGGTAGACACTTATCAAAGGTACATCCCTACCAAATCTGGCCAAAATTACTGAAGTTATAACCATTATTAGACAACAAATTCCTGTCTTAAACTTTCCTGTTTAAATTTTTTTCAAGATTTAAAAAAAAAAAAAAAAACTTTTAAAATCCAAAAATCACTGGAGCATGACCATCTGAACAAACTTGGTAGAGACCCACCCAAGGTACATTGCCAATATGTTTGAAGTCAATCTGACTGAGAGTTTCTTCAGAGAAGTCCAAAATGTGAGTTAGCATTAGAATGCTCATTAACTTACATACAGTAATCAATAGGAAAGGTACATTTACTGATAAATACCCGAATTGAAAAAAAAAATCATTAAAATTCACAGCAGCTCTACCTGGTGAACAGTTTGTTTGACCTTTTCACAAGGAACATGTCCACCAAGTTTCAGCTTAATCGGAATGACAGTTCTGGCGAATAAGTTGAAAATAGTGAAAACACACAAAAAAACATAAATATAAAGAACATGTAGTGCCACCTGGTGAACAGTTTGTTTGACCTTTTCACAAGGAACATGTCCACCAAGTTTCAGCTTAATCGGAATGACAGTTCTGGCGAAGAAGTTGAAAATAGTGAAAACACACAAAAAAACATAAATATAAAGAACATGTAGTGCCACCTGGTGAACAAAATAAGAACTAGGACTCCCCAGCAGTGTTCCTGTGTGATATCAAAGCAATTGGGTGAGCAGTTTTGGAGCAGATTTTTTAAGATTTGTCCAAAAAAAAAGAAGAAAAAGAAATTATAAAAAATCCAAACATCACTGGACCTTGACCATTTGAACTAACTTGGTACAGACCCACCGAAGGTACATTACTACCAAGTTTGAAGTAAATCTAGTTCATAGATTCACAGAAGAAATCAAAATGTGAATAAGCATTAGATTGCCCATTGACTTGCATATAGTAATCAATAGGAAAGGTACATTTACCAAAAAATACCCAAATTGAATAAATCATTAAAAATCAGGAATGCACAGCAGTGCCACGTAATGAACAAAGTTCTGTGTTTGACCCTTCCACAATTAACATATCCACCAAGTTTCAGCTTAATCTGAGTGACAGTTCTGGAGAAGAAGTTGAAAATACCAAAAACACACAAAAAACATAGAAAAATAGAAAAATTGCAGTGCTACCTGGTGAACAAATTAAGAACTAGAAGTCCCTAAGAGTGTTCCTGAGTGATATCAAAGCAATTGAATGGGCAACTTCAGAGAGGAAGTTTTTTTTTCAAATTTATCCCAAAAAACAAACAAAAAGAATCATCAAAAATAAAAAAAACACTAAGCCTGACCATTTGAACAAACTTGGTAGAGATCCACCCCAGGTACATAGTCACCAAGTCAATCTGGATGAGAATTTTGAAGAAGTCGAAAATGTGAATTAGCATTACAATGCCCATTGACTTGCATAGTAATCAATAGGAAAGGTGCATTTAGCAATGCATACCCAAATTGAAAATACTGTTAAAAATCAGGTATCGACAACAGTGCCACCTAGGGAACAACTGAGTTTGACCTTTCAATAAGGAACATATCCATCACCTGGTGAACATATTAAGAACTGGGATTCCCTGGGAGTGTTTCTGTGTGATATAAAAGCAATTGGGTGAGTGGTTTCAGAGAAGCAGATTTTTTAAGGTTTCCCAAAAATGAAAAAAAAAACAAAAGGATCATAATTATCCTTTGCTCAGCTGACATGCATCTGCTTATTTTAACAAATTTACCCCAAAATTTATGCAAAACTCAATGCAGTGTGATCATTTGAATAACATATGTAAACACCTATCAAAGGTACATTTCTACAAAGTGTGAGGAGTGTCCCTGTGCGATATCAAAGCAATTGGGTGAGTGGTTTCAGTAAAGATTTTTTAAGATTTGCCTAAAAAAACAACAAAAAAATTCATAAAAAAATCCAAAAATCAATAGAACGTGACCATTTGAAAAAACTTGGTAGAGACCCATCCAAGGCACATCCCCACCAAGTTTGAATTTAATCTGGCCAAAATTATTTAAGTTATAATCATTAAAAGAAACTGCCATGTTAAACTTTCCTACTAAAACTTTTTTAAAGATTTTTGAAAAAAAATCATAAAAAATAAAAAAAACTAGAACAGACTGATTTTCTAACAGAAAATCAAATGTCTCCCGGTGGAACACTTACATCTCTGAATAAGCTACAGGTGATAACAAATTACAAATGACCCAAGTTTACTTGAAAATTACAATCCTATTTTAGCTCTCACCTAGATATATTACTCTAGCAATTTTCATCAAGTTCTTCAAGACATTGCAGAGAAACCAATTTCACATAAATGACCCTGTGACCTTGAAAATTAGGTCAAGGTCACCCAAATACAATCCCATCCTTGGTCTTGCCTTGATACATAAGCCTACCAAGTTTCATCAAATTCCATCAAGTTGTTCATGACTTTTCGAACGGAAACCAATTTCACATAAGTGACCCTGTGACCTTGAGAATTTGCTCAAGGTCATCCAAATACAATCCCAACCTAGGTCTTGCCAAGGTACATTACCAAGTTTCATCAAATTCCATCAAGTTCTTCATGACTTATCGAACAGAAACCAATTTCACATAAGTGACCCTGTCACCTTGAGAATTCGCTCAAGGTCATCCAAATACATTCCCAACCTTGGTCTTGCCAAGATACATAATCCTACCAAGTTTCATCACATTCCATCAAGTTCTTCATGACTTATCGAACAGAAACCAATTTCACATAAGTGACCCTGTGACCTTGAGAATTTGCTCAAGGTCATCCAAATACAATCCCAACCTAGGTCTTGCCAAGGTACATTACCAAGTTTCATCAAATTCCATCAAGTTCTTCATGACTTATCAAACAGAAACCAATTTCACATAAGTGACCCTGTGACCTTGAAAATTAGGTCAAGGTCACCCAAACAAATTCCCAATTTAGGTCTTGCCTAGATACATAAGCCTACCAAGTTTCATCAAATTCCATCAAGTTCTTCATGACTTATTGCACGGAAACCAATTTCACATAAGTGACCCTGTGACCTTGAAAATTTGCTCAAGGTCATCCAAATACAATCCCAACCTAGGTCTTGCCTAGATGCATAATCCTACCAAGTTTCATCAAATTCCATGAAGTTCTTCATGACTTATCGCACGGAAACCAATTTCACATGAGTGACCCTGTGACCTTGAAAATTAAGTCAAGGTCACCCAAATACAATCCCAACCTAGGTCTTGCCTAGATACATAATCCTACCAAGTTTCATCAAATTCTGTCAAGTCCTTCAAGACTTATCGCACGGAAACCAAGTGTTGAAGAACCTGAACAACAACAACAACAACAACAACAACAACAACAAGAAGCGGAAGAAACGGGCACTAAACCAATATGTCCCCTGGCTTCCACCAGGAGACATAATCACTAGAGCATGGCCATTTGAACAGACTTAGTAGAGACCCACCCAAGGTATACTGGCACTAAGTTTGAAGTGAATTTGACGGACAGTCTTTTCAGAGAAGTCAAAAGTGTCAATTACCATAAGAAGGCCCATTGACTGGCATAGTAAGCAATAGAAAAGGTGCATTTACCGATAAGTACCAGAATTGAAGAAAAATTGTTAAAAAATCAGGAATCCACAGCAGTGCCACCTAGTGAACAACTTTGTTGGACCCTTCTACAAGGAAAATATCAACCACCTTTCAGCTTAATCTGAGTGACGGTTCTGGAGAAGAAGTCGAAAATAGCTATAACACACAAAATTTCATAAAAAAATAGAAAAAAATTGCAGCACCACCTGGTGAACAAATTCTTAGAGTCCCAGGGAGTGTTCCTGTGAGATATCAGAGAATTGGGTGAGTGGTTTCAGAGAAGATTTTTTAAGATTCCCCCCAATAACATACAAAAACAAAAAAAATCATGAAAAATCCAAAAATCTCTGGACCATGACCATTTGGACAAACTTGGTAGAGACCCACTAAAGGCACATCTCCACCAAGTTTGAAGTGGATCTGGATGACGTTTTTGAGAAGTCGAAAATGTGAATTGTGAATGGACGACGGCCAAACGACGGATACCTCACCCTCCTAAAAGCTCAGCTGAATTATCAGCTGACTAAAAAATCAAAACATCACTGGAGCGTGACCATTTGAACAAACTTGGTAGGGATTCACCCAGGGTACATCCCCACCAAGTTTGAAGTCAATCTGGAAGACGGTTTTGGAGAAGAAGTCAAAAATGTGAATCAGCATTAGAAGGTCCCTTGACTTACATAGTAATCAATAGGAAAGCTGCATTGACCGACAAGTACTTGAATTGAAAAAATTGTTAAAAATCAGGAATCCGCAGCAGTGCCTCATAGTGAATAATGTTATTTGACCCTTCTACAAGGAACATATCCACCACCTTTCAGCTTAATCTGAGTGATGGTTCTGGAGAAGAAGTCAAAAATAGCAAAAACACACAAAAAAAATCATAAAAAATCGAAAAGAATTCAGTGACAGCGCCACCTTGGGAACAAATTAAGAACTAGGAGTCCCTGCGAGTGTCCCTGTGGGATATCAAAGTAATTGGGTAATTCATAACAAATATAAAAATCAATGGAGCGTGACCATTTGAACAAATTTGGTAAAGACCCACCTAAGGCATATCCCCACCAAGTTTGAAATCAATCTGGATGACGGTTTTGGAGAAGAAGTCAAAAATGTGAATTAGCATTAGAATTTCCATTGACTTGCATAGTATTCAGTAAGAAAGCTGCATTGACTGACAAGTACCTGAATTGAAAAAATCGTTAAAAAACTGGAATCCACAGCAGTGCCACCTCGTGAACAACTCTGTTTGGCCCTTCTACAAGGAACATATCCACCAAGTTTCAGCTTAATCTGAGAGATGGTTCTGGAGAAGAAGTTGAAAATAGCAAAATCACACAAAAAAATCATTAAAAAATAGAAAAAAAAATCCAGCGCCACCTGGGGAACAAATTAAGAACAAAGAGTCCCTGGGAGTGTCCCTGTGGGGTATCAAAGTAATTGGGTGGACAGTTTTGGAGAAGATTTTTTAAAAAAATTTACCCCAAAAAAGAAAAAAAAATTCATAGAAAATATAACAAGAGGGCTGTGTGAACAGCCCGTCCCTCAGCTGATCTTGACATTCATCACACTTGCAGCTCTATGAACTTGGGAAAGGATCAAGTACACCATGTTCTGAGTAAGTCTGACCTTTATAGAAGAACACCTACATGTGCAACATCAAAGTTCAAGTAATTCTCAAGTTATAATGAAGTGTAAAATTCATGTATGTTGCACTGTGACCCCACAAAGGAGGTGAAGGTCATTCATGTACTGTCTCAGCATGACCTTCATACAGAATAATTAACATGTGTAGCTAACTCAAAACAGATCTCAAGTTATCAAGTAAACAATAAATTTCGTGTCAGTTGTCCTGGGAATTAGCATTAGAATGCCCATTGACTTACATAGTAATCAATAGGAAAGCTGCATTGAACGATAAGCATCCGAAATGAAAATCCTTAAAAATCAGGAATCCAAAGCAATGCCACCTAGTAAACAACTGTTTGACCCTTCCACAACAATATATCATCCATCACATTTCAGCTTAATCTGAGGGATGGTACTGACAAGTGAAAAATAGCAAAACCATACAAAAAAAATCATTTAAAAAATTGCAGCGCCACCTGGTGAACAAATTGGGAACTAGGTGTCCCTGGGAGTGTCTATGTACGATATCAAAGCAATTGGGTGAGCGGTTTCAGAGGAAAAGAATTTTGCAGGTTTGCCCCCCAAAAAAACAAAAAAATTCATAAAAAATCCAAAAATCAATGGAGCATGACCATTTGAATACACTTGGTAGAGATCCACCTAAGGCACATCCCCACCAAGTTTGAAGTAAAGCTGGTCAATATTATTAAAGTTATGACCATTACAAGAAATTCCCATGTTAAGTTTTCTTATTAAAACTTTTGTTTTCCAATTAAAACTTTTGTAGAGATTTTTGAAAAAAAATAATTAAAAAATCCAAATTCATTGGAACATGACCATTGGAACAAACCTGGTAGACACCCACCCAAGGTACATTCCCACCAAGTTTGAAGTAAATCTGGATGATGGATTTGGAAAAGAAGTCGAAAATGTAAATTAGCATTGAAATACCCATTGACTTACATGGTAATCAATAGGAAAGGTGCATTTACCCCAAATGAGCCGACCTGAAAAAATCATTAAAAATCAGGAATCTGCAGCATTCCCACATAGTGAACAACTTTCTTTTGCCCTTCAATTAGGAACATATCCACCAAGTGTAAGCTTAATCTGAGTGACGATTCTGGAGAAGTCGAAAATATCTACAGTAAAACCTGTAAAACCGAACACCTCCGACTACCGAACACCTCTCACTTCCGAACACTTTTTTTCGGTCCCAAATGATTTACATGTTATTTAATAGGAGACCTGGGTGTTCAAACCTGTCACTACCGAACACCTCTCACTTATGAACACCGAACACCTGATTTGGGTCCCAAACCCCAAAATGAACCTGTCACTACCGAACACTCTCATGATATTTTGTAATACCAGCAGTTAAGTAACATCAGGAAGTCTTTCATACACAAAAATTTAGTAGTTTTGAACATAAATCTGTAAATCTATTTAATTTGTGTGCTCTTTTTGTTTGTTTGTTTGTTTGTTTAAATTGTCATTGTACAAAGTTTGAATTAAAAATATGTTGACCAGAATAAACTCCATAACAGTAGATTCTTCTTCCCCCTGGCTAATTTACTCATTTATCTTACTTAGACTCATGTGGATTGACTTTGACATGTTTATGTTGACTGAGTATTCCTTTTAAGTGAACAAAAACATTTCTGATTCCAGCTATTCTAAGCAGGGACAGGATTAAACACCTATAGGTATCATTCAGGCATTATACTCAGCTCTGTCTCTAATTGAATAGGTCTGACATGTTCCTTGTTCACTGATTATTTCTTCAAAGTGATCAGGGTATGGTGTCCATTGCAGCTTGTTTTAGGTGTTCTAAAACACAAGACAGGATTAACACAAATATCACTCATGTGTTAAACTCAGCTCTGTCTCTGATTGAATGGGTCTGGCATACTCATTGTTATCTGATTACCCCCTCAAAGCAAAGCCACATGTCTCTTTCTGTCAGGAAATGTCACCCTCACAATGTTGTGCATGATATTACATTACACGTACATGTATTTGGCAAAAAGGGAAGGAAAAAATGTAGAATAAAGCAATTATTTTAACTTTATCTTGATGTTAAATTATTTGAATGCTTGGCGGTATGAATGAAACTGTATGAAAGCAAATGTATTAAAAGGAAGAGTTGTGTGTGCAAGACCCTTGACTGTTAACAACTAGGCCTGAAAGACATTCCGGGTACATGTATGTAGTCATATTCCCTACCCTAATTACCAACCCTCCGACTACCGAACACCTCTGACTACCGAACACTTTTGCTGGGTCCCCAAAGTGTTCGGTAGTGACAGGTTTTACTGTATAGCACACAAAAATTCACCAAAAAAAATTAGAAAAAAACTGCAGCGCCACCTGGTGAACAAATTAACAACAAGGAGTCCCTAAATGTCTTCCTGTGTGATATCAAAGCATTTGGGTAGGCAGTTTCGGGGAAGAAGATTTTTTAAGAATTGTCCAAAAGAAAGAACAAAAAAATTCATTAAAAATCCAAAAATCACTGGAACATGACCACGTGAACAAAATTGGTAGAAACCCCACCCAAGGTACCTTGCCACCAAGTTTGAAGTTAATCTGGATGACGGTTTTGGAGAAGTCAAAAATGTGAATTAGCATTAGAATGCCCATTGACTTCCATAGTAATCAATAGGAAAGCTGCACTGACCAACAAGTACCCAAATTGAAAAAATCGTTAAAAATCAGGAATCCGCAGCATTCCCACATAGTGAACAACTTTGTTTGACCCTACTACAAGGAACAAATCCACCAAGTTTCAGCTTAATCTGAGTGATGGTTCTGGAGAAGAAGTCGAAAATAGCTATAACACACACAAATTCATAAAAAATTAGGAAAAAATTGCAGCGCCACCTGGTGAACAAATTAAGAACTACGAGTTCCAGGGAGTGTTTCTGTGTGATATCAAAGCAATTGGGTGAGCGGTTTCGGAGAAGAAGATTTTTTAAGATTTACACAAAAAAGAACAAAAAAATTCATTAAAAATCCAAAAATCACTGGACTGTGACCATTTGAACAAACTTGGTAGAGACCCACCCAAGGCACATCTCCACCAAGTTTGAATGGAAATCTGGCTGACGGTTTTTGAGAAGAAGTCGAAAATGTGAATTGTGTACTTCGGACGGACGACGGACGGACGGACGATGGACAGACGACGGACAACAGACCCTCAAAAAACCTCTGCTGACTGACAAGTCAGCTGAGGTAAAAATTAGAAAAAAATGCAGCACCACCTGGTGAACAAATTAAGAACAAGGAGTCCCTATGTGTCTTCCTGTGTGATATCAAAGCAATTGGGTAAGCAGTTTCGGAGAAAAAGATTTTTTAAGATTTGTCCAAAAAAAGAACAAAAAAATTCAACAAAAACCAAAAAATCACTTGAGCATGACCATTTGAACAAACCTGGTAACTGCTTGGATTTCCGAGAAAAGAATCAGGAAAGAATCATTGGATTCACTGACATATTATGTGGTGCATACATTTTCCCATAAAATTCTCTAAAATCTCATAAAATGTACAGCTGTTCATAGAATAAAATATAGACACATCAATCTCCATGTCTGATTGTAGAATGATTAATTGTATGACATGAGAGGCGGGATGAGAAAAAGGCAGTGCAACAGTGTTAAAGGCAATAAACTTTCTGACTTGACCAACAGCATGTAATTGTTGGGAAACTTGGTACATATGTGCTCCATTTATCATGACCAATATCATCATTATCAGGTGATGAAGGGGGGTGTGTGTGTGTGTGTGTGTGTGTGTGTGTGTGTGTACACAGTCAGGCCGCGTTTATCTGGCACCATCTGTTTTTGGTCATTTTGCCGCATTAACAAGGCTGCCAGATTAACAAATCACAGTATAATTCACCAGGATACATAGAGAATAAGAGACCAAATTTGCACCTAACAATGAGTAAATAAAAACATAATCACATACACTTATTACAAATCATATGAAATTTTAATAACGAAACGTGCAAATTATAGGCAAAAAGCCCCCCCCCCCCCCCCCACTTCATTCAGTGTATTTATATCCATATGTGCAATTAATGTTACGTTCAAAATTACCGGAGCGAGCGAGCATAAATGTCCCAACCCCAATGTTAATCTCACACACGTATTTGGACATATTTTGCCCTTAATAGCTTATTTTGGCACCAAGAAATCCGAAATCTTTTTTTGTTTACTGCGCTCCCTTTTCATATCTTTTAACTGTTCTTCGATGTGCGAAACTTTTGTTACCTCGTCACCACAAAATCCCTCATTGGATTCTGGCCATTGCAATAAAATTTAACCATTTAAGGCGGGAACAATTAAACGTCTAATCAACTCGGAACTTGTTTGGAACACGTCAGGTGATTGTTGATTTCGCGGTACAGCGCAATCAGGTATGTTATTGCAAGGTATATGGTCCATAGAATATCAAGTGACGGATTAAAGAGGCAAACGACATTGAAAAAAGCCCTTTTGTTCTGCAATTAACATGCCGGTGACGAAATTCAAGGGTGCCGGATTATCGTGTAGTAAATCAATGGGGGAAATCCGTTCACAGCTCATTGCTGCTGAATTTCAAGGGTGCCGAATTATCAAGTGACGGTTAAAGGCGGCCTGACTGTATATGTCATTTGTTGCTTTAGTCAGTATTAAGACATATCTCTAATTATTGAGAGATATCTCTGAGTTGATTTAAAGATATTTTTAAATATATGTAATACTTTCTGGCATGTCTAAATATGTGAAGACATCTCTAAATCGTTCTACAGATATCTATGGGTGCTCTTTTACTATTTATTCCAGATTTATTCATATCAAAAATTCATTTATTAATATCAAGAATTCATTTATTGATATCTATAATCATTTATTGATATCTATAAATCAATTTCTTGATGTGAAGAAATCCTTTCTCTTTATTGCTATCAATATTTTGGTTTTTGACATCAAGAAATAGCAGGAATTTTTGAGAGCAATAATTCAAATTATTGATATAAATAAATCTGCTTGAGTTCTTAATGACAATAAATAATTATACATATCAATAAATGAATTATTGACATCAATAAATGTGGAATAAATAGTAAAAGGGTGCCCCACAGGTATCTTTAAAGCATTTAAGATATCTCTAAACGCTGATTAAACAAGATACGACATTCCATAATATGTATATATATATATATGTATATATATATATATATATATATATATATATATACATACACAGGCATGTGCAATTGGACAATGATCATAACATACCCTACATCAAAACTTTTGTGTTTTATCAGTTGTTACAAAGTATCACTTATGCAAGCTGTGACTATATTATATGTGCCATGTGTACATATGATAGTGTACATATGTTTAAAGTTATGCAAGCAATGTCCCAGATCCTCACCCCACACATAAGAGCAGCCACTCTGCCCTGCTCTACCTGTCCATATTTATCTGTTTGTAATTCTGACACAAGGTCTGGCTAGATCTGACGGCACTTCAGTAAGGCTGGTCGGTCTTTGTCTCCATGCTTCCAGTACTGACGGGCTGAAATACATTCAGCTGGGCAAACGATGTAATGAACTTGATATCAGTGCTATGTACAGTAGACCCCCTCTTGTAAAGACCGCCACCCCACCCCCAAGGTAAGAGGCCACCCCCTCTACAGAGGCCACATCTCCATCATGTCCATACATCAAGTATGGTATCTTCATTTTATTTTCCCCCTCAAGAGAGGCCACCCCTTTCAGAAGGTCACATTTCTGGTGCACTTGGGGTGTGGCCATATAAGAAGGGGACCAATGCACAGATGTATCTGCATTAATTTGAAAACACGAATACTATGCTTCCAAATTGCAGGAATATTGCCATTTAATAGCTGGCATGCCCACTGTCTCAAGAACAGATGAGGCGGAGGAAACCATGGTTATCCTAATCAGCTCGTGCTGTTCTCCAGGACCCGAGGCAAAGGGTCCAGCACACACTAGCTCTCTCACAGCTGTGGTGGGCCCCTGATCCTGGATATATCCCCCTACACTCATTGCTTGTAATCCCCTTTCCCCCCTTCAAAAAAAAAAACAAACAAACAAACAAACAACCCCCCCCCCCCAAAAAAAAATACATTCCCTCATACACCCTATCCCCGCCTCTAAGACTCAGGCATTTCCCATGGGGGACCCAATGGGAGCCCTTATAAGGGCTACCACCATTCCCTCTCCTACTTGCACTCTGAAATTCTAATTTACCCTGTCGCTAACAAGCCCTATCAATTCATTTTTTTTCTCCCAGCACCATACCACGTAGTCCTGTACACTTTTAGTACCTTTCCCGCCTCCCAGAAAGCCACCCTTCAAACCTAAAACCCATGCTACATGTTCCTCTTCCTCTTAACACTGAACCTCTTCTAGACCCTTGTTATAGTCTTCCCTGTGCCACTTTCCGATAAATTATTCTCTTATCTCTCTATATGCATCACACTACAACAGCTAATGATCCACTGTCTCATCTGCCTCTTGTCTACATACCTTACATTTACCATTACTACCTGTTGTCCACTTCTGTTTTCTCTTTTCTAGATTGATCACTCCTGCCCTACTTTGAAAAAGCCTGAATCCCTTCCCTCGATCCCAACACACTTTTCTTTGGCTTTTATAGTACCTTGTATGCTTATAATGTACTCTTTTCCCTGACTTCTCTTTTCCAGTTTTCTTTCCTGCCCTCTGTAACAGTCCTACTATATACACTTTCCAGTCGCCAAGCTCATCATATCCTTTCAATTCATATCTTTCTGCCAACTTTTTTATGTCTTTGACCCATCTTGTTAGTTCCTTGACTACTTCACTGTAAACTTTCCTGCACCACCTGTCTTCATTTACTGCTTGTAGATACCCCCAGTACTTAAGCTTTGCTTTGGCAATTCTGTCTGTGATTTCATTCCTTCCAAACTCTCCTAGGACTGCTTCTGTTGCTGTGCATGGTGGTGCTCCCAGTATCCATTTCCCCATCTCATTCTGAGCTTTCTCCATTCCCTGGATATCTCCCTCACTTATTGAAATCTGGGTCAGTTGTAACGTTTCAGCTACCTGCCAGCTGAGCACAGGGACATCTTCAACCTCTTGTCATGAAACAAAATTTTTGACAAATGACAGAAAGATTGCATACTCGTGTTTGTACACACAGTCTTGCACTGAGCTGTCTCACCCATAATCTCTGCTGTACATGTAGTCCACTCAAAAAACAAACTGATACTACTTCAAGAAAAACACCCTGTTATTTAGTATTTCTCCATATTTTGTGGTTGAGGAACATGTTAATGCTCTCAAAACAAAGAATAATAAGTTCACAAATCTACGTTTAAATTGTGCTTTTCTCACTGATAAATTTGATCAACGTAATTAAGGTCCTAGTTAATTATCTGAAGAATAACTGATATATTATATCCAGTGACCTCAACAGGATTTTGATGAAGACGCCAACTCTTTCACATACAAACTCACAGCTATAGTTAAATTACTCAACAACAAATATAGTCACATTGTAATTACAGGTAAATTTAACATTGATTTGCTCAGAATCGATGAGAAGAACATTGGAAACACTTATTTTGATGCAGTCTTGGTTATTTCCTATAAATAATCCGATCTGCAAGACTACCTTAAATGCTTGTGGCATTCTATTAAGACACCTTATTTTAAGAAATTGTCAAAACTGAATCATTCTCCGACTATAGAACTTTTAAAATCATATTTCTAACCATTTTTCATTCATATCTTTATACTGTATAAGTTCCTTCATAAAATCAGCATTAATTAAATGAATTTTCTTAAATGCTTCATACTACTACCACCAGTACAGTCGTCCCCCTCTTGAGAATCCAATTGTCAATACAGCAAGGGTAGTCTTTGCATTATATTTTCCCCGTCATGATAGGACACCCCTCTTTTAAGGCAAGATTTCTGGTGCATTTGGGGTGGCCTCATAAGAGGGGGACCACTGTACAGATTCCATGGATTATATTCAACACAATGCTACCAGTGAGTTAATGGGCAAGACTGTAAATATGGACAAGAGTGAAACTCAGGTCAGTATATTTATCGACTTATCAAAAGCATTTGACATACCTGACAACAAAATATTAATGCAAAAACTAGAATATAATGCTATGACCAGCACTGCTGTTTGTTCTTCATATAAATAATTTACCCACAGAATCCAACAGTTTTAAACCATTAATTATGCTGATGATACAACATATCTCAGTACTCTTTAAGTTCTACAATTTTCTGATATTACCTGAAATGTGACCTATAAACACAAATGATAAGTGATACATGTACATTCAGGTTGCTCAGTCTGGAAGCAGGGCTTCTTTTTTTGAGCAAGGCTTCTAAGTGATGTAGTTTTAATGGTATCCCAGCAAATTTGTCTGGTAAGTATGGTATCTGTTTCTGCAAAATCTGAAGGTGTCCCAAACTGACACCAAAAGGAAAGTAGATTTACGAGTTTCTTAATACTTTTGCACCTTTATTCTTGTGTAACTTTTTGAGAAACAATATGAATATGATACACCCTTCAGAGAAACAATGAATCCAAACATATTGGGCGGTGCTTACAGTTGCCACAGGCTGGTTGTGTTGCCAACTCTACATATTTGTGGATCAACACTGAGCCATGGACAAGGATTTCAAACTTCTTTTTTATTGAAAGTCATATGACTTTCTATATTAGAATCAGTTCTGGCGATAGGTATGGTATTCATGCACACAAGTTGAATTTTAACTGTGCACATTTCTGTTTGGAAAGTGAAGAGTCCTGAAATTGGCAAATGAGCCCAAATCACAATGCATTCACAATCATACATGCGACCCCAAAAAATAGTGCAATGTATTAAAGTAAAAAATGCAAGTGAAATAATCCTCTGTATTAAAATGCGGAAAACATTTTGCATCCTGGCATGTCATGAAATGTATAAATACTTCTTTAAACGAATAAACAAGCACAAATCCTATTATATAACATGAATATGACCAAAAGAAGTGCGTACGTGTTTGCCTGTCTCCTGTAAGATCGTGCACAAGGTTGCTACTACAACCGAACATATGCAGAATTTTCACATCATACTTTCATAAAAAGACATCGATGGAACAAATCTAGACACAGATAAAGGCAGGAATGAAAATTCTGTACGCAAGGCAAGGAAAATACGTAAATTCCATCACCGCAAAGTGACAAAGTTGAGCCTAAGATTTGCGTTAACACGATGTGTTGTTGATCCGTCTCACTCTCAGATATGTAACATCACCATGTTTTTAACCAAAGATTGTTGTTTTAATTTTCTTAAAATGTGTGAAAGGAAAAAATCTGTACAAGTGAACAAGAGAGAAATGAAATTTATGACCAAAGGTGGGCAAAAATATACGCACATAACGGAAAACAATGCCCGGGCTCGTGTCTGTTTGCATTCGCTTGTGTTGGCCGGGTTGTGTTTGTTAACTTCGACACTAATTCTTGATGTCATTGGGTTTTGGTGACCTTGGGCCACAGGGACTTAATTATAGCACACTTGGACCCTTTTTGAGACCTTCCTTATTAGAGGTGGACATGTGTGTAGTCTTACCTGGTTAAATTGTAAATCATCAGGCGCATGTATCTTGTAGGAAATTACATTAAATTCACTGTTTTTAACATACAAAAAAAAAATTAAAAAATACAAAAACGAACAAGAGGGCTGTGTGAACAGCCCGTGCCTCAGCTGATCTTGACATTCATCACACTTGCAGCTCTATGAACTTGGGAAAGGATCAAGGACACCATGTTCTGAGTAAGTCTGACCTTTATAGAAGAACACTTAGATGTGCAACATCAAAGTTCAAGTAGTTCTCAAGTTATAATGAAGAGTAAAATTCATGTATGTTGCACTGTGACCCCACAAAGGAGGTGAAGGTCATTCATGTACTGTCTCAGCATGACCTTCATACAGAATAATAAACATGTGAAGCTAACTCAAAACAGATCTCAAGTTATCAAATAAACAGTAAATTTCGTGTCAGTTGTCCTGGGAATTAGCATTAGAATGCCCATTGACTTACATAGTAATCAATAGGAAAGCTGCATTGAACGATAAGCATCCGAAATGAAAATCCTTAAAAATCAGGAATCCAAAGCAATGCCACCTAGTAAACAACTGTTTGACCCTTCCACAACAATATATCCATCACATTTCAGCTTAATCTGAGGGACGGTTCTGAGAACAAGTGAAAAATAGCAAAACCATACAAAAAATTCATTTAAAAAATTGCAGCGCCACCTGGTGAACAAATTGAGAACTAGGTGTCCCCGGGAGTGTCTATGTACGATATCAAAGCAATTGGGTGAGCGGTTTCAGAGGAAAAGAATTTTGAAGGTTTGCCCCCAAAAAGAATAAAAAGAATCATAAAAAATCAAAAAATCAATAGAGCATGACCATTTGAACACACTTGGTAGAGATCCACCTAAGGCACATCCCCACCAAGTTTGAAGCAAATCTGGTCAATATTATTAAAGTTATGACCATTACAAGAAATTCCCATGTTAAACTTTCCTATTAAAACTTTTGTAGAGATTTTTGAAAAAAAATCATTAAAAAATCCAAATTCATTGGAACATGACCATTGGAATAAACCTGGTAGACACCCACCCAAGGTACATTCCCACCAAGTTTGAAGTAAATCTGGATGATGGTTTTGGAGAAGAAGTCGAAAATGTAAATTAGCATTAGAATACCCATTGACTTACATGGTGATCAATAGGAAAGGTACATTTACCCCCAAAGGAGCCGAATTGAAAAAATCATTAAAAATCAGGAATCCGCAGCACTCCCACATAGTGAACAACTTTGTTTGGCCCTTCCATTAGGAACATATCCACCACGTGTAAGCTTAATCTGAGTGACAGTCCCGGAGAAGAAGTCGAAAAGAGCTATAACACACAAAAATTCACAAAAAATTAGAAAAAAACTGCAGCGCCACCTGGTTAACAAATTAACAACCAGGAGTCCCTAGATGTGATCCTGTGTGATATCAAAGCATTTGGGTAAGCAGTTTCGGAGAAGATTTTTTAAGATTTGTAGAATAAAAAACAACAAAAAATTCATTAAAATTCCAAAAATCACTGGAGCATGACCATGTGAACAATATTGGTAGACACCCACCCAAGGTACATTGCCACCAAGGTTGAAGTTAATCTGGATAACGGTTTTTTTGGAGAAGTCAAAAATGTGAATTAGCATTAGAATGCCCATTGACTTCCATAGTAATCAATAGGAAAGCTGCATTGACCGACAAGAACCAGAATTGAAACAAGAGGGCTGTGTGAACAGCCCATGCTCAGCTGATCTTGACATTCATCACACTTGCAGATCTATGAACTTGGGAAAGGATCAAGGTCACCCATGTTCTGAGTAAGTCTGACCATCATAAAAGAACACTAACATGTGCAACATCAAGGTTCAAGTAGTTCTCAAGTTATAATGAAGAGTAAAATTCATGTATGTTGCACTGTGACCCCAGAGACAAGGTCAAAGTCATTCATGTACTGTCTGAGCATGACCTTCATACAAAAACATTAACATGTGCAGCATCACAGTACTAACTCAAAACAAATCTCAAGTTATCAAGTAAACAGTAAATTTTGTGTCAGTTGTCCTGTGAATTAGCACTAGAATGCCCATTGACTTACATAGTAATCAATAGGAAAGCTGCATTGATCGATAAGTACCCGAGTTGAAAATACTTAAAAATCAGGAATCTAAAGCAGTGCCACCTAGTAAACAACTTTGGTTGACCCTTCCACAAGAACATATCCATCACATTTCACTTTAATCTGAGTGACGGTTCTGAGAACAAGTCAAAAATAACAAAACCATATAAAAAATTCATAAAAAAAAAAAAAAATAGAAAAAATTGCAGTGCCACCTGGTGAACAAATTGGGAACTATGTGTCCCTGGAAGTGTCTATGAACGATATCAAAACAATTGAGTGAGCAGTTTCAGAGGTGAAGAGTTTTTAAGGTTTGCCCCCAAAAAACCCCCAAAATTCATAAAAATTCCAAAAAATCAATAGAGCGTGACCATTTGAACAAACTTGGTAGAGATCCACCCACGGCACATCCCCACTAAGTTTGAAGTCAATCTGGCCAAAATTATTTAAGTTATAACCATTACAAGAAATTCCCATGTTAAAACTTTCCTATTAAATCTTTTTGATTTTTGAAAAAAAAATCATAAAAAAACCCCAAAATTCATTGGAACATGACCATTGGAACGAACTTGGTAGACCCCCACCCAAGGTACATCCCCACCAAGTTTGAAGTTAATCTGGATGACGGTTTTGGAGAAGAAGTCCAAAATGGGAATTAGCATTAGAATGCTCATTGACTTCCATAGTAATCAATAGGAAAGCTGCAGTGACCGATAAGTACCCGAATTGAAAAAATCGTTAAAAATCAGGAATCTGCAGCATTCCCACATAGTGAACAACTTTCTTTGACCCTTCTACAAGGAACATATCCACCATGTTTCAGCTTAATCTGATTAATGGTTCTGGAGAAGAAGTCAAAAATAGCTATAACACACAAAAATTCATAAAAAATTAGTAAAAAATTGCAGCGCCCCCTGGTCAACAATTAAGAACACAGAGTCCCTAGGTGTCTTCCCGTGTGATATCAGAGCGATTGAGTAAGCGCTTTTGGAGAAAAAGATTTTTTAAGATTGTCCAAAAAAAGAACAAAAAAATTCATTAAAAATCCAAAAATCACTGGAGCATGACCATTTGAACAAACCTGGTAGACACCCACCCAAGGTACATCCCCACCAAGTTTGAAGTTAATCTGGATGACGGTTTTGGAGAAGAAGTCCAAAATGGGAGTTAGCATTAGAATGCTCATTGACTTCCATAGTAATCAATAGGAAAGCTGCATTGACCGATAAGTACCCGAATTGAAAAAATCGTTAAAAATCAGGAATCTGCAGCATTCCCATATAGTGAACAACTTTGTTTGACCCTTCTACAAAGAACATATCCACCATGTTTCAGCTTAATCTTAGTGACCGTTCTGGAGAAGAAGTCGAAAATAGCTAAAACACACAAAAATTCATAAAAAAATAGAAAAAAATTGCAGCGCCACCTGGTGAATAAATTAAGAACTAGGTGTCCCAGGAAATGTTTCTGTGTGATATCAAAGTAATTGGGTGAGCGGTTTCGGAGAAGAAGATTTTTTAAGATTTGCCCAAAAAAGAACAAAAAAATTCATTAAAAATCCAAAAATCAATGGACCGTGACCAATTGAACAAACTTGGAAGACACCTACCCAAGGCACATCCCCACCAAGTTTGAAGTGGATCTGGCTGACGGTTTCAGAGAAGAAGTCGAAAATGTAAATTGTTGAGGGACGACGGACGGATGGACGGAGGACGGACGAAGGACCATAAGATAAGCTCAGCTGACTGACAAGTCAGCTGAGCTGAAAATCGTTAAAAATCAGGAATCCACAGCATTCCCGCATAGTGAACAACTTTGTTTGACCCTTCTACAAGAACATATCCACCATGTTTCAGTTTAATCTGAGTGATGGTTCTGGGAAAGAAGTCGAAAATAGCTATAACACACAAAAATTCATAAAAAATTAGGAAAAAATTGCAGCGCCACCTGGTGAACAAATTAAGAACTAGGAGTCCCAGGGAGTGTTCCTGTGTGATATCAAAGCAAATGAGGCTGCTGTCACATAACACTTTGTCTGCCGTTATATAACATCTGATATATCACGATGACCATTCTTTTTGCTGTACATCCCCCCACTTAGTTTAGTTCATTTAATCAAGCAAGTACAGCAAATGTTCACAAAATATCTTTCAAGAAAATGCAATTACTTTGGTTCCGCGTTCTTATAGTAGTTACAGTGGTTGATAATATATGGCGCAGTAAGTACATATGTGCTCCCTATCCCACCTGCAGCTAAAACTGCGACAACCAAATGTAGCAAAGCTAAAAAACCTTATCATGGCATTACTCCACAATTATAATTCCAATGATCCTCACATATGTAATGAGAAGTTGCTGCAAGTGCATTCATTGACACACTTGGTAAACAATCCTCCAGATGACTGCAACCACTGAACAAGTGTCAAGACACTGAATCAGTGAGTATGTGCTATAAAATTAAAAATAGGCCCACCCATGCCATGGCATTCAATTCCTCCAGCTCCACACCCAAAATAAACTTTGCTAAGTACTGCCACAATTGTTGTATGGGCCTTGCACATAAAGAATGGAAACCTCTGTACCGTAAAAATAATCCAGACAGAACACAAACTATCATGAAAATCACACAGCACATGGTGAATTTGCCTGCTTGTCATCATCGTTCACTTTCAACCGTGATTTATTGATGTCACATGACCTCATTCAGCCAATTACATTTGTTGGACATCGTTTGTCTGGGGCTGCCCTAGAAGGTTTTTCAAAAGGCTTCCAAAAAGCTGTATCTGCAGGATAGCCAAATGTACGCCCAAGACACAATTATAATATACTTCGGTCTCTCTTTTTTATAATCAATATTTTGAGCCTAGGCCTATTTGGAAGCTTGTAACTTAAAGCACTACAATCTTCACATCTACGGCCCCCCAAATAGGGCCTCACTCATATCCAAAACAGTCAATTCTGCAGTGGAGGGAGTACGCAAGCAAACAGAAACGGCATAAACAAAAGTGATCATAACGGGTGAAAATAGGCCATTTAATCCCTTTTTTTGCATCAAATTTAGGGGATTTTCAACTTGAAACCATATTATAATTGGATTAAGTGTGGCATGGCATTGATTGTTGCCAATATATCACTCAGGAAGCGGTGAGACTGTTGGATCACTCCCTGATCTGACTTCCATCTCACTGCCTCCTTTGTGATATACATGTATTGGCAACAATCAATGCCATGCCATACTTAATTCCTTAATCAGTGACTAATCTGTTGATGTATAATAAAACCTCCCTATACTGAACACCCTTGGGATGGGAAAAAAGTGTTCGGTATAGGGAGGTTTGCATACATTTGAAGTACATAGTATATATTTGTGACCAAGAAATGGTGTTCAGTATAACGAGGTGTTCGGTATACAGAGGTGTTCAGTTAGAGAGGTTTTACTGTCTTGTAGTTTAATTGGGGGGTGGGGGGGGGTGTTTACAATTGCCACAGGCTGGTTGTGTTGCCAACTATTTGTGGATCAACATTGAGCAAGCTGGGACAAGGTTCTCAAACAGTTCAGTCTTTTGCTGTCAGAACATGAGGTTATTGTTGATCAACCTTGAGCAAGCTGGGACAAGGTTCTCAAACAGTTCAGTCTTTTGCTGTCAGAGCATGAGGTTATTGATTCTGAATCTAGGCACAATTCACTAACACAATCAGACAGTCAGTGCAGATTGACTGTCTGCTGAACAAACTGCAGTTGAAGGCATTGTTCATGCAGATGAATGTAACGGTGCACTCATGGGATCTCTTGTAAATATGAGCCTGGGTAAGAATCAGGCAAGCTCTACTTCCAAACAGGCAAAGACTTTTCAGACACAGGTTTGTGTACAGTTATAGCTTTGCCTGAGGAAGTAATCAGACTGGAAGAGAATTTCAAAATCACAGCCATTGGGACAGCTTGAACACAGTGGACCAAGCATCATGTCGTTGGCAGTTATATTAACTTACAGTCATCCAGAGTACACAAGATCATCAAACACTTGAATGATGCTGGTATAGGATGGCTGGGGTATGTACTTATTGGGCCCACCATAGTGATGCCTGCATGGCACAGTGGGTCAGTCACATCACCATCAGCCAGGCCTCATCAATTTAATGGATCTTATCCATTGCTTGATTTTCATCTCCTGTGGTATTGTAAGCACACTGCATGTAAGAAGGGCATTAGTCATGTAGCATTACCTATCGACCACCATTGCCAAGACCTTTGTGTCTGGGCATGACATCCAAGAAATTCAGCTGAGTTTCACTCACTCGATCCTGAAAACCTGAGGCACCATCTCTCGGTTCTTGTGGAACTGATGGTGACTCAGTGTGCACTGCAATTGTGCTTTACGCACGCGCTATAATGTGGAAAATCTTTTCTCAGCAGTCTGGGAATCTAAGAATACCTAGATAGCTGATTTCTGTGATTGGATACCACTGAAAAAGCAAGTGCAAAGTTGGTCTTTTCACATGTGCTTAAATTTTCAAGATGCCATCCCAACAAACAGAACGCAGAGAGAGGGAAATCAGTGCAAACCAGGCTATTGCCTCCTTTCTGAGGCAGTCCATTAATGCTGATCCAGTGACCACTTTGTCTGCATTCTCATCCTTATTGGATCGCGATCAAAAGTTGGACTCACAGAACCACTATATGGCGGCTTGGGATGACCATCCTCACTGCTATGGTTGTTGCCTGCAGTTGAGTCAAGTTTGCTCTCGTGAGCGAACATGCAGATACTGCCAGGATTGGGAAGAAAACAAATAGCTGCTCTGTGAGCAGGCACAGTGAAAGTCTGACCGTGCAAGGCATAGGTGGCAGGTTGCAGAGCCACCAAATGCCAAGCCGGGATGACTAACTTCGGTTCATCCGCAGTCTCATGTGGCTGATGGGAAAGAGGATAGACTTGCTTGTGCTTGTCCGCAGTCCCAGATGACGGATGTCTCTACTCCTGATACCCATTGGGAGGAAGTGAAGAGACGTCAGTGTCGCAAGTCGAATAGCAAGCGATCACCACATGGGGATCTTGTGCAAAAGATTGTGCCCCAAATGACCGCCACATCTGCTCTTGGCACTTATCCAAAGGTTGTCCATGCTTTGGAGGTGAAATAACAGAGCATGATGCAGCAGGCTGAGATCACTAATGTTTATTGTTTGCCCCCTCTCAGCAGGCTGTTTCTTCTTCAGTCTCTGCACCAAAGAAATTAGCAAGCATAAATTGCAGCTGTGGAGATCTTGGTCCTTCAGGTCTGAGCGCTCGGACAAGCAGCAGTCACACAAACTGGTGCATCCAGAGTGGAAACCTACAGGTGCCTGCCCAGGTATTCTGAAACCTCGGCCAGTCCAAGCTCTGGGACCATAAGTTCGAGAACTACGGGAAGCTAGCCCCTCCATCAGTCCAAAGGCTCAGACTATAGGCCTGGAGTGCCCGCTAAAGCATAGGTGCCTTTGCAAACTTCCAGAGCTCCCTGGTCCCATAGTTCGGATCCTAAGTCTTGGCATGGGGGAACTTGGAGGAAGATACCTAGACCAGGGAGGGAGCCTTCTGCTGTCAGTGGGTCTTCGGTCCTGGTGGTGTTGGCACCTTTGGTCTGGGCGAAACCTCCTGTTCCCCCAACAGCAGTAGTGGCAGTCCCTTCTGCACCTCTGGCGGCTTTGCCCTAGAGTGAGACAGTTGGCGATTCCGCTTGTTCCTGCATTTGAACCGGGGACCCTGCCTCATTCTCTCGAGTGGCAGGCAGAACTCAAGCTCTGCGAGGAACAGCTTTTGCATGAAGAGGTTCTGTCTTTTTCACCACTGCTGTTACCAAGCCTTAGTAGACTCTGTTGGCAGAGAAGCTTACTGCTTCCACCTTGAGCCAGCTCTTGCTCAAACCTCAGGCCCAGGAGTTCTCTGAACTCCCTCCGGACCCCTTCTGCCTGCAGACTTCTCAGTCAGCGACTGCAGAGGTTTAGGATAATGGCCTCAAACAGGCTCCACAAGATCCCTCTGGCTGGCAGACTTCTAAGTCAGCAGCTGCTGAGATCTAGGTGCATGAGCCTCCCCAGTCTCTCAATCCCCATGTGGGAAGACCACATGGAGGCAGCAGCAACGTCTGCGGGGGTGCTCGCTACCCCTAAGCCAGGCATGGTGACAGATCCCCTGCTCTCACACTCGGCTACTCCATTGCCCTCCGACAATGTGTTGTTCCACAAGGCTTTGGGCATTACCGCCCTCCTCGCAAGTTCGGAGTCTTCAGACCTGGACAGCCAGGCAGAGGATGAGCTTTTGTTGTCAGATTCATAAATCAGCAGATCTCAATGCAACCTAAGTCAAGGGCTCCCTGTCCATGCTGTTCGTGCTCTGACAGGTGCAGAGAGCCAGGGACCCTGAGCTCTGCAAAGGGTTCTGCCCCTGCTCCCATATACTGGCACCTGTCCCTGCCATGGGCTTTGACCATGTAAAAGCTCTTAGTCAGAGCCTGGTTGGTGACCAAGCTGTGGTCCCTCCATCGGAGCAGAGGTGGAGTGCTGTTGTGCCCTCATGCCGGAGCTTGTCTCTGAAGGGCACATGTACATACCTTTTTCGCCCTTTGTAGCTGAGTTTTACAACCAGCTCACAGCCAAGACTCGCGGCACACAGGTTTCAGCAGAGCCACTGACGTCTGGCTATCTGAGACAGGGGCAACTCCTCCCTAAGCCAGATGTCCAGGAGAGGTGGTACTCTGCGCCTGAGCAGATCTCCCCATCAGGTCCACTGACAGGAAAGAGTTTGATGCTTGGCAGCTGAGGACCATTTTAGCATCCCCAGAGGCCTTCAATGGATTGGAGGAAGATGCCCCAAGATCCCTTCTTGCAGCATCCTACTCCAATGTGTTGTTGGCAGCTTTGGGGTCTCTCCTGGATGACCACAAGAGCTCTGTACAGATTGCAGAGGCAGTGCGAGACTGATTAGACCAGGCATCACTTCTCATGACTTCGTTCTCGCGGGCTGTCGATCACCAGGTAAAGACCGCTTGCACGCTGGAGACCAACCTTCGTTTGTTAATGAGGGATGCCTAGCTCTAGAGTCAGAAGCTGCCTGACGTGATTTTTTGTAGAGCCCGCACAGGGCCCCTCTCCTCTGGAACTCTGTTTGGAGGAGAAATGGCGAAGTGGTTAGCCAGGCGCAGGACTTTTGGGCCTGCTCGACCGAATAAGCACACGCCAAGGCCCAGACTGACTCGCTCGGTCGTTCTCGTCATTGGCTGCTTTGGCCAAGAAGTGCGGTACTTCTCAGACCGCGTCTACCGGTCCTTCAACTTGTGCTCCCTCGGGGGCATGACTACCTGGGAAGGCACTCTGGGAAGGGCAAGCCTTGCAGAAGAGGGAAGAAATCAGGAAAGCCTTGTCATTCCTGATTCTTACATCCCGGAAGAGATCTCAGGATTGCCAACCACCACCTTGTTAGACTCTGCGCAGGGCACGGGCAGTCGCTGCCTCACTGCATTTTGCGCCCATGGGAGTCTATCACAGATGATTTGTTTAGCCTCAACATCCTGACACATGACTACACGCCGCTTTTCAGCCAAGACAGCCCTCCGTTAAGCTGAGAACCACTGTGGTTTGCTCCACCCATCTCTGAACCCAAAGTATTGGCATTCCTCGAGGCAGTGCAGACCCTTTGGAGCAAGTGTGTCCTAGAGCTGGCAGAGGACCAAAGTTTTACCGGCTTCTACAACCTACTTTTCCTGGTTCCCAAGATGGATGGAGGATGGCGTCCAGTGATAGACCTGTCGACGCTGAACACCTACTTGGAGGTCCTGTCCTTTCTGATGGAGACACCCCAGTCGGTGGCAGCAGCCCTACAGCCCATGGAGTGGACGACATCCCCGGATCTCAAGGAAGCATTCTTACAGGCACCAATTGTGCAGACTTCACAGAAGTATCTGCGGTTCACATTTGAGGGCCAAATATACCAGTTCTGGGCGCTTCCGTTTGGTCTCGCCACGGCACCGCTGGTGTTTATCAGGTTCACACAGACAGTTGCTGCTTCCCTTCACTGTTCAACTGTTCGCATTCATGTGTACCTGGACGATTGGCTTATCCAAGCACTTCAGCGCCTGGATTCGCAGGGTCACACACAGACCATTCTGGAACTCTGCCAACACTTGGGCCTGATAGTTAACATACCCAAATCCAGTCCTCGGCCAGAGCAGATTTGCGTCTTCCTCGGCATCCAGTTTAACCTGGTAGCCTACATCTGTCGTCCTTCCGAAGACAGATGAGAAGACTTCAGTCAATGCTCAGGCCCCTTCTGACTTGCAAGGTCCGCCCTGCGCAACAATGGCTCACCCTATTGGGCTCCCTGTCCTCTATGGACTCCCATGTCCAGCTTGGTCGTCTCCACCATCGCCCGGTGCAGCACGCTCTGCCAGGCAGACGGACGAGGACAAGGATCAACTGCACCTTCAGGTGGACTGTAACGGAGAAAGTCATGAAAGGACAAAAGCTGGAGCCTTTTCAGGCCCAGCTCACCATTTACATGGACTCCTTGCAGTTTAGGTGGGTTGCTCACGTAGAGAGCAAGATGGCATAGGCCCTTCGCCGGCACCACAGAAACTGGTTGGAACTAGAGGTGATATACTTAGTGCTCCTCCACTTCCGAGACCTGGTGGAGCACCAACATGCCTCATCATGTGTGACAACAGGACTACAGTAGCCTTCCTTAACAGGCAGGGCGAGATGCGGTCCAAGAAGCAGATGGAGTTGGCCGGATGCATCACCAGATGATGCTATAATCACAACATCCACCGCACGGGAGGCATGTCCTGGCGGACCAACTCTCAAGAACAGGTCAGCCAGTAGGGACGGAGTGGTCCCTCCACCCCAGGGATTTTCAGGCCATGTTGGCAAGATGGGGAACTCCACACATGGATCTGTTTGTGACTTGCAAGAACGCCAAACTGCCAGTTTATGTCTCCCCTTTCCTAGACCCGGAGCATCTAGTGGTGGACGCTCTAGCCATGGACTGGAGAAACCTGTGGGCATATGCCTTTCTGCTTTGCCAGATCCTTCTGGGGGTACTGTGCGAAGTTCGGTCCAATGATTGCAATCTGATCCTGGTCGCCCTATGGCCACCCCTGAGCGACTGCTCGGTAGACCTATTGGAATTAAGCATCGAGCCTCTGCTGTGATTACCGGCATGGCCGAAGCTTCTGGTTCTGCCGCGGACAAGCATGTTCCATCTGAACACTCAAGTGCTCAACCTCCACGCTTGGAAGTTATCTCACATCACATCCGCAACACAGGCTTCTCAAAATCGGCCTCAGATGACATGATAGTGCTAGAGGATGGCATGTATGCCTTTGCATGTGTAACCGGCTCATTTGCTTAGGTTCCGATACTTTTTCTTTAGGCCTTCCAGATCCCATCAGAGCAGCCACCATGTTCCAGCTTATGGCACTCTCATGGTCATATCCGATGCAGGCCAAAAGGTCGGCACATTTCTCAGTGAGCCTTTTAAGGTTTCAAACACTATCAGGCAGTTTGTCCTGTCATCCGGGCCTGTTGCTGGTTTGACCCAGGAACCCGCTGTCCATGGAACCACATACCACCAACCGACATCTGCCAGCTTCGAGACTTGGATGTGTAAGGTCTCCAAGCCCAATGGAGCTGAAACTGATAACATCTATTCACAAGGCAGACAGTAGTCATGTTGGTGGGCAAGCACCGGGGAGTGCAGTGTAGTCCCATGCTGGTCAGTAAATAGGGTTTCTGGTTTAGGCTGGATTATGCTGTCAGCGGCCTCATCTCCATATACCTCCGAGGTTTTCCCTTCGGACATCACCTCCTCACACGGACTAATGGTTACCCCCAAGCTACCGGTCCCAGTGTTCAATTGAGGTCAGTGTACCAGTGACGTTACACCCACTGCCAGAACACTTGTATATCGGCAATGGTGGTTCAGAGGTAACATTACGTAACCCATCCAGGATATTTGGAGTAATATCAGTATTAGTAAGTACACTTACCTCTAGGCCAACCCTGCTTGCTCTTACAGCTGATGTCAACCGACCAATCTCCAAAAGTGGAAAGATGAGAAGGGGTGCATGCACACTGGTGATCACCAGCAGTTCCAGAAGGACCAAGAGATGATGCCACGGGACCGTCAGGTTTTCAGGATCAAGTGTGTGAAACTCAACTCGATTTCTTGGGGGTCATGCCCAGACACAGAGGTCTTGGCAATGGTGGCTGAGAGGTAAATGTACTTACTAATACTGATAATACTCCAAATATCCCACATAAGGGGGCAATTAATTTAATTTGCTCACCTGTTACCTCGTGGAAGCAGAAAACTTGCTCACTGCTTACATGGCTATGCTTCAACAGAACACCAGAACACTGTGCAAGTATTTATGAAATCACAATCGCTGGCTGCCACGTATGCTCCTTATTCCAGGTCAGAATAACTCAACAGGCAAGCCAGGTGAAACACGCTAAAACGCTCAGGAACAGACACCACATTGATATACACCAGTCTGTATACATAAGCAGGCATATCCCCACCAGGTGCAGGCCCTGGTTAACTACTGAACTACAACAAGGAAAGCAGCTGCCATATGCCTTGCGCCAGAGGTAGCCTAGCCTAATTAAAGTGTGTGTGTCAATACACACTTTTCTGTTTTTCCTCGAGTACTTTATTAAAGTGTGTGTGTCAACACACACTTTTTTGTTTTTCCTCGAGTTCTTTATTAAAGTGTGTGTGTCAACACACACTTTTCTGTTTTTCCTCGAGTTCTTTATTATGTCTGTGTGCCAACACAGACATACTGTTTTCTAGGAATTCTTTATTTCTTTCTTTCTTTCTTTCTTTACCGGCAAATTTGTCCAACATTTCATTTGAAAAGCATTACATGTAAAAATTCCAATCTTGGCACAATTATACTTCTATGGATAAAGTCTGGCCTTTTTATAATGAGAGTTCATGCTTTTCAAAGTTATGCAAATGAGGGCTAATTAAAGTTTTAAATCTTCAATATCTTATATACTACAGTAGATGTGGTTCCAAGTGTATAGGAGTCGATCATAGCAAGGTAAAGGTCATCTCAAATGTCAAGGTCATTTCAAGGTCAAAGGTCATGTCAAGGGTCAATTTTAAGCCAACATGTCATTTTTGAGGTCAAGGTTCACTTCAGGTAAGGGTCATCTCAAGGTCAAAGGTCACGTCAAGGTCAAAGGCCACTTTCGATGGTGGCTTTCTTCTAGCCATAATTTGGTCAATTTTTATCCAATTTTGATCATGCTGGGCTCACATTGTAGCTATTGTAACCTTGCATATTTTGTAAATTTACATGTGACCTTTAAAGGTCAAAGGTCAAGGTCATTTGGACCTTTGAAAGTTTCATCTAATTCAGAACTTAGCCAATTTCCACCCAATTCTAATCATGTTGGACTCAAATTGTAGGTATTGCAACACTGCACATTTTTATAAGAAAGTGTAACCTCAAAAGGGCAAAGGTCAAGGTCATTTGGCCCTTTGAATGTTTAATTTTGCCTAAACTTGGTCAAATTTCATCTGATTTGGTACATGTTAGGCTTCAATTGTGGGTATTGTAACACTGCGCAATTTACACGGGCCTGTAAAGGTCAAAGGTCAAGGTCATTTGGACTTTGAAATTTGCATCCAGCCGTAAGTTTAATGTAATGTGAAGTACCAAAGGATAAAAGTTGCAGCATTTAATATTTACAACTTTTGAAGGCACACAGATTTGCTTTTAAGCAAATCTTCTTTTCGAGTTTCTTTCTTTCTTTCTTTCTTTCTTTCTTTCTTTCCTTCCTTCTTTCATCTTTACCAGCAAATTTGTCCGACACTTTTCTCGGACACTATTATACATAGAAACTCCAAACTTGGCAGGATTGTACCTCCATACAAGAAGTTTGACCGTTTTATACAGAGGAATGAAGATGTTTAAAATTATGCAAGTTAGGGGCGTTTGAAATTTTAAATCTTGAATATCTTCAAAAGTACAATAGATAGAGATGTCACTCCAACTTCTACTAGAAAGTTATTGACCAGTGCGCATCCAATGAATTAAAAAAAGTTGTAACAATTTAAATTATGCTAATTACCAGCATTTGAAATTTTAAAACTTGCATATCTTCAAAACTATTAAAGATAGAGTTGTCATTATAACTTCTACTAGTGGGTTATTGACCATTGTGCATGTAATGAATCTTAAAGAAAAGTTGTAGCCATTTAAATTATGCTAATTAGCAGCAGTTGAAATTTTAAAAATTGAATATCTTCAAAACTATTAAAGATAGAGATGTCATTTTAACTTCTACTAGGGGGTTACTGACCATTGTGCATGTAATGAATCTAAAACAAAAGTTGTAGCAATTTAAATTATGCTAATCACCAGTATTCGAAATTTTCAATCTTGAATATCTTCAACACTATAATAGATAGAGATGTCATTCCAACTTCTACTAGGGGGTTGTTGATCACTGCGCATCGAATGAATTTAAAATAAAAGTTGCAGCAATTTAAATTATGCTAACATTAGAAATTTTAAATCTTGAATAACTTCAAAGCTATAATAGAGATGCAATTCCAACTTCTACTTCTGTGTTATGGAATAGTTGTACATTACCACACCAATATGCTTTGAAGACACACACACTGATTTGCTATGCAGCAAATCATCTTTCCTAGTTAAAGTGTGTGTGTCAACACACACTTTTCTGTCTTTCCTCGAATTCTTTCTTTCTTTCTTTCTTTCTTCTTTACCAGCAAATTTGTCCGACACTTTTCTCGGACACTATTATACACATAAACTCCAAACTTGGCATGATTGTACCTCTATACAAGGAGTTTGACAGTTTTACACAGAGGAATGAAGATGTTTAAAATTATGCAAATTAGGGGCTTTTGAAATTTTAAATCTTGGATATCTTCAAAAGTATAATAGATAGAGATGTCATTCCAACTTCTACTAGAGGGTTATTGACCATTGCGCATTCAATGAATTTAAAACAAAAGTTGCAGCAATTTAAATTATGCTAATTAGCAGCATTTAAAAATGTTAAACTTGAATATCTTCAAAACTATAATTGATAGAGATGTCATTTCAACTTCTACTAGGGGTTTTTGACTATTGCACATGTAATGAATCTAAAGTAAAAGTTGTAGCAATTTAAATAATGCTAATGCACATTTAGAAATTTTAAATCTTAAATAACTTCAAAGCAATACAAGATATAGACGCCATTCCAACTTCTACCCCTGTGTTATGGAATAGTTGTACATTGCCATACCAATATTCTTTGAAGACACACACACTGATTTGCTATGCAGCAAATCATCTTTCCTAGTTATGATAATGCATTCACATTAAAGATGATGATGCATGGATCCCACAAGCACATATGGCACAGTTTCGATGGGGAGTTCAGTGCTCATGCCTCAAGCCATGAAGTCTAAGCTTCAGCAGCACAACCAAAGGGGCAATATACATGACAGACTGGATCCTTCAGTCCAGAATGGCCAGCCCTTTTGGAGGGCCAAAGCCAGCATCACAGAAGAGAGGGGCCCCAGAGCCCACAGTCAGTGCAGAGAGGATTGCAGACACCCCTATATACATGTGTCATATGTAGTAAACAGCACCCCCAGGCAAAACACAACATACAAGAAACCTCTGCCAGCAAAGATGAATGAAGGACTGGAGTGCACTCAATGTTGAAGAGCTTACTAAGTGCTAAGTCACTATGCGAGGAAACAAGTTGCTGACAAGTTAAAACAAGCTTTCTCACATGGCTTGGCCCACATCAAGCACTCAGGTGAAAGAAAACATGAAAGCTACTTGTCAAAAGATTCAGGATGATGTTGATGCTGGCCATTTGGTGGGCCCTAGCTTTCACAGATCCACCTTTTGAGAATCTCTGCTGCTCCCCTGCAGGCATGGTTGAAAAGTCACAATGTGGGAAATACAAATTGTTTCAAGACTGTATTTCCCACAAGGTGAATCAGTAAATATTACATTAGTGACAAGGTAGCCATGGTAAAATACATCCAATTTGATAAGGCTGTCTATAATGTACAGTAGTAACAGGGTAACCGGCAATAATAAAAAAAACTGACTTAAAAGATGCATTAATGGGGCTACTTCCATTACTTTCTGACAACTTTGATCTAACTCAGATCTACACCTGATATAAAGTTTTACTCGCACATGGAAGGCAATGGCATCAGATTTTTACCCACAGTTATCTTTTTTACACTTTGGGGCAACTATGCAGTAGTTCTTCGTGTTCTTATAGCTTTGAATCTTTGGTTGCTCTGACTGAAATTTAATTGCCCTGGGCAATAGGCCTTAACTTAATGTAGAGCCCTGCATGGTCTTCCCATGGTGTTTGAGAAATTCTTCTAAAATATTACAGAATTTACCATGGTTAATGGACCAGTTACTTGGGAAAGATCTTAGCATACTAGACCTTAATGAGTGCATGGGTCTTCCTTGGCCCAAGAGGTAAAGGTCACTCTCAGCAGGTATTCAGTCAATTCTTTGCCCTATGCAAACTGTTGAGTTTTTATCCCTGTGACAGGTCAGTAACTGTTATACCATGCACTTACCAGACACTCTTTGGCCTATAGAAATCAACATGGTTAGTCAATAAGTCAATGTATCCATGTATAACCTCCTGTAAAGCCAGACTCAAATTGATACTGAGTAAATCCCAAGTTTCCTCAGTTGAGCTGCAACATCTGCTGGATTACTTAAATTTTCTCTCCAGGGATGTCCACAGTAACAGTCCCCTCACAGAATGTCTGGTAAACTCACCTGGGATATAGAGAAGGTTACAAATTATATTGACTTGAACACAGAGGCCAAATATTCTTTCCCATGTATGACTTGCATCTGATTTTCTCCATTTCTGCACAGTTTCTGCCAAAACATATAGTTTTGCTGGATTCTACGGGGCCACTATGTATAATTGAAGCAGGTGGGATAGAACTGCAACTTCTATGGCAAACTATATGTGCAAAGTGTTAATTGTGGTGGAATAAGTATAACAGTCACAACCAGCTAACTCAAAGACAATGTGGCACTCAGATAACAAAGCAGTGGCAGGTATATTGCATATAGGCCACCCTAGTCTAATACAAGTTGTTTTCCACAAGTATTTTTGTTTGAACAGCAAAACAATCTGTTTTCTTTTCTAAACAGTCATAAATGTCTTAATTATAATAAAGGTCACTGAATGAAGGTCACTTTCAGGTTTGCCCTAGTGTGTTCTGCTGAGTCATACAGCCTTGAACTTTCTATACAAAGTATACAGAGGAAGTATGTATTTTGTACAACTGCAAAAGTAAAGAGAAATGCACCAGCTTGTTTTGTTGATTGTCAAACTGGAGCTCTCTTGTGGTGTTGTTTCTATGTGCTCTCCCAGCTGATCCCACAAATAACTTTTACGTAAGAAAATTAATTGAAAGGATGGAGCCAGCATGGTACCAGCAGACAGGTTGATTCATGTTGACCGGTGATCTACAATGCATTAGTACAATCTCTCAATGCTTTACCACTGATCTACCTTAATACATACAAAACCGTAATGTTTCAAGCTGCATTTTCACTGGCTTACTATCACTACAAAACAGGCAGAAGACAATCAATGCAATATTCAACATTAGTGAATTCTGTGATCTTTGTGGTCAGGTAATCAATTTGCCCTGATGGCCTTGTTGTCCAAACACAAATACACCTCTTCATGGGAAGTACATGTATACTGAAGTTACATATTAGTATCATACATATAACATACCATTGCCAAAAATATATTTACAATTATATACACAGAGATGACTAAATGTATCACAAGTAAGGCCACACCTGGGGCAATTTGGACACTCATATATATATAATGTGTTATTTTCAGAAAGGAACATTTAAGTATAAATTGTGACTTTTGAGTATGTATTTATAACCATTGTCACCAGGCATGAGGAATAGGAATTTATAATCATGTTTCATTCATTTATAGGGGTATTGTATTTTTTGTAATCAAGCATAAAAAGTATTTCATATTCTACAGATGCATTTTGAGAGGAAGTTCTGTTTTCTTCTTGTGCCCAGCCACTTTACCTACCAGTTTCTACTTTTGAGTCATGGGCACTAATCTGTAATTTATTGAAGTGTTTGCATTTATCCAGGGGCATAATCCTTTTCAAATATTCTTCTAGTTCTGCTGTGTGTAAATTTGCACTATGTATCCTCAGTTTGCCATGTTCTCTATTAGCACCCTGTATGCAAGCTATCTTACCTGATCATTATTAAAGTGCAGCACATGTTTTCCAACAGTATGCATACGAGGCTTTCAGTGTTGTTGCTAATGGTATCTCAAATATGGCAAGCCAGGACCACAAAAAATACACTTCTCATTTAAAACAGAATACTTATAAATAAAACAGGGGTAAAAACAAAAAACAAAAAAAACCCCAGACATTTCTCATTTAAAACAGAATAATTAAAAATGAAACAGACAGAAAAATGAAACAAAACAGATACATTTCTCATATAAAACAGAATAATTACAAATAAAACAGACAAAATAATGAAATAAAACAGATATTTCTCACTTTAAACAGAACAATATTAAACAAAAGACAAAAATAAAACGACAGATATTTCTCATTTAAAACAGAGAAAATATAAATAAAACAGACAGAAACAAAATAAAATACAAATATCTCTTTAAAACATAATAATTGTAAATAAACGAGACAAAAAACACCAAATAGATAGAAATGATAACTAAAACATGCCATTTTTTTTAATAAAACAGACAACAAAAGAGAACAGGTGTCGCTGCTAAATGAATCAGGCAGTCAAGTCCAATAAAACAGACTGAAGTGACAGAATCTACAGTCAGGCAAAATAAGATTTAGTGAGTGCATGCGTAGGCAGCGGAACGGGCAAAAAGCCGGACACAACATTATCTAATATATATTTTTTGCCCTTTTAAAAAATTTATATTAAAAAAATCTACCATCCAATTTATGAATATTATAAACCTACAAGAAAGAACACTTCCACTGATTCATAGTTCCGTTATTACCACTAGGGGGAAACAATGCTTATATATGATAATAGTTTATAAATGCATAAGGAATGGCTCTAATGTTTGCCCATACTGGGTTTTCACTGTGGTGCAGGGTGTACAAGTGCCTCTGAACGCCCCAGCACAGTAGCTTCCCATTGACTGTGATAGAAACACAATTTTTTGTTCATAGATTGATTATTCAGGTACATGTATGCCTTTCTGAATAATCAGGTACATGTATGCCTTTCTGAAGTTTGGCACTTAGATACTTTTTGAGTTTAATTGTTCATACCAAAGACATTATCATGCATGTGCGTAGAGTGATTAGAAACACACATAAAACAAAGCGCATGTAGGCAATAATAGTTGCAATTATTTTATAGCATTGATACTTCTCGCCAGAGACCACCCCCCAAGGAGGAGCAAAATATGCTGATAGGCAAGTGAAACATAGAAACGTTGCTGGGGGTCAGCAAGTGTGATTAATCAGACTTCTGGGTGGTGGTACTACCATACCACAAAGCCCTGAACACAGGAGATTAGGACTGTGTATAAACACAGTGTGGGTACATGTGTGCGGTTTCCCAATGGGTTGCATAGGTAATGTGCTACCCAAAGCAGAACATCATGAAGGGATGAGATCTGAACATAAAATTTTAGCATTAGACTGAGCAAGAGAGCTCATCTCCCCATGATGTTGAGACCGAAAGGTTCAATGGAGTGCAATTGGTGCATCCAGTGTCTTTCCCTGTCTAGGCGCAACTGTCTGCTGCATTCTAAATGGGGGTGGGGGTGGGGGTGGGGGGGGGGGGTGAGGTGCGGATATACTCTAAAATGTGAACTTTTAGAGTGAGACCATGGTGGTCATTTTGGGCAAAATATCTGGCAAATGAGGGGGCTACTTTGGTTCCCATAGCAGTGCCACTAATCTGCAAGTAGTGGTCACCATTGAACTCAAAGTTGTTGCATGTGAGAACTAGTCTCAGTAGCTTAATGAGTTCTGAAGTGCTGGGCTTATCAGAGTGGTCCCCATTATGTAGTAAGGCTCTGGCTGCACTGTGAAGGCCTTCATGAGTCGGTATGTTGATGTAAAGAGAATTTACATCCAACGTGGCCAGAAGCACATTTTCTGGTAAGACCCAACGCTTCAATTTTGTTCATAAAGTCAGTTGTGTTCTTTATGTAACTAGGAATGTTTTTTCACTAGCTGTTTAAGAAAGAAGTTGACGAAAGCCGACATCCTTTCTGTTGGGTACTCATTGGCACTCAAGATGGGGCGTCATGGTAGGGTGCCCTTGTCTATCTTAGGAAGGAGATATAGGCTGGGTACTCTTGGTTCCTTAATGTACAAATATTTGTACAATTTTTTTGATTAATACTGTTGTTTGACAGCATTTCCTTGAAAACACCAAGCACTTTTTATTATGAGTGTTTGTTAAGTTGAAATCAACCTTTCTATAGTGATTTGTGTTTGACAATTGTTTGGTGGCCTCTGCGATCTAGTCCACAGTGTTTTGTATGACTACACATGAGCCCTTGACTGCTTTTTTAATCACTATGTGTGAACTGTCTTTGAGGTCATTGATACCTTTTCATTCATCTGCAGACAGGTTGTCTGTCTGTGGGACTCTTGGTTGAAATTTGGCCACATCATTCTTCACAGATCTACAGAAAGCCTCTAAGCTTGGGTCAGCAAGATCAGCCTCTGTGGGTGTGAAAGTGCTGGGATTTTGTAGCTTTCCTGTGAAGTTGTCCCCATGTTGGGATCATGTGTGGCTTGTGTGGAAGTTACTGATGACTGAGCTGTCTCTGTAGCTGTAGACAGCATGTTGTTCTTGGCTTTTTTGTGAAAAAAAAAAAAAAATTTAGCTTTAAGCTTATGAAAAATCCTTCTATATCCCCAGCTATTTTGCCCATATCAGATTCTCTGAGTGTGGGACAAAAGTTTAGACCTTTATTCAAAAGGCCAATTAGGGATTCAGAAAAGTTGTGATCGGACAAATTAATCACTAGATTACCAGGGATTAGAGCTTGGCTGAAATCCCTGGCATTGTTTGAGTTGTTACAATCAACTGCATGTAAGAATTCAACTTTATCTGTATCATAATACTTGAATGGTAGTTTGACCAGGGACCTGTTATAGATGGACTACCAACGACGGGGCCTCCTTTGTAACATCTATGTTGCCGCTGCTCAAGTGATCGGGTGTTTGAGCGAGCACCTTCAGTGCTGAACAAACACAACACCATGGTCCGCGCTGGCCGCTGGCAGTCTCGTGGGCCAGGTCACGCGATGAAAGGCGAGAATAATCGCGTCACCAACTGAAATGTGCAAAATTTTTCACCGTGTTCCACACTTTAAAGTCAAAATTTAGCGTTACGCCGGACTCAGCTACAAGTAATGAAACCACCATCATGATCCTACCAGCATACACTATTCATCTAAAACTACATTTTTTATTGCTGATTACGGTGCAAGGAGTTATTACGCACGCAAGTTGTCTAACTTTGCATCATTTTGGACAGAAAAAATGCAAAAACTAGCCCTTTTATCGGCCGATTTCAACGAAAAACACATCAACGGACTCGCACGGTTCTGATTCAAACGATGAGACTGGTTGCACACGCATAAAACTCTCCGTTTTTGAACTTGGTACAATAACACACCCGATGTAAGCCTGATGTATGTAACCCGATACAACCGAGTGCGGAAACATAGATGGAACAACAAATGGACTGAGCAGGGGGAATTAACTTGAGCGGCGCTAGTGAACACGCTTTGTAGTCGTCGCGCCCAGTTGACCACTAAAGGGATTAGCGCTCCCGTTGGTAGTCCATCTATAACAGGTCCCTGGTTTGACATGGTACTCACCTTTCTGACAGAAGGATGTGAGGCTGCTGTACCCATGAAATTTTTTAGGGTAGGTCCTAGGCTTAGGTCCATTGGTTTATGCTCCTGTTTGATTTAGGCATATCTCCCATCAAATTGATGCTGTAGTGAAGGCCTAAATGTGTGCTATAAACTCGTGAACGGGTGGAACAGTAGGATTATTTTGTTTTGGATGTATATATTGTATTTTGACAGGCTTCAATGCTTGATGATCATAATAGGCCCAGTTTGGATGGTTTGGACTTGTGTTCACCGAATTTAGGACTTCCAGAAAAAGAAATGAAAACACCAGTTACTGACATTTGCCAAACATGAACTCATTTTCAACAAAGAATCCAATCTAATTATTAAGAACATTACAAATAAGCCCACATAAGCAAAATCCTGGTTTATCATCAGCTACCACGTTTTTTTTTTGTGCAGCACCAATTTTAAAAAAATATATATATTTGTAATTATTTGAAAAAAAATTGCTGACAATGCTTCAATGCCCTGAGAGGTCAGCGACGCTGGTCCAAATCGAGTCGAAGACAACAGAATATCAATGCCCAGTCGCGGCGGCTATGGAGGCAACACTTATGATTAACCAGGATATTTTTATGGGGCCTAAGTGTGGATTTTTATATATTTGGGACCAGAGTGAATATTCCTGTAGACCAAGATTGCTAATTTGGGGTGTCAACGTTATAATTAATATTAGTATGCAGGCCTACATAAGTTGAAGACCAATGCCAATCAAAAAATATCATGTACATGCAGCCTTAACTTATTCCATCCTGATAGAAGACCGAGTGAACAGCTTTCCTTGGCGCTATGAGCGCAATAATTTGGAATGATCTTCCATGCAAGTTTCATACAAAATTTTGAAAAATAATCCCTAAATTAGTAAAATACAATTAGCAGACGACATTTAGACACAATCGCGGGAAAAAGCGTCATTTAGGTGGAATGAGTTAAGTTAGGCAGTAACCGCGTGTTTTGCATGGCTGTCTTGCACCGTTTGGAGTTTTTTAACTCCCATTTTTTCATGACAGTCATTATTTCAGTTGTCACCTGACATTTTATCATCTTTGGTTCTGAGTTACAATAACATATTGTTTGATGAATATTCATGTCTTACTGTGTGTCTGGTGACACTGATATTCATGAGGATGGTTTCTCAATATTTGGCCTTTTTTTTTTACATGGACTGAATTTTGGTTTACAATGTTGGGTTGTAATGGTCTCATTTAGGAAACTCAAATTTCAAGAGGAAAAAGAAGTCTTTTACGCCTAGCAGTTACTAGAATCCAGTCGACAGCCGGGTTTGTTCAGCTGGCTTTTTTTTTTTTACGTTTGAAAGAGTGAAAAAAAGAGCTCTCCGACTCTTCTGAACACTATACATGTATACACTAGGCCAGGTTTGCCGGAACAATGTGCTCTTCTAGCCTGGGGGGAACTGTGAACAGATTCTGACAGGTGTCAGGATTAGAAGTAGCCCGCCTCCCAGTGGCACTTCTCAACATTTCAGTGGCCTCCTTAAGCAACCATGTAGCTTCCCCCACAGCAAGGACAGTTGCATGAATTTGACGCCAATTCGCGGGATGCACATGTGCATTGTATAAAATGTAGACAGTTTGCCAAACTGTTCGTTAATTCATTAATAATTTGGCTGGTATGCATATATGGATGTCACTATGCGTGTGTTGTCCCCTTGCTTATCTTTCTGAATGAAATAATTCTGTATAACTGGAATGTCATACTTGCCTCACAATGTAAGGTCTTATGAGACTTATTATTCAACACGAGTGTCTGTTTTAGGTATCATTTACTTCTGTTTTTGTCTGTCTTATCATTTTGTTTTTAAATGAACGAAACGTTTGTTATGTTTTGTTGTGTTCTATTCTGTTCTGGATTTTAGCCCTTTCGGCTGCGTAGGCATGCGCTCACTGAATCTAATTTTGCCTATATGTAGATTCTTTAACTGTTGTCTGTTTTATTTAAAACATGATCGTTTGTTTCATTTGACAGCGACAGCTGTTATCTTTTGTTGTCTGCTTTATTCAAAATGGCTCGTGTTATTTATCATTTCTGTCTTGTTTTGTTTTATTTTTTTGTCTGTTTTATCTATAATTGTTCTGTTTTAAATGAGAAATATCTATTGTTTTATTTTTTATCTGTATGATTTATAATTGTTCTGTTTAAGGACAGTTAAGACACCAAAAACCTTTGCATGGTCGATTTTGAGGTTTTAACGGTCTTTACAAGATGAATGTCCTTTTCCTTTAGTTGTCAAAATTTCAAGCTTTTAACTAAAGTTGAAGTATGAGAAAAACGCCAAAAACCACACAGGCATGTGGACATCCGAAGGTCCATGTGTCATTCTTTTAGTTTTCAGCCGCCAAATGGAACAATGCCACCCGTCAATCATACTTAACAGCCTGTCACGTGGCTGCAGGTAGCAACGGCCCGCAAAAGGAGAGCGGTATCAGGGCGGCAATGCTAAATAAGGCGGCAAGCCGAAAGTATGTTTGTGTGCAGGGAAAAGATGCAAACATGCTAACATATCATAGCCTTAGTGGTTTCCTTTATAGTTATCTTGCTTGTTTTGCCATATAATGAAGGGAGACTTTAAATGTTCAAGATGAGCGGGAATCGCCAGAAGATGTCCCTTCAAAGGATTACCCAAGTGGTCCTGCACACCAAAGACGGGGGGGGGGGGGGGGGGGGACTGGCACTTTAATCAACAATACCCACATACATAATAATATTTTATCGAAACCCAGGGATGAGGAAATAAAAGTACAAATAAACACATCGAAATAGGCATAAACGTGAACAGCAGAGAAAACACAAAATAGCAATACAAAACTCAGGTTGGAAAGAGAAATGAAACTCATTGAGAAAATAACTACAAAATAATGACAAGCTAACTAAGTAAAGTGTACAGACAAGTCTAACAAGCTAACTCCATTAAGTATACAATTAGGAGTAAATACGTCAATAAAATACTATCCCTAAAAACGGGATGAAGAGGTACGGGGCGGAAGACCAAACCCGCCAACCGTGCACTGACCACAAGCGGCCGCAGGCCACCCCACCGAAGCAAGGCAACACAACTTTAGTTGCCAGGCTTGAGGTCACGGGGCCTGAAGGGCCGCCTCCATGACGTCACACTTTGAAACCAGACTGTCACTGTCGCGTTTGACAGATCGCTGAATAATGTTTTCTGTACTTCAAAGGCTCTTTTATTGATGCGATTGGCCAAGAATTGATTGACAACCTTCCCAAATGTTAAGGGACGATGTTTACTACGTTTTGTTTAAATATCAGCTCAACTTCAGCAAATGGTATTGTTTCAGAGGCAAATGATCAACATCAAAGGCCTTTGAAGCTTGTTTTCTTAGAAAGGATAATAGGAAGAGAACCCCACCTAAGAATGGTTATTCCAAGAAAACGGCTGGGCGAAATTTAATCCAGTTAATGGCTTTTAATTCTGTATTGCCTGAACTTAAAAAATGATTCAGCGATTTTCTAAATTTTGCTTCGTTCTTTTTCTATGAAATGAAGAAAATGAACATTCTGAAAATCAAAGGGGAAATTGAAACGTTAAACTTTGAGGATAGATAACAGAAAAACGAAACCAAATATAAAAAATCGCAGGATCGTTTTTGTTGCCAATATGTCAGGATTAAGATGCAAGTGTAATTGTGATTTTATCACAAATAATTAGTGACTTATATCGACATTTATGGGGTGGATGCTTTGCGGTCAACTTTCAATTGTTTATTCAACAATGAACAACACAGACACCCAAATACGGGACATATAAATTCTGTGGAGTATGACGATTACACACATATATGATATGTTATCCTAACGCAAATACATTTTGAGCTAGGATTGACTAAAGTGGGATTTATTTTTGGTGTCTTACCTGTCCTTAAGATGAGAAATATCGGTTTCCTTTTAGGTTTTTATCTGTTTCAGTTATACTTATTCTGTTTTAAATGTGAATTGTATCTGGTTTTTTTTGTCTGTTTTATTTATAATTATTCTGTTTAGAATGAGAAATGTCTGTATTGTTTTATTTTTTTTGGTCTGTTTTATTTATAATTATTCTGTTTTAAATGAAAAATGTACCTGTTTTATTTATAATTATTGTTTTAAATGAGAAATGTATCTGTTTTGTTTATAATTATTCTATTTTAAATGAGAAATGTGTCTGTTTTGTTTTATTTTTTGTCTGTTTTGTTTATAATTATTCTGTTTTTAATAAGAAGTGTATTTTTTCCAGTCCTGGCTTGCCACACTCAAAACCTGGTTACGTTGAAGGTTGTAAAAAAATTGAGATGTTGCAACCAGCAGACGTTGTGGGTATTTAACAGTGAGTAGTATTCTTGAAGGTAAAGGGATGGCTATTTTGATCTTACAATTGTACATTGGCCAAGTATTTAACATTGGCATGCAGTGTGAGTGTAAGGATGGGGTAACTTCTTGCTTCCCCTTTTATGGTCGCTGTCAGTGCATGATCTATGTGCTACTAAGATGAACCAGCAGAACATACCATATGCACATTTACATGAATGTTAAACCTCACCACATTTTGGGCACATGGTTTACTTACTCTGAAAATACACCTGAAACATATGGCATTTCAGGAAAACCTCCCTATACCGAACACCCTTGGGACCGGAAAAAAGTTTGGTATAGTGAGGTGTTCGGTATAGGGAGGTTTGATAACACTGAAAGTATATATTTGGGACCGAGAAATGGTGTTCAGTATAGAGAGGTCTTTGGTATACGGAGGTGTTTGGTTAGAAAAGTTTTACTGTACTTTCAAGCCATACTTCTCAAGACAGTAAAATTTTATAATATGGAGTCTAGCTGCTCTCTACAAATCCCACAGTTTTTGAATAGGGACAGTCTTATCTGCACTGCTGCAGATGTTACCATGGCTAACATTAAACAGTGGAGTGCAGCTCTTTCACCTAATCCTACATTAGACCCAGCCCACAATCCAGGTCATGGTCATGCCCTTCTTTCACATTTTACTGTGGACAACACAATTAAGTCTTTTTGGCAGCCATTCACTCCATGGATCCTCAGGCACTCCCCAACTGGCCAGTTTGTTACCTGCAATGAGGAGTCAGTGCCCTGTTGACTGGTAAGTATAGGCACTGACAGCACAATGTGCACATGACAGAAAACAGTTTCCTGCAGATGGTGAAGCAGTTACCTGCTCTACAGATGGTCATCTTTCACACTGTGGGTAATGAACTGGGATCCATGATCTGGATCACTATGTCACTGTCTTGCAGAACTGCTGAAACTGGTCCAAGTGACCGGCCTCCCCCACGCAGTTATATTTTAATCAGACATTCTGTCTTGCTGTCAGTATTGGCGTAGATGATATGACATCAAGGCTCACAAAGCATGCATGGCTGTCAACAAATATGTCCACAACTTTGCTCTCAAAAACAACATGCATGCCATCAAGCATACTGCAGTAAACCGATCAGACACTCAGACTTTCCTGACAGATAGAGTCCAGTTTGTACTGTAAACCCCAAATGGGGGTATACTACCCTATCAAAACCTGAAATACCCTCTGAGAATATTCTAAAGGGTGTTACATTAAGTCTTGTTTACTTACATGCAAAGTTACTGAAAAGTCTCGTCTTATTCCCTGAACTTTGCTTCTTGTGACCGGGCCCTGAAAAAAATTCCTAATGGAACCACTGGAGTGCATTTGTCTGCACATAGGAACAGCTTATTTCTCAACAAACTTCAAGGGGTTATACACACGTTAATGTGTTCTTTCTGTGGCCTATACATGTACATGTATTGACATGTCAGGGTAAATTGTCCCAAAGCTTATAGCTAGCTTTCCAGTACTGTAACACTTAAGACAATCCCATAGAACTTTCAACATGGCCATCAAGCTTTTTAAACATTTTCACCATGAAGCTATATTTTGTCAGAAGTACAGAAAAAAAAAGTGTTTTAACCATTTCCCCCTTAAACCAGCTGGTGGTCAAATGTCGTCTGCTTCTGTGTTTTCAGCTAATTTCAACAGTAATGAAAAACAATTTTGACTGATAATTGTAGTTGAACCCTATCAAGATCACATGCCCCAGGTCAACAGCTTTCCTCGGCATGGGTTGGGCATTAGTGCCCAACCCATGCCGAGGAAAGCTGTTGACTCTGTCTTAATTCGGGGGGGATTAAGGCCCAAATTGCCTTCATGGAGCAGCTGGGCACAGCTCAACCTCCAAACATTGGTAATATGGCAAACTTTTACTTTGATTTCCTGAAGTCCACAACTGCATATGCAGATGTACCTGCACATACAACTGTTTGCACTTTGTGGGAACAGGTAGTTGTAGAGACTGAACAATGCACACTAAGGCTGCCAGTCTTTACTTTTAGGCATATATTGTTTAATTGGCACCAGAGTGCCTGTTGGAACTATAAATTTTGTTTGATTTCTTTTTCCACTCTAGATCCATTATGAGGGTACCAATCTTTAATTTTAAGACATCATTTACTTTATAATTTGCTGCACAGATATACATGTATGTATTATCACATTGTCTTAATTGGCATTGCTGGATTGAACTGCACATGTAGTTATAAATTTTATTTCTGTGCCGGTTCTAGACACTTGAAGCCTTGGACTGGTTCTGATACAGGACCATCAGTATTAGCTGCTGCTGATAGCATAGGTACCAAATCCATTATACACAGGATGACTATTAGTAGATTCTTGATTTTCAATCTACATGTATGAGGCCACTTGCTGTCAAGTTGATTTGAAAGTGAAGAATCTACTGACAGAAGTCCTTTTTCTAACTTAACCTAGGACATGCTGACCAATTAAATGCCAAAGAAATGTTATGAATGACTGCATATTTAAGAGTTTGCCATCTGGGGAACAAAGGGATATGAGCATCAGAGTCACATGAAATAACTTGTAACCAAAACAAAAGATTCTATGCAAGTGTCTTAAGTTAATTGTAAGTATCTTTGACATAACTTCCATGTAAACATATGCCAAGCTTGCTTGCACCTGGTGGGGTTGAAGGCCCCTGAGCCATGAGAGGCCTCTGGGAGATGGCCATTCTGGCTTGCTGGAACCAAATAGAATGTTGTGTGTGGTCTGTTAATGGGGCGGTTAGCCTTAAAAAATTTACTGGGTGGTTTTCTGTCTGAGTATGGTGGGTGGGCTATACATGCTCCGCACACTTGCTGCTTTCAAAACCCACAACCAGGCACTACAATGGTGAACGGCTTACCTGTCCTTGGTGGTAAGTAAGGTGATAGGCGATGTTCCAGGTGAGGGAGCACAGCGCCTGTTGCAAATTATGTTTTGGTTCCTTTATTTTATTTTATTTTTTTTTTTGCTCATCATACTGTCACATCAAGCAGCATAACGATTGGGTGACAGCACTTTCAGAAATATTTACATTTGATGTTTTCTTAGAAGAATATGAAAAGTTTGGACATTCATTTTTCCATGATATGAATGCAGTCAGTTACATGTGCACATGCAATCATAGCTTCCTTCTAGTACAGTGCATGCAGTAACTACACCAGGACTATTTTGGCTTGCACTAGTAGGCCTAAATCTGTGCCCTACTAATGTTCCAAAACCTTAATTCATAGGTTTGTGCTGTAGGTGCATCCAAGGGACCACAAACAATTTCAATTTATGCATTTATTCAGGGCACCTTAGAAGTATGAATGTTGTTGAAAATCTTCAAAACTATTATAGGTAGAGTTGTCATTTCACTTTCAATTTAGGTATAGGTTTGTGACTTAGCCACATCTGAGGAAGAATGATTCAACATTGCAGGACTTAAATTTATGCACAGTAAGCAAATACCCAAGATTTAAATCTTGAATATCTTCAAAACTATTATAGACAGAGCTGCTATTCCAACTTAAATTCATAGGTTTGTGCTTTAGGAGCATCCAATGGCCTACAAACAAAAATTGTACAATGTTTATTTATGCTAATGAGGGACACTTGAACAAGTTAAATGAGGTAGAGATGTCAATTAAGCTTTGAAAGCACACCAACAGATTTGCTTTTGAAGCAAATCTTTTTTCCAGTTTATTTGTGTCACTGCACAAATACAGACATTCTCATCTCTCAAAATTCTTTCTTTCCTTTCTTTCTGCCTGCCAACTTCTTCACAATTTTTCTCTAACACTGCTTCATGCAGCTAGACATCCAAACTTTTTTTTTAGATACACACAGTATCGAAACCGGTCGAACCTGCGTTTGCCAGTCAACGGCTACTTGTCTAGTCCTGCTCATGTTAGACATCCAAACTGTTGCATGGCTATAGCCCTACTATTGAAATTTGTCCTCTGATTTAGAAAAAGTCAACATCTTGAAAATTATGCAAATTAAGGCCATCTGAAATTTTAAATGTTTAATATCTTTAAAACTATTAAAATAGAGGTACCATTCCAACTTTAATTTATAGGTTTGTGCTATAGGCACATTCAATGGAACACAACCAAAAGTTGTAGAATTTTAGTTTATGCACATTAAGCACTTAAAAAGTTTAAACGTTGAATATCTGCAAAGTAGAAAAGGTAGAGGTGCAATTCAAACTTCAATTTTGGGGTTTGTGCTCTAGGCACATCCAATGGACCACAAACAAAAGTCGTAGAATTTAATTTATGCTAATTGGGGACACTTAAAGATTTTAAGGAGGTAGAAGTGTCTGTCATTCCTCCACTTTTTAGGTTTGTGTTACAGTTCTTTTCATACTTGTATTTTGACTGCCTGCTGAGGGCTAAACTTTGCATTTATTTATTGCCCCATGTACATTAATGTTAAATCTTTATTTCAAGTGGAGTTATGTGCATGATTCAACTTTTAAAAGACCACCAGTGTTATGCTCATATTCTCATGTTTTGCTGCATGTGTAGCTTTTGAAGCAAATCTCATCAAAGATTATATATTACATATGTTTGTAAGTACTCTATTTAGGAACACAATTTTAACTTTTTATACATGCATATAAGAAACTGATGTACCAATAAGACATATCAGCAGAAAAATGTCACTTGTAACTATGCACTCAATTGTTTACATCTCTTTTGAACAGTTCCATCAAAATTATTGTTGGAGGAGTTAATAAATACTAAATAGACAATCTTTAAAAATTTCTAGACAATCTAATTTTCTGACAAGCAAATCAATTTTTCTCTAGTTTCTAATTAATTGTTATTTAGTGCCATGGGCACCCAAGCATGAAGCACCATCATTGTTCCTTTGTACCCCTCTGTTAGGGCTAACAAAATGTTGTGACTGAAGTCTGGTGGCAGAAAAAATCAGGGTACTTCTCAGGGATTACAGTTAACTCAAATACCTGCATAACAGAAAAAATCATGCATAACTGTGATCTGTGAAAAGTGGCCTGTAGCTTACACTTACTGTTGTAGTTGAACCTATGTGTTGCCTTGATTATTAAGCTCATTGTGGGCATCTTCATTAACATTATGGCAACCACATTTTCAACAAGCAAAAACTCAAAAAGGTAGACAGTGTGGAGGTGTGCAACATCAGATATGTTAGTTATTCCATGGTTCCTTGAGTGGTAAAATACTTACTTCCCTAATTATCACTTAACATATGAGTACTTTTACCATCATTGAACCAAGGAATAATTTCTTGACTTGCTGGTTGTCCTAAATAAAAAATTGGTGGTGACAGGGCTTGATCCATCAAAGCAAGGTTTGACACAAAAAGAAGGGAAAAGTTGCCAACTCCCACATGACTAACTTGTGTCTCACAGGTAAAGCACATGCTCTTTAACACTGATGATGAGTCCATGAACAAATATTAGACATGCTATTGAAGTATTTAACAAGTAGATATAGCAAAACCATAGTTTCTAGGCACCAAAGCTTGTGTAATTTTTTAGTCAATTAAGTGAGGTTGATGATGAAGAACACGTTTTCCTGAGATGTAGTATTGACAGATCCATCATGCTCAACATTAGCAATAGTCAATGTGCAGATTTGGGGCACCTGAGTGACTCTGACAAAGTGCTTTATTTGTTTATCTTTGAGGACCTAGGTATCAGAACTGTGGTTGCATTCTGCTTCAAATGACTTGGGGATAGAAGCAATTCCAAGGAGATCTTAGCATATAAACTTTAATGTAATATCTTGTCTAGAAACAGGCCCACACACGGGGAAGGATGCGAGAGATGCAGTCACACACACATACACACACACACACATATTGAGTTCTGCCCGACCGGGGGCAAAAGGTTCTGCTCAGATGCCGTGTGCACTGTGCAGTCTAAAACCACTCAAAAGCAAAAGGAAACACAAAAATACCCCAAACTTATTGTTTTTGCTTGTATATAAACCAAATGATGCTATGCTTGGTAAAGTAGTCTATATATGCCCACAAGTGGTAGGCTTATAGTGACAAAAACATCTGGATTCAAGACCGGGCAGATAAGATATGGAACTGAAGCAGTTAACTTACCTCACCTCACTCCCAACATGCTCCTGTCAAGCCAGCCATAACGTGTTCATTGCACTGGACAGACAAGCTCAAAAGGTTCAATTGAGACAGTGGTATATGGCTCACATGTTGAGTTCCAGTTTGCCCTGTGACCTTCCCACCAAGGTATGTTCACATATGATTCCACTTAAAACTTAAGATGATTGGGAATCATCACTTAATCATAAATTCAAGTGGTGATTTTTTAAACCAACAACATCCAAGACACACCATGACAGACACTAATTGAGTGACAAAATGATGTATTTCATGGTCTTGATGCCCATTCTTGCATGTTCCTGCATTGTTGTTCCAGAATGTAGGCCTACTGGACTGGAGTGTGGGGTCACTGTGATTACTTTTTGAATGACAGGCTATGAAGGGTCTCTTTTTACGTCTACACCACTACATGTATGCTAAGCCCCTATAGAATTATGTTTCATTTTCTTTAATGCTGGCATGTTTTTAAGGTTTAATAGTTTTTCACTTTTACCATGAAGCAAACTCCCCTATCTAGCTCCATTGTCTGACCCAGGCATGATTTTTAACATCAATTCCCAATTTTGGCAATCTTTTTTTTCAAAGGATATCAAGATGGGCAGGCTACAGAAAGGAAAGAGAGAGGACAAAGGCTGCCAAGACTTGTCAGAAACTAGATGGGTTTGTTACAAAAAAGAGAAGAAAAGGTAGGCTATTAGTATAAGTAAGTGTGTAACTAAATCTGCTCCTTTGATAAAAAAAATCAAATACAGTAAAACCTGTTTTGAGAGACCACCCCTAGGGCAGGCCAAAAAGTGGTCATGTAAGGCAGATGGTCTCTCAAAAGAGGTGTGATAACATGGGAAAGATGTAAAAAAGGACATGGTAAACATGGTCTGAAAAGACAGGTGGTCTTTCCTCACAGTGGTCTCTCAAGACAGGTTTCACTCTATACAAATATTATCATTGTCGATTTCTGAGTTCAATCTCCATTCAAATAGGGACCTGATGCATATAAATTAATAGAAAAGGGAAAAATATACTTGAATTATACAACCAAAAAAATCACTGAATATAGTGACAAGCATAAATTCTTTGATCTGTCATGACTACAAATTCCACTGGACCCTCATTCATAGTCCCCAGACTGGCATCCACACCACCCTACCTCAGAACTGGATTATTCCCTTCCATGTGAACTGATACTGTCATTTGATAAAGATACAAATATAAAAGGTACAATTTAAAAGTCACTTCACTAATGTATCTGTATTTGTGTGTCTTATAGAACCTTCCAGTCTAAAGTAAAATATTTATGTACTTGCTTACTACAAGAGAAAAAAAATGAGATAAATGAAATATAGAGATGGCTGAATTGCCTCAATATTCTAACTGCATTTGAGTTTACTGAAGTCCATAGTGTTTACCCTATTGGTAGAACATTTACTTTTGCTCTGTATGATCCAACAATGTCAACAATTAATAAATTGCTGATTCAGAAGACTTAATATTGAACACAGTGATACCTGCTTTAAAGACCACCTCCAATGAGAGACCCCATCAGCTTTTTAAGACCCATTCTACACAATGGTCACTGATTTCTTTGTTAATTTGCCTACAATTTAAGGCCACCCACTACACAGAACTACTTTCATGTTTGATTAGGTGTAGTCTTAACTCTTTCAGTGCCACATTTTGAACTGAATCAACAGCTTTTGTTGGTGCATTTTGGGTGCAATGCACGCAAAGTGTTCTGAGCAAAGCAGTTGACCTGGTCTATTATCTTCTTGTGATTATAGACATGCTGCAACTTGATTGAAAGGTCTTTTTACAAGGAGCATCAATCTTGCACCCTTATTAAAATTCAAAACAGTTTGTTTTCAGTATTTCAAGTCACAATTGGCACTGAAATAATTTAATGACAGGCACCATTGTAAAATACATGAGTATTACCGGATCTTTTTTATCCTTGTTTTACAGGGGAACTGGACTATAATCTTGGTGCATATAATGAGAAATCCAGTCAGACCATCCTAACGATGGCTGATCTTGACAGAATTGAGGATTCTACATTGCAATAATCTTCAAGTAACCATCAGTGTGAAACATCTTCACAAGTAAGATGCTTATACCCCAATAATGTTGATTTTGATGCACATAAACATAATCTTAATGTGTACAATCAAATATTAAAGTGGAGAATAAATGATTTGAAGCAAGATTATTATTTTCCCAGTTTGCTAGATTTAAAACTGACATAAAAAAAACTTGGGACACCATAAAATTGGTACTTTACATGAATAAAAATAAATCTGATTTCCATCTTTTTTCCCTGATTGATGGGAAAAAGGTTTCCAACAAGAACAAAAAGGCTAACCATTTCAATGAGTTTTTCTCAAATATTGGACCAAAATTAGCTTTGGAAATAAATTCTAATTCTAACTTGCAACACTTCTCATCAAACTGAACAGATCACATCAGGCATAAATTTTCCTTCACACCTGTTAATACTTGTGATATGGAAATGATTCTGCAAAATTTTAAACCAAAAACAGCAGTCATGGACAAGTTATCAATGAAACTTATAAAAGGTATAATCCCACCTCTCTTGACACCCCCTACTATGATCATTAATCAATCACTGAAATCAGGAACACCTCCTGATAGATTTGAAGTAGCAAAGGTCATACTTCTATTTAAAAAGGTGATAATACTCTCATAGATAATTACTGCCCTATATCAATTCTTCCCATATTATCAAAGGTTTTTGAAAAAGTTGTGTACAAACAATTCTATGAATATTTTATTTCAAATGAATTATTTTACAAAAGTCAACATGGCTTTAAGCTGCTTCATTCTACGGAGACAGCTGCTCTCGAATTTTTGACAGGATTTATGCATATATGGATTCAGGCAAATTGCTGATCAGTGCTTATTTAGACCTCTCTAAGGCATTCGATACATTACACTATAATATTCTATTACATGTATTGAAATATCATGGTATTTGCAATTCTTTAAAGTGGTTCCATAGTTACATGTATCTTACCAATAGACAGCAATATGTTTCCTTTGATGATACTGTATGAAGTCCACTGTCTCTCAAAACTGGAGTCCCACAAGGTTCAATTCTGGGACCTTTGTCATTTACAATTTACACTAAGTATATTTACCATGCATCTCCAAAATTTGACTTGATTCTTTATCCTGATGATACAACCTAGTGACATTGACAAACAACCCTAGTAATATTGCTAAAATGAAATTAATGGTGTTTCATTTTCCACAGTGTAGATTCATTCCAACTTTAGATTTAAAATTTAAAAATAAATACTATTTCAATATCACAAACTACTGAATTCAATTTTATTGGATTATTTGTTCATGAAGCTTAAATTGGAATACACATGTAAATAAGGTTGCTACCAAGCTCTCCAGATTAATAGGCATGTTAAAAGAATTCATAAATTTTTTGCCAATGAAGGCATTACTGCTTATATACATATCTTTGATTCTGCCTGATCTCAATTATTCAATTTTAGCATGGGGATATTCCTGGGATCGTATTTGCGAACTTCAACAATCGGCAATATGGCGTATTTCTCAAGAAAGATATAATACACACACTGATCAATTGTTTAAACCATTAAAACTTTTAGAATTGCAAGATAATATAAATTCAAAACCCTGAAATTTTATTACAGATATTCTCAGAACCAATTACCTGAATATTTTAATAACAAGGTTGTTTTTCCAACAGTAACTCATCCTTAACAAACAAGAAATAGATATGTTCCACAGCTTCTTGTTTCAAAATTAAATAAAACCATGAATTGTATCCAATATCATATTCCTCCTCTTTTGAAGAACACACCTCCATGCATTTTGGATAAAGTACATACACATTCAACGGATGGATATTCTAAGTACTTTAAATTATACCTTATTCAACAATATTCAGAAACTTGCACCTTAGATAATTGCTATATATACGTGCAAATGATATGAATTCCCGTATGTATTCCTGCATTGTTTTTACAAGTCATAATATAGAGTTTTGTGAATCGCACTGTAGGTGGCCCCAGTATCAGTGGATTCAAATCCTAATTGGGGTCATCCTGACAGATTTGGTAAACCTTAGGGTGTTATTGATACTTTATCAAAATACCTTATCACAACACTTTTGCAGATTACGATGTAAAGTCCATTGAATTTGGACTGTTTGTGTATTTTTCTTTTGTTACTTACTCTGTGTACATATTGTCAAATAAATACAGCTCTGAGTTCTGAGTTCAAGTAACTGGACGCCCTCCACCTGAGGCCATGCACTGCAATTAATCCTTCATTACACAGTTGCCCAATTAACAACTTCGGAAGAGGGGTGCGTTATGACTGCTGGCTTGTCTGTGTGATATCAAACACAGTGCAGACCGCACGGCGCTAATCTGTTATCTGGTTACAGACATGTTCCAAGCCAATTAACTAGGTTTAGGGGCCTACCTGTATTATAACAGTATAAGGCTACAACATGTGTGACGGGTTTCACTTAAAGTTTTATTTTGTAATGAATTTAATTTAAGTAAAATATGGAAGACAGTCCAGTGAGACTTAAGCAAGTGTAGGAAGAGATTAAATAGAGCTTGTTCTTTTCAGGAGGCAATGTCATTAATTGTTCACTACCATTTCAAGCAGGAAATTCTGTACAGGAATTTCACACATTTATATAGAAGATATTAACAGATAATTCAATTTTTTACCCAGCTAATGCATAAAGACAAAGTGTTCTATCTGCAATGTTCAATGGAATTTTTCCTATCCCTATTGCTAATCTGGCTTGAAAAATAGTGCAACATGCTTGATTTTTTTTCTTTTCAATTACTGCATACATTATTTGTGTTTACTGTGAGAAAATAATATGATTGTGAACAGAGCAGGGTTTTATGCATGTATGCATCAGCATCAAACCCCTCGTCCAAAATATTATCCTTGAAAAAGATAGGAAAAGCTCAAACTCTGAATCTTTATGCACTCAACCCTGGGGAGCCAGGACATTTAGATTTGCTCATCAGTTCCTGCTTGTATCCATCCACCCTCCCTTTAAACTTGTGTCACGCACATCTACAACAGTATTAGATCTACAGTAACAAAACTTTACACTTGCATGTATATACCACCCAGCTTAATGATGAAGATGTGCACCTGGGGTCTTGCTAGGGTCCTGTATTTTGAGAAATGGATGCTTTCAGTAATCAGGTTGTCTGTCCCTGCTTCTGGATTTCCTTTCTGGGTGATAAGTTTTGAAGTACCTGTACTTCTCTAATTTACTTAAAATTTTGTCGCAATGTTCATCTAGGTAGGACCCTGCTGAGATTGATAATGGGTTACCAAGGCAGGGACAGATCTAGGCCTTCAAAATCTGTTGCCAAATCATGAAATAAAGCAGTATTCACTGCAGAATTCAACATAGCTTGTATTATATTCTTCATGTTAAATTGGCCACTTGCAAATTTCTTAAGCCAAATGAATGCAACATCAGCATTTGGCTAATGGCACGAGTAGTCCCTGCCAAGGTCAAGGTCACAGGGCCCTTCAGAAAAATATGTTTTGTTTGAGATATCTCTAGGTGGATTTAATGGACCCTCATGAAACTTGTTCACAATTTGTACCCAGCTAGCACTATACTTCAGGTTGGCCATTGGTGACCTTGACTGTGATGCCAAAGCTACATGGGTCTCCAGGCACATGAATTTGACAGCTCACCAATAGGTCACTGGACGCCTTCAAAGAATATTAGATTTTCATCTCATTTTGATGGTCTTGGACACAAAATACATGAGAGGAATTTATATAGGCATGGTACCTGTTTTCCAGTTGGTTTTTGAAACAAAACGTTTAAACCAAAACACAGGATTTCTACAGTAGCTTATTCCCGTAATGCATATTTTATCCCTGAATGTCAAAGATAATGTTCAAGATCATTAGCCATTTGATTGTGATAAATCTGTCAATTTTTATCTGATTTTGAAACTGCTTGGTTCAAAATGTAGGAATTGCAAAAAAAATGCATTTTGTAGTAATCTACATGTGACGTCTCCAGGTCACAGATAAAGGTTGTGTGGCCACCTGAAGATTTTCATCTACAGCTTTATGCATGCTGGCAAGTAAAAAAAATATGGAATCATAACTAGATAAGCCAAATGTTCTAATTTATCCTGCCTCAGAATAGGATTTATTAGATCAGTGTCTGTGACCATTTTTTCACATCATAGCTTCCTTATGAAAAAACATATTTTTGCCACTAACTTCAACCATTGTCAAACAATTTGCAGAAGCATGACACATTTGGACTGCTGGAATCCATTCACATTTTTACATTAGAACAAATTTGAAGGTCAAGGTATTATTCAACCATTGTCAAACAATTTGCAGGAGCATGACATATTTGGACTGCTGGAATCCATTCACATTTTTACATTAGAACAAATTTGAAGGTCAAGGTATTGTGGCTATTCCTGAAAAATGGAATGTGTTGATTTCCAGCTTTTCTATCTGTTTTCTTGTTCGCCTATTAACCAGTGTCATACCAAAGCAGTAATCCTGATGTCGTTACCTTGTAGGTAGTTATAATGTATGAATGCTGTGAAAAGATGGAAGATAGGAGACTTTGACCTTTACCTTCTGCATCTATTTTTATTGCAGTATTGCATACTTCCTCCAATGACATTGGTCTATATATTAATGCTACAATGACGGAAGAGGCAATAGGTAATGAAAGGACTGTCTGATGAGCAGAAGTATGCACTGATACAATATCATGATAGGGCATCAGAGATTTATTCCTTCCCTGTAAAGTTCTTCAGTGATTGTTGGATGAGCATCCTTGGATGATATATATACAGCAAGAAACTAGATGGTGCTTTCTGCTACCTTTTTTTTTTTTTTGTTCTGCTCTGACAGTGTAAAGGTCAGAGAGTAAACAAGACATTCATACAGTGGCATAAAACACAACAAAATGCACAGAACATGAAAAAAACCTTGTAGCACCAAGAAGCCCAACAGCTGGCCAATGACTCTGTTGGGAAGGCAAACAACCCAAAGGAGACAGTGTCAGTTATATGGGATAAGAGGAAAGCTGAGACAATAGAAACAGGTCTACCCTCAAGTGCATTTTTCATGCAATCATTTACTGTGGCAAGCAATGTATTGTACCCTGAATAGCAAGAAGACCACAGGAATACCTTGTAATCCATAAAACTTTCTGGGTTTTCTGAAGATTTGGGGGTCAGACTTCACTTGTTCACCTCAGATCTTCTCAGATGAGAAATGCAAAAAACATCTTGCTGCAGAACCAGAATGAACTTCAACAGATTATTGGCCAACACATCATTCTGTGTTTAACTTTTTTTTTTAAATAAAAGAAAGATCATTGTCATTGCACTCCAATGTGAGAATTGTTGCTGCTCCCTAATCCTTTAGACATAAACATAGATAGGGCATGGAATCAGTGACAATATTTCTTCAGGTATATTTTTTTTTAAATGTTGACCTAAGATTCTACAAGTATTGACTGAAGAAAATATTTGAACATATTTTTTGTTTGTAGCCCTTGTTGCCACTGTAACACCAAAGCCTTGGGTTGGGCCCAGTGTGGTAGGCAGCAAAGACATTAGTTTGGCCTAGGCATTGGACAAATACAGTGAGGACCTTGCATCACTAGAACTAGTTCCTCAGGAACTTGTGTGCTGGAAACTGCAGCTGGAGAAAATTCCAGCTGCTAATAGGCCTGGTTCTCCAACTGCAGCTATCAAGCAGTGTTCACAGGTTCATTTTCCAAACATTCACACACTGCTTTTGACAGCCTGTAAAAATTCTTGTAACATTGTGCAAATGTGAAGAAAGTGAAAATATCTGGCACAACTTGCACACATACATGAGGGCAAATATACAAGAAACGCTTGCCTCTATCTCCTGCTCTCTTGCATGTCAACTATGATACAGAGATTGCCTGGGAAGAAGTCATCAACCTGTTTGCCAAGATGCATTCATACAATAAATCTAAGAGTCCCTTATTAAATCTACAGACTAAGCCACTGTACACATTTAAGGTAGCTACAAAAGTCTTTGTATTCTGCTCACTCCAGCTACATAGCTCTCCAGCATTTTTACCTCAGCCGACTCTCAATCAGCTGAGGTTCTAGAATGATCTGTCATGTGTCCATTCATCAATTTACATTTTTTACTTCTCTCAGACCATTGGCCATATTAAATTCAAACTTGGTGGGAATACCTTGGGTGTATCTCTACCACATTTTTTAATTACCTTGAAAACTTATTATTTCACAGCATGTTTACCACACTGCATCTTGGGGGATCACGGGGGACAAGGGCAAAGCAGCACATATAATATAATACAGTGGTGGTTGCAGCATGGCTGGTATCCTCATATTGAGTCGTGATATTAGATAAAATAGCATCCCTGGTGCAAAACTAACTTCTGCAATAGTAGAAGACAACTCTAAGGAACAGCTACAATGATGGCTGCACCTCAACTTTGAGATTTTCGTTTCTGATCAGTTTGATCCAGGTTTTTCTCTCTGTTTTGTCGGACGGCAACTGGTAAAAGCCGAGTCCAGGTGTCTTCTCTGATCGAAACTTGAACATACGTGTATCACACCGGCAAGAGTCAACATTGGATCTAATGTACTACTCCACTATGAGTCTGAATTGCTGGCTGAGTTTGTCCTCAGCGATCCCCCAAGATGCATTGGAGTAAACATGCTGTGATGTAATAAGGCCACAGGGTAGTTAACCATGTGCACAATGATTTTTTATTTTTTATGAATTTTTCGCACAGGTGACTTTGCAGTACAACTGACCTTTTGGGACATTCAGTCATCCATTGTCCATCCATCCATCATCTGTCGTCCATCCACATTTCACATTTTCAACTTCTTCTCAAAACAACTGACCTGGTCTCCTTGAAGCCTGCTAGGGATGTACCCTGGGTGGCATTCTACCAAGTTTGTTCAAGTGGTCTTTCAGTTAATTTTTGATAAAATCTTTCGAAATCTCCAAAACCACCTATCCCTGAATTGCTTTGAATATGCATGATAGGGACACTTCTACGGAACTCCCAGACTTGAATTTTTTCCAACAGGTGGTGCTCCAATATTATTTTTGTTCTTTTACAATTGTTTTTTTTTTTTTCATATTATGCTAAACTAGGTGGAAATGTAGCTTCATTGTGGGAGGATTAAACTAAGTTGTGCACCAGGTGGTACTACTCCGATGCCAGATTTTCAACAAATCTTTCAATTTGGGAACCTGTCAGCAGATGCATGCATTCCTATATTGATTATCATATAAGTCCATGGGGATTGCAATGGTAATTGACATTTTTGACTTCCTATCCAAAACAGCCAGCTAGATTCACTTCAAACTTGGTGGGGATGTACCTTGGGTGGGTCTCTACAAATTTTCTTAAATAGTCATGTCCTGGGTTGTTTTTTTTTTTATCTTAAAAAAAAAATCCTTTCCAAAACTGCATGACTGCTACTTTTGTACAGCAAAGCTGCCCAAGTTATAACATGGGGCCGTTTAACACAGATGTAGGCCTGATTGGGAAAGTATTATGGTGGAAGCTAAGGGACCCACCATGTTATATCAGAATCCAAATTGTCAGGAGGCACCTTATAAAGAGAGAGTGCTGTAGTGGCAGGATCCTGCTAACCAGGCAAATTGCTTGACTATACATATAGCTATATATCATATCAGATCTGGCCATATCTCCACAAAGAGGTCGATCACATCAAAGTTTGAAACTAAAACCAGAACACCTCTATTGTTACACCATCCTTCTATTTAAGTCAGTTGGCCAATAAAAAACTTTATATAACATGTTAGCTTGGAGTGGGGATACTTACTGGACCTTGATAATGCTACTGCTTATGTAATGGATCCCACTTTTATCGCACAGGAAGAACTTTATAAGCATACTTCATACACCGTTTTGCCTAAGCATGCAGAAACATTACACAAAACCATGTTGATCCTACACACATCTATCACAAATCTTAAATGTGTCAATTTGTCGAGGCACATAGTGGAATGGAACTTTATCAACATAAACAAATATTACAACATGGTATAGTCTGTCACAAACATCTAACGTACTTAAGACTATGTTATACAAGATCACAGATAATATACACCAAAAGTACATTCTATCCCCTGTATTGTGACAGCCAGGTGCACACTGTTGTAACATTAAAAGGTTGATATGAAAATTAAACCAGGTATTTAAAACTTTGATTCAAAATTAGTATTAATAAATCCATGGAGGAGGCCATTATCAGGTTTTTACATAACACGTATCAGAGGGTATTTACTGTTGAATATCACATACCACACCCCCTTTTGGCTGCATATCACATATCACAGGCATCAAAGTTTTATATATATATATATATATATAAAAAAAAGTTTTATATCATATATCTACTTTAAAATATCATATATCATGAATAAAATTTTGCATTACACGTATGATAAGTTATAAGTTTATTAAAAACCCCGAAAGACAGACAAATAAAAGTATACATCACAATGAAATACATATACAGCATATAAATAAAACAAAAAATGCGACACGAATTACACATGAAAAGAAACCCAGGTTTAAACTTAAGATAAATATGTAAAACTCAATAAACTCAAAGGTACAAATACAGAATTGCACATTAAAAGCACGACTGCTGCAAGTAAAATGGTCACCTCTTTGTACTAAATTCAAAAACAGCAAGTGAACACAAGGGTTATTCTTGATGACAATGAATTCACAATCAAAGAACAAGGAGAAGTTCTTTTACTGAGTGAAGATGTTCTCAAAGAATGCCTTATACATACAAGAAACAAAGGACATAGCACATCTATCAGCGAGAATCACAGTGACAGTGATGAAGAGGTTGATTGAGGTTAACTTTGACAGATGAACATATGCTAAGCACAAAATTGGGAAGGCAATCAAACAGACAAAATCATGACTTTTACTATTGGCTCTAACATGCTGGTTATTAATTCTGCCTGACTTGGTCTAAATCTAAATGATCCAAACTCAATCCATGGCGATATTGATTTGATGTGGAAAATGGTCTGAAGTGGGGACACACAAATGTATTATGTTGTTATCAATTAAAATATCAAGTCCATATTCCTGAAATCAATCTCTCTCTCTCTCTCTCTCTCTCTCTCTCTCTCTCTCTCTCTCTCTCTCTCTCTCTCTCTCTCTCTCTCTCTCTCTCTCTCTCTCTCTCTCTCTCTCTCTCTCTCTCTCTCTCTCTCTCTCTCTCTCTCTCTCTCTCTCTCTCTCTCTCTCTCTCTCTCTCTCACACACACACACACACACACACCACAATCCTCTAAAAGGTTGGATAACAAAACAGCTTTCCATTGCTTGTGATTTATGGCTGCTCTTAACTGCATCAGTGTAGTCCATTCCTGTCCATGTTTATATGCAAGACTATACCTGCCTTGAAAGACCATGGAACTCTTCAGCTAGCTCACATTATACAGTACATATACATGTACATGTAATTGACATTTTATACATACCTAACATGAATGACCACATCTTGAGATGCAACAGTTTTCTTAGTCTTGAGCCTAAGGATGGTCTTTGTAAGCTCCATGGTTTAACTTTATTTCTTTAACTTGTGTATTTCATAGTTTAGCAAGGATGTACAGGATGATTGATAATTGGTATTTTTAATATCACATATCAAGGTCTCATTTCTATATAGCAGCAGAATTGAATTTTACATATCAGCGGAATGATTTTGGCTAATATAACATATCAGAGGGCCCCTATTTTCACATATAAAATTATATCCAGGTACACCCCTTTTGATCAGAGGAGGGGGATATTCTTCCTCCTCCCCCCCCCCCCTTATCTTCGCAATCACCGTAAAATAATGCAGGCACTGATGCATCACCAGTAATTAACACTGGGTGTATCACCTGTAATTCACTCAAATCACGAATATAGTTTAGTTACAACAGCCAAATCACGTGTCACGCCTAATTAAGTCATCCGAAAACACAGTGTCACGCTTACAGTATACTCCCTAAGACTGGTTACCCACTGTCTACAATTAAGCCGGGTCTCAGGGAGGTAGGATAAATCTGAGCATGAAGCTACTACTATTAGGCTAGTACTAATAGAAGCTCTACGATCTGAGTGACCCTATGTATCTAAATGGTGAGACAGAATAGGCAGTCAAACTGTATTATTACCTTCTCACCATTGTCGATATCCTATAGCCTAGGGCATACGGGGGTGGGGGTGGGGCACATACTCAACATCAGGGTGGGTGTGTGCCTCGGACATTTTTATACAATACCCTATTTTAATCCTACTCCAGATGTAAAAAGGTACCCTTTCTTAATCCTGTAATGTGTTGAAAGGAGTGCTGCATTGGTGCATCCTGGAGCATTGTGGAGACCAACAGCAACATAACGATTTTAAACAAGTTTTAGCATATTCTTACTCCCTAGGGATGTGATTGCCAACATTAAAAAAAGCCTGAAAATGACCTAAAAACCTGAAATTACACTGTGTTAACATATAAATATGAAAGATAAATTTGGGAAAAAAGCCTGAATTCAGGTTTTTGCCTGAAAAATCACATCCCTGTTTCCCACAACACCCCCCCCCCCCGGACTTATTAATAATATTCTATATCTCCAGTTCACTCAGTCTCAAATAATTGCTACCCCTATCATAATGAAGCTGTGTACATGGGAGGGGGGGGGGGCTTTTCTAATCCTGGGCTTAAGGAAAACCGGGCCTTTCCCGCGTCACATACCCAGCACAATCCCACATAGGGGTGCATAGGCATAGGAGTAGCCTGCCCCCCCCCCCCCCCGCCCCCCCCCCGGAGGGCCTAGTCCTGTTTCCCGCTTCATTTAATAAAATGTTAAACCCACGGAGCTACTAGCTTCATGTTAAACCCATGGAGCTACTATCAGATGGCTCCATGTTAAAACCCTAGAAATCACTCTGTACACGACTTCCATCGGCGATCCACGCACATGCACGCTGCTTACCTCAAGTTCAACGGACCTCGCGCTGCATTCACACAGTCGGCAAGGATTTTTGCACTGGTGCTCACATACCGCGCCGCTTTGCCCTGATTATTATTCCATCGCCGTTTCCTTGTGAAACGTACCGAGTATTCTCTAGCTGCTGGTGATCGCTCCCAGCTTATCCATTGTTGCAGACGTGTCCCCGGTCTCATATGTAACATGCATGTGAAATCAAGTCACGTGTCTACTTGCCTGCCCACTTACCTGATCGGGGTGATAGGATAGCCGAGAGCCCATGCATGAGGATATCATCCAGGCACAACGGGCCGCGTAGTGTGCTGCAGACACAAGGCTGTATGTTCAGTCCTGATCCCTGTCCTCTTGCTACCCCTCCTTGTCATATATACCTTGGCCTATATAAGCCCACAGATATGATGCTCACGTAGACATTTTTTTTCGTATTTTTTTCTTTATCTTTTTTTTTTCTTTTCTTTTTTTTTTCTTTTTTTTCTTTTTTTTTCTTTTTTTTTTTTCTTTGTCTTTTTCTTTTTTGTGTGTGTGTGTGTGTTGATATGATGCCCACCTAGAGGCTTTTCCCTTTTTTCGCCTGTGTGTGTGGTGACTCGGATCACCAATGGCAAATAGGCCTGTCCGTGTATTCAATGAGTGGTTATCGCATATCGTGTTCTCAAAAATTGTCAGGAATTCTAAGAGTCAAAGTTGATTCCGTTTCTTGTAATCTGCTGTAGGCCTAATGTCATTTTCTTTACTTCTTTAACCTTTCAGTTTGTTTTTTATGGTAGCCCATTGGTGCCAACATAATGTTATTTTCAACTCGTAATTACGAGATATCATTATCTCATAATTACGAGATAGCCATTTGTAATTACAACTTAAGCAAGGATGTAGAACTCTTCTAACTGGAAAAGAAAAATGCAACCCCAGGTACACACTCCTGGGAAAGAAAAGGTGCCACCGTCTCCCTTCTCCGTCCTCCCTCACCCCCTTCAACATTAATGGCCGTGCTATGAGGATGTGTGTGTGTGGGGGGGGGGGGGTTGTTGACTTTATTATACCATTGCTTTTCACATCTCTTTTGAGAGAAGATGATGGTCCTTGAAAGGACCGTTTCGCTTGTTGTTGTTGTTGGGAAGCTGCATGCATCAATAGCGGATGTGACCACCATGCCTCTGTAAGCAAGCTTGGATCTGCCTCAGCATGCTGCTTGTCAGCTTGGTGATCTCAATATGGGTAAGGCCAGCCTCCAACAACCTAATTATTAGTGCAGTAGCCTGTGTATCCCAACGGGGATCCCGTGGGATTCAGATGTTAATTAAAGCTCATTCAGTGAATGAGCTTTGTTCTATGATACTATACAAAATAGAAAATTGATGTTGCCATTTTTTCAGTGGGCCGAAAGTGCCAAAAATTAGCCATGAACGTGAAGGTCATTTCACAATGATGACATTACAAAATATTACAGATATCATTATGTTTGTATTTCTAATACATTGTACCATTATAAAGTATGAAATAAGAGATGTATAATTTGAAAGCGTACAGCAAATTCACTGATATCAATACACAATGCCTAATTTGCCACATACATTACATAACATTATAACTTTTATAAATGTATGTAAATATTGAGAAAATAAACATGAGAAGCATTTAGTAAACTGTCATTTGTTGACATGTTATGAAACAATAAATGTGTAATGTCTGATTCTAAGATTCTGTGATTTAAATGTTTGTAAAACGTAAGTATTAATAAAATAACTTAATGAATTATTAAATAATACCTAGTCTTGGTTTTTGTGTACAACTATTTTGTGCCTTCTTCCTGGTACATGTACGCATCACATGATCATACACAGAATATATATTTTACATTGATCATGTTTACTTCGAAAAAGTAGGGCATTGCATTCTTGAACAGATATTGTTTTAGGAAGGGGAGGGCCATTACAATAGAATGAGGACTACATAATATCAATACGCCTTTTGAGAATAAAAGACAGTCTTGTAGATCATATTCATGTGGGGCACATGTTGTTCCTGAAAGCTGGTGTCTGCATGGAGAGTCCAAGCAATATGTGCGTTTCCCATTTCAGCTAGGCGACTGGTGCCAAAGGTTGCAGGTTCGAGTCCCGCTCGTTCCGAACATGAAATATATATTTTCGGCATTTCCTTAATGCTGGTGGATTTAAGTCCCCGATTCTGGAAATATATGCCGACTCAGTAAATATACTGCATTACCGTGTTGATATGGCACTCGCACATAACTACCTCCATTGAACCATTCTTTTTAGGAATGGGGATTTGGTCGAGTGGATATGTGCGTTTCCCATTTCAGCTAGGCGACTGGTGCCAAAGGTTGCAGGTTCGAGTCCCGCTCGTTCCGAACATGAAATAACATGAAAGGAGACGATTATGGCTTATAACTGTCGAGTGGCGAAGCCACGAGAAAGTTTGTAATAGCCATAATCGTCTCCTTTCATGTTATAGCACATTTGTCATTGGCTGGTTGGAATGGTCATTTGTGTTTAGGTCGGATCAGTGATTTCATGATTGAAAGCGTATTATCTGTCTGTTACGTAATCAAATTCTTACACACACGTGTGACAGAGTCATTTCACTTCTGAGTCACTTCATTCATGATTTCGCTCAGGCCTTCAGGTAGTTCGTGAATCTGCTCGCTGCCACAAAATGGAAGATGACGTGCCTCTAATTGAACTTGATAATATTGCAACTCAGCAATTATTTTTCCAAAGAAATGACGGCACCGGCAGTACTGGGAGGTATGTTGGTTTTTATTTGTAGTGTTATTACAATTTCACAATCAAAGTTTGCTTTGCGTTCATGATATGCCACTGCATCAAGACTACTGACTCGGAGAAGTTTTGTGGCTGATGGTATAATGCGTGCTGGTATTTGAATGGAAAGTTTTTATCATGGAAATTCGGGTAAATCATTTCAAATTTTATTGTTAGACATTGAAAGGGTTAATTCGGAAAGAGTGAGTTATAGGTTTTACTTAATTCACTCTTTTTGCGGGCCCGTTTTGCGATTATTGAGGGTGAAGGTCAGCCCAAAAAAGATGCATTATCAAGTTTCATAATACATTCCTTTCCATAATCAATGGTTATGGGATATAATCAACACTTTTTGAGCCTTATGATTGGCTAATTCCTACCAGCCATATGACAAACAAACTTGAAGGACATAAAAAGTAAGTTATTACAAACAACGCAACTCCATTTTAGGCATGAGAAAGTCACTGAAATACATCTAGAACAAAGTCGCATAACATACCTAGAATCCTTTGATTTGTCTTGTATATGTATGTATCTTTTCAGCAAAGTACGAATTTCAGTGATATGAAATAATAGCAAATTTGTTTACTTTTCTGAGTCCACACACATGATGTGCAAGTTAGCTAATGTGAGATCGTCTAATGTATAGATGATTGAAAACTCTTTGTGAATATATTATAAAAATGCTAGAAAAAAGAAAGATAGGTAAAATGTATTCAAAATATTACTTAACTTTTATGCCCCTAGCCATGAAATTGGGGGGGGGGGGGGGCTATATATTGTTACACCGTTTGACTGACGCTTCACCAATTTTATGTCAAGGCTGAACTGTATCATGAAGGAATACATATGAAAGTTGCGCGACCTCTGCTCTTAAAACAGCTTTTGAAATATCAAAACTTATTTCTGTGATTTTATGTAGACGACATTGCCAAAATACATTTAAAAAAGTAACAAGATTTTCCATCTTTTTTCGGAGGTTAAATGAAAAGTTTGAGGAAGAAGCCTTATCGAAAAGGCACCCTTTCATTATTTTTATATTTTGAACACCAAAATTGTACTTTTTCACGTGATAGCCAGGTTTGTTGCGATTAACGTTTTCCTTGCCATTGGCAAGATGTGCTGTCACATATTCCGGCAATCGCTGTTGTCGATCTCAAATGACAGATTTGCAGTTGACTCTTTTGTCTGGAACCTTTGACAACTCTTATTCGTCAGTATCCTATCCACACCAGTACATGTACATGTATACTCTCTTTAAACGAACCTGTTACTGTCTAACTGGTTTAATTGTGAAGATATATAATAAGTACATTTTTTGGTAAATTTTTACATATGCTGCATTAAACCTACTATCAAGTGTCCTCAGTGAGTAACTAATCATCAGAACATGTTTCGGAGCCTATACCCGTACATGTGTCTCTGAGTGGGGACTCCTTACGTAAGCTATATATTCAGCGCAGGCAACCCACAAAATAAATATGAATGAGAGAGTTGAAATTATGTAGATGAGTATAGCCTTTCATGTGTTTATGAATATAAGGCTTATGCAAGTATATTAGTTTAACCTGTTATCATTTAGAGTTCTGTAGCATAAAATACGCAACCAATCAAAGTTTAAGTTGTATAGCACAACATAGAAACAAATTTGGACTTACCCAGTACTGTGTTCAACTTTACTGACTGCAAATGACACTGTTAGGTGTTATGCGGTGATAAGTTTAAAACCATAAAGTTAAATTTGTTATATAAAATGTATATTGTGGCTGCGGAATTAAGCTGCAGCAAGCACATTTTGAACTTGAAACAGTTAAAATGCCAAGTGTCAGCATGCCAGGAAGTGTTGAGTGATCGCCGATCTTGCTTGGTTTTGATTGGTTTACTGTTGGGTTCAGTGAGTGAAAGGCGATCACAGTGGGGACAGGATTAGGCTTTCTCTCCCAAATAAAAAGGGCTGTGTACTGCTGTTTGGGGTCACACATCCGAAATGTCTGATAGGTGCGCACAGTGAACTGGGTGCACGTTAAAGTATTGGTAGTGTTCCTGCTGCGGCCAGGCGTTCAAAGTAAGTATTGATTAGTATTGATTAGTTGAGAGCACTGTGCTCCAGTATATATGTATTATTGTGGATCTTGTATAATCCACCAATTGACGTAATTTAGGCTTGTGGTTAAGCCATTTTTGGGCACTTGTGTGCTCCAGTTTATTTCGTTCTGGGAATCTTGTGTGTTTCCCCAATTCAGTAAGGTAGGCTTCGAGTTAAGCCCTTTTTTGAGCACTTGTGTGCTCCACTATTGTATCAGTGACTCTTGTGCGGTGCACTGATTAAATGATGTAGCCAGTTTTGGAGAGGAAACCAGTGTAAATATATTTGTCAGAGCTTTGTTAGCTCTCCAATGTGGTGTTTTGTGTGATATTTGTCAAGTGTTTGTCGTGAGATTACACAGCAAATCCTGTAAATTAATAGGTCTTATTTTTGGTAATTGATAAGACCAGAAAATTGAAAAAAAACTAAAACCACAGTTTGGGTCTGACCATGTAAAACGGGTTTTTACAAAATTACAAGATAATGTTCTAGGTTTTATTTTATTTTTCTGATACTGCCCTTTGATTCTGAGTTGCAGCCCGGAGGTCGATTGGACAAGCCAGGACACCAGACCCGGCGAACCACTTTGTGTACGGACATTATAGACGAACTGCCAGTTTCCATCGTGCTGTTTTTTTGTGTACAATGTGAGTCAATATATATTTGAACAAAAAGCTTTGTCTTTGTGTTCTGTTCACGGCAGTAAAAGTGTAGCGTTTCTATTTTCTTTCTGTTATTGAGGGCCAGTTTGGCACAAGACGTGCAAGGTAAAGCCACCTCGTAACATAGGAAATCCAAAACTGATTCAATTTTGGCTCCCACTAAGCACTGTCGATTGTAACAGCCAAAAATTTGTCTGATTACAAGTTAGTACAGCCTATCAGCATTGTATTTTACCATTGTAAAAATGGCAACTTCCATACATTTTTGCACATTTTACTTACTGTATGAATGTTAAGTCAATTATTTTACATAGATATTTTGAAGTTCACATGTAAAGCACTATAATTTGTAGTAGTGAAACCAAAAAACGGCAAATGAAAGACAACTAACTTAAGGATTTGCTTTATTTATATGCTTGTCAAATGCAAAATCGCTATTTTCTATGCTTTTTCACAAAGAATCCCAATTTTCCCAAAATAAAAAAAAATAAGAACTTGTATCAAATATATTCTTAATGAAAATATAATCAATTTAGACTTCAATTCCACGCATGAACTGCAAATTCTTTGCTTCCTTGAATATGTTCTATTGTGACATTAACCCCTGACCCTTGACCTCCAAGACAATTATGTGATTATTCTATCTCACCGTGTGTTAATGATGTAAAATGTGGTCCTTATGGCTATTTATCTTTTGAAACCAATTCAATTAAAATATAAAATGTCATCTGAGAATAAAACATTTGATTGACCTTGCTTAACAGGTGTTGATAGCATCAGTGTTTATAATTGGTTTTAATCTGTGCAATGCAGGCAAATATAAACACGTATATATAAGGGAATACCATGTCATCATCAAAAATGTTTTAAGCAAAATCCCAACTCTAATTGAAAATGAAATGAGAACACTTCGACATTGTCAGAAGCTATTTGTCTATCGATATTCCATTTGACCTTCACCTTAGACCTTTCTATGAAATCTATAATATTTTCCACTTGTATATAATATATTTTTCACATATTTAACATGAGTCTGCCTATTATATTTTTCTTTTCAATACCTAAATATATGATAACGGTGAAAACCTCCAGACTTGACCTTGCCCCACAGCAGTCAAGGTCACTTGAAAAAAAGGCATCATCACTTTTTAAAATCAGAATTTTATGATGCATAAAGATATTATGGTACTCTTGCTTTAACAGAAAAATCCCATGGAATTACAATGGCCACAGCACTATATTCTGCCCCTGTCAAATTAAGACACCTGTGAGTGACCTGTGCATCCTGGCATTGTGGATTCACATTGATCCCGGTATTGCCATGGCCCCCTTGTAGGTCTAAAGCCCATGGACACCCCAATACGAGACTCTCTGAGTCCTCTGTTGGACCCTATTACACGTACGTGTGTGTGTGTGTGTGTGCGTGCGTGTGCGTGCGTGCGTGCGTGTGTGTGTGTGTGTGTGTGTGTGTGTGTGTTGTGTGTGTGTGTGTAACTTGAAACGACAAAATAATATTGTATTCACTTACGTATTTGCCATTTTATTCTGTGAATGTCACAGAATAAAATGGTAAATACATAAGTGAATAGAATAAGCAAGTGACAGAAACGAAGGGAGTAAAGGTATTTCCGTGCTGGCGTGCTGGGGCATTCTATTTTACGCACCAGCGTACTGGAAACTGGGGCATTCTATTTTACGTACCAGCGCACTGGAAGTCTTCTTATTTTCTATACTCTTGTGTTGGACATCATTTTTGGAAATTTTTACTTTATGCATGTTGTAGGCCTACTGGGAAAAATTCTATCCTGTACCACTGCATACTGGGACCCCCTTCATAAATCTTGATTGCAAAAGGTGTGGCCATTCACACATACATTAAGATACAAAAGAATACAAAACGATTACATTGTTATACACGTGAATGTCACAGAATAAATTGGTAAATACATAAGTGAATAGAATAAGCAAGTGAGTAAAAAAGAAAGAAAAAACCCTAAGATGAAATGAAATGTAGGAGGCCATGTGGGTGCACCCATCAATATTTAACACGTGTAGGTGAATCATTATAAAGAATACACACATATCAGTACATATACTGCATAACCGTGTTGATATGGCACTCGCACATAACTACCTCCTTTGAACCATTCTTTTTTTAAGAATGGGGATTTGGTCGAGTGCATATGTGCGTTTCCTATTTCAGCTAGGCAACTGGTGCCAAAGGTTGCAAGTTAGAGTCCCGCTGGTTCCGAACATGAAATAAATTTCAGATAGGCGACTGGTGCCAAAGGTTGCAAGTTCGAGTCCCGCTCGTTCTGAACATAAAATGAATTTTAGATAGGCGACTGGTGCCAAAGATTGCAAGTTCGAGTCCCTCTCGTTCCAAACATAAAATATGTATACAAACACTATTTTTCTCAATTCTAAGGCGGAAGTTTACAAAATCACGTGTGCACAAACATGCATCAAAATGGTCACCCCTGTCTCCTGAATTCATTAGATATTCAAATTTTTCTCGATCCGTGAAATTCGGGAAGTTAACGTCTACAAATAAAATGTTTTCCAGCTAAGCGACTGGTGCCAAAGGTTGCAAGTTCAATCCCGCTCGTTCCGAACATAAAATATATATACATACACTTTTTTCCTCATATCTAAGTCGGGAGTGCACAGAATCATGTGTGGACAAACATGCATCAAAATGGTAATCTGTCTCCTGAATTTATTAGATATTCAAACTTTTCTCGATTCGTGAAATTCGAGAAGTTAACGTCTATAATTTTAAGCTTTCCAAATCAACCCTTAAATTAGTGTTATAATTACAATGTGATCAGACTTGTTTTCCATTGAATTCCTGTTCACCAGTACAACACATGGAAGAAGTCATCTCACAAACTGGCCTTTTGAGTTTAGTGGATCGACCAGTTTCCACTCCTAAATTGCGTGCACTAATGCACAATTTGTTGAAATTGTTTCTTTTCTTAACAGGAATAACTTAAGTTCTGCAAATAAGGTTTCATGCCAAAATTCTTTGTATGTGCGAGGCTTATGGCAATCGTCTCCACGGATACCCTTAATATATTTGAGCCACTGAGACTCGAACACATTGTGCAATTGTTTTCTTAGTTTTTGATACAGTGGTATCCAAACTAATACCTCCCACGTTATGCTTACCTGCATGTCACTATGTTGTGAAACATTATGAATGAGCTTAACCCAACAATTTTTCCCGCTGTACAATTATGCATAGTCCTGAAGTAGACATTTATAAACGAGATAACGCTGATTATATTTTGAAGGTGGATCCAATACTTCACTGTTTTACAAGCTATTTCAGTCAAGACTGGATAACTTCCGAGTTCAGCTGTCACAGCTACATTAGTCACTTTTTGATGGACTCCAACTGTGTCTTTATAAAATTTAACGTAAATTTCCCAAAGCTGGTTTACACAGTGACATCAAGTTGCTATAATTCAGCTCCTTTGGAAGGGTAGGGTCTAAACCTGACAATCACCGTTAGATATCATTGGCGTAATCAGAGATACAAATAGTTTCATGGAGAGATTAGCATTTGGTTAATTACACGTTATTGTCGTATCTTCAAAAGTGCCTTGTTTGCCTCATCCTTTCTTTAAACAGGCACATTCACTCTTGCTATTGATAAAACTGAAGTTGTATTAATAGCAAGAGTGAATGTGCATGAGGCACTTAATCCAATGCCAAGATAACAATAACTTCGTGGAATAGGAAAGGTCAGAATTAGCTCTAAGGTGTGTATTCACCCCAACACACAACTGAATACACAAAGGAGGGCCAGAGCTGTGTATTCCCATTAGTTTGTATGTTAAAGCAACCTTAAATAAACTGGTCACTTATGTAGCTGTACTTATATGATTTTTGTGAGGTATTAAGTTATGCATCTGGATTAATGTCTGGAATTTGGTGTTTCTATGTGCAGTAGTTTTCAAGTTATTAAGTTGCAAATTACAATATAAAGTAATGGGAATACACAACTCTAGTACTCCAATGACTGCAGTGCCCTCTTTTAGGCAGTTCTTGAACCTTCTTTTCTTACCCTTGCCTATTTCTATGGGCTCTTCCTAAACTGGAACACGGGAAGGGGGTGATTTTACACCCATGTCAACTCTTTACCGACCGTGGGAAAATGCATTTTGGGCTGATGTCCACCTATATTATTTTTCAAATGAAATTTTGAAAATCATTTTAGAGCAAAGCATAAATAATTTGTCTGTTACTTTAAAGCTCTGAACCAATATTACCCGATGAATGATGATTTTTTTTTTTAAATTAAAAGATTTATTTGGGTCTAAAGAACTTTTTATTATACATGAAATTTTAAATTTCTTGGTTTAAACATATTTTTTATTGAACGATTAGAGAAAAGGGCTATGCCCTATATGAACTCTTCTCGCAATAACAAAAAATGAAAATAAAGGATTAATGTAAATGACAGTAAGACATTTGTAAAAGAGGTGGTGAGGGATACTGACAAGACAGGACATATACAGGACAGACACGGACTAGACAACACACACAGAGGTAAGGGAGACGAAACATCGCATCACGTATAGGGCTCAATGCCGACGGAGTGCAAGAGAGAGACAGGACAGGACGCATACAAAAGGATAGTATACTGATATACATGAACTGGCCTCCTATCATTACAATATTTGAGAGAATGAAGATACACTCTACGGGGGATTGAATCTTTTTGATTTTTAAATTTCTTCACACTGATTTTTGTATCAGAGGTCAAAGGTCATCGTTAATATATCAACGATTTTCAATGGCACGGTCGGTAAAGCAAAGGGGTGGCTTTTTGATCTCGAGTCTCTATATTGCCCAAATTTTTAACACCAGTACACGGTGTGTGTGTAAGGTTGGGGTAACTTCTTCCCATTTCACTACTACTGCTGTTGATGATTTTCTAACCTGAATACATAGATGCATTACCTTGCCACTCTTGTAAGCTATTCTGAACAATCTAACACTCTAGGTTTTATAAATATTTTGAGACAAATAATATCATTCCGCAGCACCGAATTGGGTTGAAAAAGAATAATAGAACTGTTGAGCACATCCTTATTTTTGAAAACTTTAATTGATGAACGTAAAAATCGCGGTGCTAAATAAAAAAAAGTCATGTCTGCTTTGTTGACTTTAAATGCACATTTGATACTGTTTGGAGACAGGTTTAAATCTACTGTATAAGTTGTTGCATGATGTCGGCGGAAATTGTCTTACTATTTTGGCATCTATGTACGAAGAGTTGACATACGTCATGAATTGAAATACTACAACTCTGGTCCATGGTTCATTGGATGCGGCTTTGCCACAAACCTATAACTTGAAGTTGGAACGGCACCTTTATCTCTAATAGTTTTGGAGATATTCAATTTCTTTATTATGTCGGGGTGTCAACCCAGACATAATGTTATGTTTGTTTTCTTTCTTTCTTTCTTTCTTTCTTTCTTTCTTTCTTTCTTTCTTTCTTCTTCTTCTTCTTCTTCTTCTTCTTCTCGTGTGATTTTTTGCATGTGTAAATTAAATGATTATGTCACATATGTGAAATAGTTTTTTACACATGTGGAAAATATTTTCACTCATGTGTAATTGTGGAATAAATACTAAAACGGCTTGCCATAGTCACCACAGATTATGCACAGGATGGAGTAATGGACAGTCTACGGTTTTTAATCATATATGATAATTTTATCAAGCCCTGCTCTTATGAACATGTGCTAGCCACTCTTTTAATTCGTCTTCAGTAAAACTACTACTCTTTAACTTGTTCTACTTTGTTCACACTTAAGAAAATGGCGTATGTATCTATATATGTATGTTTTCAATTGTTATCAACATGGAATTGTACTCATCACGTTTTAACCCTTAAAGTGCTAATCACTGCTATAGTCGTTTTCTCATTACTGTTAAACATAGAATGGGTAAAAGATTCAAATTCCTCGTGAAGATACCTTTTATTCAAATACTATCAAGCCTAGTCTAAAGCAAACAGTAGTCTTAGTCAACAGCTTTCCTGGGGGCACTTTGCGCACAATGGCACAAAGTGCCTCCAGGAAAGCTGTCTTAAATCAGCGCTTTAAGGGTTAAGATTTAATCGTTTCGTAATATCTTTAGACTGGGTAACCCTAGTCAGCAGTCTTTTTCTTTGGGTCCCAGTAACATATATGCACATGTGTACTATGAATGATAATGTAATAATGTATATTGAAATCACCTTAAAATATAATAAAACATATAAAAGTCCAATTAAAAGCAAATTAAATTAAAGGTGTACCTGGGGGAACAGACCAATAATGATTCATTGAAAATATTGTTTATTGTAATTGATTTTGAACTTAAGTAAATCTTCGCTCTTTCTATTATCCCCTGGAAGGCTGTTCCATATTACTGCTCCTCTTTTGGAAAAAGATCTTGCTTTATTGACGAGAGATACAACGACACTAAGAGACCGTGCACTGCGTGTTTCGTCAGTACTAATTTCGGACAAAAGGTCGATCTGGCGTGAAAGATAATCAGGAGCCAAACCTTAGATGCATTTGTACATTGAACAAGTTATATGAAATTTTCTTCCTTCTTCCAAAGTCTCCCAGCCAAAAGATTTGAACAGTTCCTCGCTCTAACTTTGATATAATAAAATTTTCACAGAAAATTCTGGCAGCCTAATTTTGCGTTCTTTGAACAAGTTTGGATCCACCGGCACCACACCAAGCCCAAACAGTACCAACAGAGTCAAGATTAGGCAAAACACAGGTTTTAAAGATGGAAATTAACAAAGCAGAATTTTAAAAAGCACTTAACTTCCGAAGAATAGCAAGTTTGGCATTGGCATACCTATATTTAAGGAAACTATGTAGTCGTACCAGCCTTATTCATCAATAACAACGCCAAACTACTGTATTTGGTCAATTTCAACTGATCTGAAATGTCATCATACATCGAAGTATTTAATTTATCGCTTCATTTGCGTTTACCAGGATAAATGACCAATAGTTTAGATTATGTTGGAATAACACTGTTATCTTGAAAATCAATTTTCTATACTGTTAACATAATTTGTAAATGAAACTGCACACTATTTAAGTTATCAGCCGAAACATATAAGAGTGTACCACCAGCATATAGATTACAAGAACCCTGAGTAACATGCTGAGTTGCGTAAAAGTGGATCCCATATGTATATATCAGATGTACTTTAACTTTTTTCAATCCTGGGGATTTAAACAAATCATATCATCATCATTGAAATGTTTGTTCGCTTGCTCTACTGTTTGTTAGTATTAATAGGTGGTTTAAATGTATGTTAGTATGAATAACCAGGTAGTGAATAAGTATAATTATCATCCACATGTTTTCCTAACCTTTGTTATTATGTCACTAAAATTTCTTTCTGTATGCACACTGGTGGGCTTACCGTATATGCTATACATGCTGGCCCCATCATGCATGGCGATAAATCTAGTGAGAGTAATATATATATATATATATATATATATATATATATATATATATATATATATATATATATATATATATATATATATATATATTATGTTCGGAAAGAGGGGGACTCGAACCTGCAACCTTTGGCACCAGTCGCCTATATATATATATATATATATATATATATATATATATATATATATATATATATATATATATATATATATATATATATATATATATATATATATATATATATATATATACAAGCTTGTCTAATTGTGCTTAGTGTCTTAGTATTATGAATAATATTTTGACTACATTTCCTGGAATTAAAAGTTAATTACTTTCTGACATCCATAAGTACCATTTCAAAATGTCAAAAAATACTCAAATTTGCCAGTATTTACTCAAATGTCACAAACTTGACCCATTATGTTGAAACATGGACTCATAGTTGGCAGCGAAATAGAGTTTTATTGTTTGGAGACTTTCAAAGAGTAGGTGTCATCATGGGGTTTGTTTTACATTTCTTCTGCATGATGTCCATTGTTGCTGTACTTGTTAGGATTTCCCTAGGCTTGTACAGGTGGTCCAGCAGTAGCTGTTTATTTTATAGCCACTGGGACTGAATATAATGCCCCAGTTTGGAGGGTCGGAAAGGGGTTGCCCGTACTCCGTACAGGGGCTTTTTTTATTTTTCGTACAGCATAGAGAGAAAAAATTATTCACCGTTTCGCGTACTGACAGCAAACCATGTACTCCGTACTGACCAAAATATATTATGTGTAAAGCGTACCAGCAACACATGCAATTTTCGCACCCGTACTGAAAAAATGAAAAATGAAAAAAAAAAAAAAAAGTCAACTCGCGGCAAAGTCAACATTATTTATGTTGCCAACTGTAAAAATGACATTTTGTGATAAACTTCAGGTGTAACAATGTAGTCAGCTGCAAATAGGGCATTTTCTGATGTACTTGAGCTGTAGCAATGTAGTCAACAGGAATTTGACCTTTTCTGATGGACTTCACATGCATGTACCAATGATTTGTGTAGTCAACTAAATATCATGACAATATTATGATTTTGTCTAATACAAGAATCTTGAAAATAAAAAAAATTGTGAGCTTATGGCTTGTCAGCTTGAAATGGCCGTCAATATGAACACTCTATCTAGGGCCAATCACAATCAATATTGAAACTGTAAACCTTTGTCAACAAGTTTGCTTGCTAGCTTTAAAAATCAGGACACAACATTTGACAGTTGAAAATAATTGCGTTGGTTAGAGTTGCTTGTATACACAAAATTTGTATCTTACATGTGACAGTCTCATTCAGTTTAGAATATTGAATTCATTTGAAGTTCATTTTTTTTTGTCTGCGAATGATATTCTGTTTGAGTGAGACAATTGAATTAGAATATTTGAAGTAGGAGCTATTAGTTTGCCTCAGAGTGACATTCTGATTCAATTTATACAGTGACACCAGGAGCTGTGAAATTGAAATAGTAACTACAGCACCTACCAATTGTTTTGGGTAAGAGTGAACAAAGTATTAGAGAGGAGTGAACTTTCAATAAATGTCATATCAGTTACCATTTTGTACTGTTTCATCCTTTCAGAGATGCTACTTTTCAGGATTTGACATAAATTCATATAGTTTGCTTTTTGCTTGAAAAAAAAAAAAAATTTTGTCTAAGCAGTTCAAATTTGAGGAGAAAGACAAGGAGGTACACAAGTTTCAGGTAAAATTGTAACAATTCAGGTTAAAACATGTAAAAGTCTGTGGCATCTTTCTTCTTACAGGTTGTATAACCATCTGAAATTTGAAAATGTATATTGCGGATGTATTATTTTCTGTACTGTGTACTGGAGAAAAATTATTTCCTGTACTCTGTACTGGTAAATTTTATTTTCTGTACCAGTGTACCAAGAACCCCCCCCCCCCCCCCCCCCCAGTTTGTTTCTACGTCAGTGATACACTGGCAGGTGGTTTCACTAAAGTAAGCTACCCAGGATTCCGTACTTGCCATGTATCCAGGGCAAAGTCAACAAAGTATTATGAGCATCGAAGTTCTCTTGTTTATATTGTTGAAAACATGCTGCCACGGGACTAACCCTTTATAATAATTCTACTGCAGTAGTATGATTAAATTCAAGGGCGTTTTGAGGGAGAGACCCACAGTTCCTGTTTATGATCAAACCTAAAGCTGCAATCATATTTCTTTACTAAAGTTTGCCATCTGACCTCAGAATGCACCAGAATACAGGGTTTTGGGTTTTTTTTTCCAAAAACATTTCGCCATTATGCTCCCAGATCCCTAGCATCACTCTTTTGGAGCTTGACCCCCCCCCCCCCAAAAAATAAATCCTGCATCCGCACCCGTAATTGCAAGAGTAACATTTTGTCTGCTCGACTTTCATGTGTTCGTTTAGTTTAGGCTAACATATCATGACTTCAGTTAAACGGGAAGACAAAATTAACCGATAACGAACGTGTATTTATGCCCAGATGTACAAATTTGACCAAGTATGACATACCAAACGAAGTCCACTTAAAATTAATAAGATAATTTGTCCTTCACCAGATGAAATTTTAACAATTTTGTAACAGAGAGCTGTAGCCCGATGGATACAGTGGAATTTCTCTAATAAGACCACCTAAGGGACCAAAAAATGTGGTATTATTAGAGGTGGTCTTGATGGGATTTTAATTTGATTAAAGATAAACAAAAAAGGGTCTGTAAATTGGTGGTCTTAAGATAGAAATCGTCTCTTTATGGGACTGGTCTTAATTGGAAGTGCTACTGTAAATGCTCACATGAAAAGAAAGTTAAGTCGTACTACAATAGATAATGTAATCTAAACTAGAAAAGAATATTTGCTACAAACAAATCTGTGTACCTCCGAAACTTACATAATTGAAACGTTACAATTTTGTCTTTTACCCATGTGCACTCGCAGTTCAAACATAAATACTGAATTTGGACTGAAACCTCTCTACATAATACCTTTGAAGATACATAATGGTTAAATCTGATGTACTGGTATCATTTGTCTAAATCCAATTTCTACAACTTTTATTCATGGTTCATTGGATGCTTTTCCATAGTGCAAACATATAAATTGAAGTTGGAATGCATCTCTATCAGTAATAGTATTGAAAATATTTAAACATTTAAATTTTGTGAATTTTACCTAACTAGCATAAAACTGGTATGCTGCAACTTCATTTATTGTTCATTGGGTGTACTTATAGCACAACTTATGAATTGTTCATTGGGTGTACGTGTAGCACAATCTATAAAGTGAACCTTAAATGACGCCTCTATCTATTATAGTTTTGAATACATTCAACATTAAAATTACGAATTGAAAGGGGGACAGCACCTCCAACTGCCATTGTTGTGAAGATTTTCAATACTTAAATTCTTCAAGTGTCCCTAATTACCATAGATTAAATGTCTACAGCTTTCTTTTCTGCATCTATACAATAAACCTGCAAAACAAAATTGGAATGGCACTTCTTTCTACCATAATTTTGAAGGTACTTAACATGCAAGTTGTTCATGTGTCCCTACTTAGCATAATGAAAATTTTAGCTTTTTTTTTTTTTTTTTTTGTGGTTCGTTTGATGCACCCCAGAAAACGCAAACCTTTATTTCTAAGTTCAAATGGCACCCTACTTGTATTTTTTTTAAGGTATTCGACATTTTTTTTTTTTTCAAATGCTCCTAATTCCGACAAATGAAAATTAAGAAATTTTTGTTTGAGGTTCCTTTTAAGCCGCTTTCGAACTAACATGGAAATTGAAGTGAGAATGACATTTGTGGCTATAGCAGCTTTGGAGATTTGGATGATTAGATTAGAATTAAAATAACCCTCGATTTGCACAATCTTAAATGTCTTCATTGTTCAAGCTTCAGCGATAGGGTAATACTTCCGGCAATTTAGTGTTTCGATGTTCAGCGATATCCACGAACTCATCCGGGCAAAGTGTGTAAAAAGCAGGAAGAGAGATGTGTCGAATTAAGTCATATTAACTTGTTATAATTATTGTCCCTCTTAGAACAATATGTATCATTTTTATGTGAACCTTTTAACATCTAGTATACAAGGACCGGATATACAATTAGATCATAAACCTGTGATGACCACGTCATTGCATGATCTTTCATCTTTGTGCCATGTATATGAAGAAAATGCTTTAGGACCAGGTAATCGCGCATGGTAAAATACGCAGTGATTATCGAACATTTGGAGTATGGCCCCCATTCTTGACTTCCTTGTCTGAGAATCTGTGACTCTGTGTCATAATATTCATGTCAATCCTGGTTTTACGTGACTGTTGTATACCGCAACTTTAGTGCACACATTACATTACAAGCATTAATAACTCTCTCTGCATCCAGTTTTACAGCTAATTTTATATGTCCCATGCCATGGTACCTATATTACCAGCTATCCCTTTTGTCCTACAGGCATGATGATGATGATGATTTGTGAAACAACCCTTTTACAGCGGGGGCACCGCCCGCAGGGCATGAACTGCAATGCATCCTGAACAGAAAGTGCATGGAGTTATTGTGTACTTTACTGAACAATATATAGGTATGCACAGTAAAATATTTACAAATACGATAAAACCAAAGGTTACAATAGTAGAACCCAAATCAAAGACCCGTTCCCTCAGGCCTAGTGTCTCGTGCTTGAATTACCTTGCTTCGCTTAAAAACTAGTTACATGTCGGGTCAAACAATGTACCTTCCGTAAACTATTGTGTGTTATCCCAGAAACATGTAAAGTTTAGTCATAAATGATGAGAATATAAATTTCCGCCACATAAATTTCTTCTTAGTTTCCTTTAAATATTCTTTCAATTTTGCATATACTTAATTGTAATAAAATAAATTTTGGGACAGGTGAAAAAAAATGAAGAAGCGTCTCATTACCCAAGTTACAAAGTTGGCATTTACGATCAGATAATCCATTTACAGACATTTTCATTCAATCCCACACATCCTACTCTGGACGGAAATTTTATCCTCGCTCCATAAAATTCTCCACTATAGAACAGATAGTTTTCTCCGAAGGTGTAACTATACCTTTAGATAGAACTTTTCTCGTCCATTTTCCTGGAAAATAGATTGTCGGCCAAACGCATGCTTCTTTGTTGCTTCTAGCTGTCCTTTTTTTTTTTTTTTTTTTGATACTGCGTAGTGCTTCATTTAGTGCTCATGACACGCCTTAGCACTGTATTTTAACAACACACGATAGCCCCTACAAGTATAAGGTGCCACGCTCTAAAACCAAGTGCATAGGATTTGAACACCAAAAATCTAACAGATTTTGAACGCGGAACGCATCATTTCGAACAATAATCAATAATCTAAATTTAGTGTATTAGCCTATTTTTTCCAAAGTATAAAAGGCTACAACTTTAGTTCTTGGTTCATTGGATGTGGCCATGTCACCAACTTATAAAATGAAGTTTGAATGAAACTACTATCTATAATAGTTTTGACGCTTTTCAACATTTTAATTTTGTGTATTTGCATAATTTGCATAAATTGAAAGCCTGCAACTTTGGTTTATGGTTTATTGGATGGGGCTTTGCCACAAACCCATTAATTGAAGTAGGAATGGCATCTCTAACTATAATAATAGTTTTGAAGCTATTCAAGATTTACATTTTACATGTTCACCTAATTTACATACCCAGTACAATCCTACATGGGAGTACGGGGGGGGGAGGGGGTACTCCCATGTAGTATTGTACTGGGTATGTACCGCAGGAAAGGCCCTGTTTTCATTACTCCCAGGATTAGAAAAGCCCCCCCCCCCCCCCAAATGTACACAGCTGGATTAGGATAGGGGTATAACAATAATTATTATAATTCTGTAACTATATGTCTTATTCATTTTCAAACAAATGCATAGATCTTGGATGTAGGGTGGAGATATAGGATATGATTCGTAAGTTCTTTGGTTGAGAAATTTTTGTGGGAAGTGAGACTATGCTAAAACTTGTTTTAAATTGGAATGTTGGTCTCCAAAATGCACCAGGGTGCAGCAATGCAGCACTCCTTTCAACACATTATAGAATTAAGAAAGGGTATCTTTTTACATCTGGTGTGGGCTTAAGGTAGGATATTGTATAAAAATGTCCAAGGCACACACCCACCCTGATGTTGAGTATGTGCCCCCTCTAGCTTTTGGAAGTCGGCCTACCTGCAGGCCCAAGCATCCTTACAGCCAAGACGGCACCGTCGACTCGTTAACGTTTTGATTGCACCATGAAAATTTTATTAAACCTTATGGAGAAGAACATCTGCTGGTATCACTGCTGACGAAAGCTTTTCAGTTTTACGGTACATCCTGTTTTATTCTATAAAAACTTCTCTATTTTAGTCTCATTGCGTTTATCTCGATGTATTATGTACGTTTTTCCTCGAATTCGGGGTTTTTGATAAAATTATTATTATTATTATTATTATTATTATTATTATTATTATTATTATTATTATTATTATTATTATTATTATTATTATTATTATTATTATTATTATTATTATTATTATTATTATCATTATTATTATTATTAATTTTATTAATGCGTAGGTCAAGTGTTTACCAAGAAACAAAGCAACACGTCCACCAACTTGATCGGACCTGAAACTTTTCACATGATTATAGGATGACAAATTGTAAATATCAGTTTGATTCATTTAACCAAGTCTCAGATATTCCTATGATATTAAACTTATATCCAAAGGCATCTAAATAAGTTTCAAGTTCATTAGAATGAGCTGGAAGGCTTTGAATATTCACGTCTTAAAAAAATAAGGAAAAATTTGCAGGCTTAGTGTTAAAATTTTCGATTACATCATGGAAACTCTTCCAAATAATATTAGCTGTCACACATATTGTTGAATATAATTGGCTCGTTGAAGAAATGTATATCACTCAGGGTCGCATGCACTCCTGAATAGGAAGTGTGGTACCCTTAAATAGGAAGTGTGGTAGACCGGCACTTAATGCTAGTCTCAAACGGTATCAAAATATTCTTATACAAGGTTGTAAAGCGTCAGTGAACCACATTCAGATATATAATTGAGAAAAAAATATCAGTCATCAGCGTGAGTAAAAGGCAACTCATTTTGCAGAGAAGAAGGACATAACCATGATATATCAGCTGAGTTAATGATTCAAGCAAGAAATGCATTTCATTTGATTATAATTATCAATATTCATCTTTTTGTTACACACAGTACAGTCATATTGACACAAATTAAAATAAGATCCGATGTATGCCCTGTGCAACAAGTAGATATTGATATGATCTTCCCCATAGAAGAAGTCATCGTACACAAAATATGACTTTTCTTGAAATGAGCAAGTAATGTCTCATCACACCTCTAATCATAGCTTTTGGATGTCCTCTTCTCATAGATTCTGGACATTCCGTACTTACAGCCTTTTCCTCCAATTCTGTTTTGGGTTGTTCAAATGTTTGTACCACTGGTGTCACAGGGTCGATCACAGACTTAGTTGCTTCACTTTGGGCCTGGATGGATTCTGAATTAGGTGGGATGATGTAACTAATTAAGATTTTGCCTTTGGTCATTTTGTTAAAAGGATTACCCTATTACTCTGATAAGGTTTATGCTCAGATGCCATCGTGCAATGCATTTCAGATGTAACGCACATGCAGGACAACCAAATGAATGAACGATACTTTCTTCGGATTGCATTATAATTTGCTCAAAAACCACTCTCTCTGCTCAAGAATCATCAACACAATCTTCATGTTTCCAATTCATTTTATTGTTGCATTTCTGACATTTTCCTCTCGAACAGAAATGTTTCTCATCTTCAAACAGTACTGCTCTCACAGTACCGTCGATGGGGTTAATACAAACATATTAACATTGGTACACTGTGAAAATGGGATGCTCTTTTCCATGCTCTTCAACTTTCAGTTACTTTGTCTGTGTCTCCTTTTCTTCCTCTTTCTTTGGTGTGAGACCTGTTCTTGTCTGATTGACCTGCAGTTCTTTTTTGCTCAGCGATTTTATCGTGGACTCTCTGCTTCAGGCTTCCATCATGATTTTTGGGCTGTATCATTAGATAGAAATCAAAGGGTCTCTGGATCAAAGTAAACGGTTTCCCATTGATAGTCACAATCGTTTAAGTTTTGATAGAGTAACGTTTTGACATAGTCTGAACATATCTTGATATTCGAAGACATTTTTATAGCATCTTGTACTTCGTATCTGGTCATGCTGGTCTTCCAACAGGACCCATTAGTTGTTTTTTTGTTTTTTGTTTTGTTTTTTTGTTTTTCTAATTTGTTCTTAATTATTTAATATATGTGTGTATATATCATTTGGCCAATTTTTCGTGTCAATGACAGTTTGTGCCCTGATTTTCCTGGTATAAAACCACTTATAATATATCTAGCCATGTTACACTTGTTATAGTCTGGGGAGTCTGACCGATAGAAAGCACAGGCTACCTTGGTCGAAGTAAATAGTTTCCCACTGATGGTATCTGCTCTGAAACTACTCTGCCAATTGCTTTGAAATTGCACAGATACAGAAGTAGCCAATGGAGCGGGCAGCTCCCTTGGGGGCCACTTGTGAACTAATTTTCATAATTGTAATTTGTATATTTTCTTCGACAATAAAAATAAGCTAGAGTAGTGGTCTCATGCCAGATGCGTAAACATTTCTATTGAGGAATACAATCGACTATCAAACTGTGATGACCCTTGGGTGTGTGTTCACTGCAGCTTACCTAATTTTACCGACTCCTTTTTTAATGTCAGTGCCAGTGATACAAATACTTATGGAACGTCACCACCTTCAGGGCAGCCAAATGTTTTTAGTACAGACCAGCTAGACTCTGAAGTGGACCCTGACCTTACGCGTTTAAGGGCTAAAGGTCTTAAAATTACTCATTATAACATCAATGGTCTACATTGCCACCTCGACGAGCTGAGGGAATTTACCAAAAATAAACCCATTGATGTTTTAACATTATCCGAGACCAAACTATCAGTTGACATAACTGATGAGGAATTTTCCATTCCTAACTTTAAAATAGTGGCCAGAAAAGACAGAAACAGACATGGGGGAGGGGTTCTCATTATGGCAAGAGAACACCTCCAAGCCACTCATAGACATGACTTAGAATGTGCTAGATCAGAAATTGTCTGGTCCGAGGTTAAGATTCCTTCTACATCACCAATACTTATCGCATCGTGTTATAGGCCACCAAGTCAATCGGTGAAAACTTTTCTGACTTACTTAGAAACCCAGCTTGAGAACACTGCAGGGTCTAACCCTATATATTTACTCGGTGACTTTAACTTAGATATGCAAAATCCTAATGGTCTATACCAGAAGAAACTCTTGGATCTTGCCTCAGACTTTCAATTAAAACAGTTAATCATTGATCCTACTCGTATTACAGATACTACATCCACTGTACTAGATCTTATATTTACATCAGAGCCATGCTCAGTACATGGTGTCTTACAGTTAGGTATATCTGATCATGACTTTATCTATTGTATACATAAGGCAAAGGTCCCAAGACCGCCGCCCAGATACACTAAAAGTAGAAACTGGAAAAAACTAGACGAAAAACTGTTTTTACATGAATTTTCTCAGTTTCCATGGTCAGTGGTTAAGACCTTTGACAACGTAAATGATTGTTGGGAGTTTATTCATGGTGTGTTCACAGGGTTTCTCGATGCTCACGCCCCCTTCATTGACAAAAGGGTGAGAGGTGATAACCTAACCCCTTGGGTCTCTGATGAAATTAAAGAGTTAAAACATCAAAGGGACTACCTGAAAAAGAAAGTAGCTGAAGCCAAAAAGGCAAACCTGGATTTTAACATTAGACAATCTATCTTTGAGGAATACAAAGCAGCGAGAAACCTGGTGAACACAACCATGAGAAATGCTAAAAAAGACTACTATAATAATTTAATTTTTGAAAATTTGGGAAAATCTGATAGGCTATGGGCCAGCCTAAAAAAGATTTTACCCAATAAGTTACATATTTCCCCTCAAGAGCTGAACATAGATGGTCAACATACAAATGAACAAGCAACTATAGCTAACCAGTTTAACATCTTTTTTAGTACAATTGGTGCAAACCTTGCGGGTCTGATCCCACCTATTCAGGACTTTTTTCAAGTCAAAACTACATGTAACGCCAAATTTCGTTTTGAGAACATTGAATATGAGGAAATTTTTAAGACTCTGGCTACTTTGTCTGGTAAAAAGGCGACCGGGATGGATGGCATACCGGCTAAAATTGTAAAACATCTAGCTCCAGCTCTGACTGCTCCACTCCATTACTTGTTTAATTTATCAATATCTACAGGAGAAATACCTGATATGTGGAAAAAAGGGAAAATTACCCCAATTCATAAGGACGGGCCTACTGACGACCCATCAAACTACCGACCTATATGTGTCTTACCAATCATAATGAAAACTTTTGAAAGACTCATTCATACAAGACTATACCGATATGTTGCAGACAACCACATTCTAAGTTCTTTTCAATCAGGCTTCCGACCAAATCACTCTACAGTCACAACTCTTTTAGACGCCCAAGATTTCATACTTAATAATACTCAAGAAGGTCTTTTAACGGGTATTGTTTTCCTTGACCTCAAAAAGGCATTTGATACAGTTAGCACAGAATTACTCCTCCAAAAACTGCAACATATCGGTATAGTCGACAATGAGCTTAAATGGTTTGGGGACTACCTCACTACGCGTACACAGGTAGTCCAGTTAAACGGATATACATCTAGTTCCTGCTCAATGTCCTTTGGAGTCCCTCAGGGCTCAATATTAGGGCCACTTTTGTTTATTATATATATAAATGACCTTCCCTATTACTTAAAAAAATCTAAAGTCATTCTGTATGCTGATGACACAGCACTATTGTTTGCCCACAAAAACCTAAGGGACATTGAGCAGGTACTATCTGATGAGCTAACTATAGCTCAAGCCTGGCTGGCTCAAAATAAACTCACATTAAATCTTAGCAAAACCAAATGTATGGTGCTATCCTCCAGACCCAAAACTCCTAAAGCTCCACTAAATATAACTGTTGACGATACCCATGGTAACCTCTCTAAAGTTGAAGAGGTCTCCTCTTTCAAATACCTAGGAGTCTGGTTTGATAAACATCTCTCCTGGGATTGTCACATGGACGAATTGTGTAATAAAATCTCTCAGAGACTTGGAGTTCTACAAAGATGTCGAAAGCTTATTACCAAGGACACTGCCTTACTATTATTCAATGCTCTTACTCAGCCTTACTTTGACTATGCAGACATAGTTTGGCAGACCTGTAAAAAAGACCATATTACGAGGCTAGAAAGACTTCAGAAAAGAGGAGCCAGGATCATATTACAGTGTGGAACTCGAGACCTAAGCAGTGCAGAGCTACTGAAACAACTAAATTGGATGACAATATCCAAAAGGCTCGAGTTCCACACTGTAACTATGGTGTACAAGTGCTTAAATGATATTGCCCCACAGTATTTGACCAACCTTCTTGACCAGACAGACCAAGTTCACAATCATAACACTCGATCTTCCGATAGGCTTCACCGTAACTTTAATAAATCAAAACCAAAAAACCGCTCTTTTTCTACTGTAGGTACTCAATTATGGAATAAATTACCAAAATCAACCAGGGATGCTCCCAGTTTGGCCTCTTTTAAATCTAGGTATTTACTGCAGCAACGAACTAGCTCATAATTATTATCTTCTCTTCTCTTCCAAAAACACTGTTTTTACTATTATATCCTTGGGACTTGGCCTGTCTGGGCAGAAGAACGAAACCTCAATTCAATGCGTCTCTATATTTATATAAAATGGATTTAATTTATTCACTTGGTACCTGACTATAAATATACTATACTTTGACATTTTAGTTGCCAATGCCTTATTTTACTTTAATTGTGATATGATTTACTGTAATTATGGTACCTATTCTTTTAATAATGTATGTATAATACCAGATTGACTTATTTTACATTGTATATTGTGTATAATTCCAGACTTGTTTTAAGTTTACATTGTTTCTATGTCTTTATATTTATTTATCTATCTATATCATGTATAAATGAGTGTGTGAATGCGGGGCCCATCTGCAAAGCAACATTTTATTTTGTTGAGTATGGCTACCCTGACAAAATAAAGTACATCAATCAATCAATCAATCAAGAAATATTAACTATTCTATTGTATGCCTATTTTACGCCTGATCTGTTAGAATTAAAACATTTTTTGTTTTGTTGATGAAAATATCTGCTTTTTTGTTCAACTTCATAACGTTGCACTTCACACACTGCTATTTGTTCACGTCAATAGGTGAAACTCCCATGTGCCACTTTTCCCCTCTGTCCCGCCTTCCTTCCCCCGCCCACTGGATTTCACACGCTTTATTTGCACCTCACGTGCCCTTGCTTGTAATTGTTTGTGTTGTTAGCAATTCACCCGGTAGACGGCAGCATACACCAATATGGCGGATGATGGTGACGACGCGGTTGCTGAGGTGCGATCTTTGAGGATTTCTCGCGGAGAGAAGCCAGATTCTGCTGGTTTGGATGAAATTGGGTGTTTAGAAGTGTACGATGAAGATGGATATGCCATAAAATTTGGCGATGTGTTCAAACATAGGAAAACGCTAGTTGTATTCGTGAGGGTAAGTGTCGTTCCCAATGGCTAGCCAACCAGCATGTTGTTTCATGTCCATGCCATAGTAACAAACCATGGCATGGAACCTCCTTGTGCGAAGTGTAACATAACTTCCAAACCCTCCTAGACTCTCCACATAAATAATATTACCGCCAACTCCAAATGTACATCAGGCCTCCTCCACAGAGACCTTAGAAATGTCTCTACTGGGAAAAATTGGTGACATCACATCGTCATGTGTGCAGTTGTTCCGACCCGACTTGGAGTGACCATGGAGGTACTTATACCTCCATGCCCATGGAGTGACCCAGGTTGAAATGTTCCAACGTGGGCTATGCCCATATTAGAATTCCAACACGGCGGCCATGTGGGGATCATGATGTGCTACATGTTTTGATGATACGAAAGTTCGTTCTTGGCTGGTGAGAAAAAGTAAGACTTGAGTTCAAACACCATTTGTTCTGAATATAACAATTGTTACAGTTACTGGACCTAGCTTGGCAAGGGCCAAGTAGTGCCAAATAACTGGATCCTTTGCTCCTGTACAAGAACTGGCCATTCTCGGATCCGCACATCAGGGAATCTGAGTTTACATGCCCGCGTTACTCGGTGAATCTCCCTGAAAGCGTCTGTGGATACCCATTCAATATATGCTAAATGTTACCTGAAAACCAGCGCTAAAACCCCAAGTTATGATCATCAAAATCTCTCCAATTTTTTATTCAGTAGCAAAATTCGGCAAAATGATGCTGCCTTTAGAGTTATTTTGTTGATTTGCGGTCGACAGCATGGATATAATTTTGGATTAAAATGTCTAATTTTACATGGGCCTATATGCGATGTGGAACGTGTTTTCACAGGGCCAGCTCATTTGCGTAACAACAGCAGTCAGCTGATAAGCAGCTTATGACGCGTTGGCGGATCCGAGAATTAATTTTTTATGGCACACCATCACATCATTACCTAGAACCCAGATTTTTAGGCTGAAGCAGAGTACCCCACACAAAATGTAGACAAGATTTGCCCATGCGCTAGTACAGCATATAAGTTAGGTCCGTATACATGTAGATGCAAATGTTGTCAGGTAGGCTAACAGTCACTGCATTATATAGTGTCCCTGACTAATTACAGTATATCATGACCTTCTTTGTAATTAAAATTTACATGCTAGAGTCTTCATTCCATTTATTTGTATTTTAATGGAACTGCATAAATTGTGTTTTGATGTCAACCTTGCAATTTGATATCTGGTTGACACTGAATCTGTCTTGCACTTCACTATTGTACCTTGAATTCTGAATGTATTTGACTTTGACGTATTTAATTTACTGACCTAAAAAGTCAAAATTGACTCCAGTTCATCAAGAAAATTGTTATTATTATTAAGCATTTTTCTCTCTGCAAATGCCTTTATTATATTATACATTACATGCAAGTGGTGTGTGTGTTGATGCAACAGGTTAATGATCATGCAGAGGAACACATTGCCAGCTAAATCTCAGGCTAACCGTGGATTTGTTGAGAGTCCTTATTCATGACTGTCACAAGGTCTTAAATAGCCAAGGCCTAATTCTGTTACTAACTAGAAAGGGTACATGTACATACTGGTTCAGGGGTTAGTCAAAATACATGTATTCTTATCTGAACTTGAACTACACAAATTTAGTAATTATGTTTGGTTTGAGGTATTTTTTATTCATATTGAAACTCTGCATTTATAAGCAAAGCTTCAGTTATTTAGCTAATACATCATTTGACACATTCATATATATTTTTTTATTCTTATGTGGGTTGTCTTTGCTGAATATTTAGCTTCTTGACAAGGAGCTGCTACTTACCCACTGAAGACCCTTTAATTTATTTGGGCTAGTGCAGCCTATGTCAAAATTCTACAGGGGAGTGTATACAATATGGACAATAGTACTTTCATATTTATATACATGTATGTTAGACAGTGACATATTAGCTTATGGAGTGTAAAGAGTTCGGACTGCAGACTTGGGTAATGACTTCCAGGAAGTGGTTCTGGATGAAAAGATACAAATATAATAAACATGTTCATGTGTAACAGGCAATGTTATCTTTTGCAGCATTTCCTGTGTTTCATGTGCAAGGAATATGTGGAGGGTAAGCAGTTTACATTTACTCAATAGCTGTATATGTTTTTCCTTGCATGTTGAATGCCTTTCAGCATAAACGACACCAGAGTCGCCCAAGTGATGGTATCGAGACAATCTTCAGATTCATTGATATGTATATAATAATGCATGGCCTGTTCCATGTCAGTACAAGTATCAGCATGGAGAACTTCATATCAGAACTCGCTATAGCTCGTACTGATATGCAAGTAGGCAGTGCTGATACGGGTACTGATGTGGAACAAGTCATGCATTATTATTTTTTTTTTGTATTATACTCGGTGGACCTACTGACTATAAGTAAACACACAGCATATTAAAATGTTGTCATATATTTATTGATGCTTCTGTTCTGTGTAAGTTTATCCAGTAATTATAGCTGTATCAGTCTTAAAAAAAAACTGGAAAATATGGACTGGATGATAACCTGATCCATATCATCCTGGTAGAGCTTGGGTACTACTTTTTTTCTTGTTTTGGAGATCTTTTCCTTATTTGGCTAGAACTGACAGAACAAGACAAAGGTTTCAGCAGTGCTCCACCAAGTCGACAGAGGTGGAGCACTGCAACAAGTAAAACTAATTGAAGAAATACACCACAGTTGCACTAGACAGATAATGGGTGCTTATATATACATACATGCACATGTGATAATATGTATTAATGAATAATATCTCAAGGTGGTTAACTTTATTAGAAAGTAAAAAGCAGGAATAAGTTTGATTTAGTTGATTATGTAACTGCACTGAGCTGAAAACATTTGGTATTGATAATGAATTATTGGACAGCCAGAAATATTTGTTGTTACTTTCAAAAGTGCAAATTGAAGCACTAAATAGAACAGTCTCTAAGCTGCAGGGTACATACTCGGTTACTGAAGAATGCAAATGATCCCTTTGATTTGCGTAAGTAGGACAGACCAAAAAATAGTGCCATACAGCTATAACCCCATGTTCATGATGTTGGCAATGACATTCAGGAGAATCAACTACACCAATATTATAGAGGTGGCCATTCAACTGGCTGTGACCCATTCTTATAGAATAGAAGCATATCTTTTTCCAACATAATATGAAATTTTATATTCTTGTGCTTAACTGGGCAGGGGTTATTAACTGTAATACTGTTTTTAAAGATACCTAGAGAGTTTGAATTTTGGACCCTAAGAGGTAGTAGATTCCAAAGTTTGATTGCATTGGGATAAAAAAAAAAGTTAAATAGTTCAGTTCTGGCTCTAAAATGAGGAAGAAGGGAAGATTGTCTTGTATTTTATCTATTGGGATTCTGATCAAACGTAATTACACTCCTTAAATAATCAGGGACTAAATTGTGAGTTATTTTATACATTTGGATTAATTCATAACTCTGTCTAACTGCTGACAATATATCCTGAAAAAAAAGGGAAAGCAACATGGAAGGTATCCTTCCTCTGTCGGTCAAGGTCTGCATAAGGTAATGTCTCATGGCTGCGGCGCAGGCCAAAACATTTGGTATTGAAATACTGGTTCCGTCATTGCAAATTTGCTGGCCGTGCCCCTTTAGGTGCCTGCATCGAATGCACCAGTTTTCCCTTGTTTCTCTCTGGGTCAAGCATCTGCATCAGGTCATGTTAGTACAGCGACAGCCACGTCTGGACCAGTGTTTCATGAAGCTGGAAGGCTATCATTATCAGTAAAGTTAATATTTCAGTAGCCTCTATGATAGATTGTTTCCCCGTTCATTCTGCATGGTTGTTATTATGCCCCCCTTCGAAGAAGGTGGGGCATATAGCTTTGCACATGTCGGTCAGTCGGTAGACTGTGGTTTCTGCACAATAACTCAAGAAGTTTTTAGGTTAGGACTTTGATATTGTACGGATGTATCACTCTAGTCAAAAGCTTGGCAAAGTTCAAAGATGGGTGACCTTGACGTAATTTCCAAGGTCACAGTGGTACCTGACTTAACTTTGGTTTCCGCACAATAACTGAAGAGGTTTTTAAGCTAGGACTTTCATATTGCACAGGATTATAGTCCATATTTGGGGCTAGGCAAAGTGCAAAGATGGATGACCTTGACCTCATTTTAAAGGTCACAGAGCCACTTTACTGAATATGGTTTCATGCTTTCTGCATGATAACTTATACGTTGGAGCTAGGACTTTTATATTGAACAGCTTTATGGTTCTCTGTAAGGGCTACGTTGAGTTGAAGATGGGTGGCCTTGACCCAGTTTTCAGGGTCACAGAGAGATTGTAGAATTCCTGTGGTTTCTGCACAATAACTCAAGAAGTTTTTAAGTTAGGACTGGGATACTTTACAGGTCTATAGTTCTTGCTAAGGGCAAGAAGAAGTTTAAAGTTTGGTGACCTTGATTTAATTTTTAAGGTCACATTGCTACCTGAGTTAACTTTGGTTTCCACATGGTAACTGAAGAGGTTTTTAAACTAGGACTTTTATATTGCACTGGATAATTGTCCGTATTCGGGGCTAGGTCAAGTTTGAAGATGGGTGACCTTGACCTAATTTCAAAGGTCACAGAGCCACTTGGTTGAATACTGTTTCTGCATGATAACTTGCATTTTAGAGGTAGCACTTTTATATTGCACAGCTTTATGGTTGCCTATAAGGGCTAGTTTGAGTTTGTAGATGGATGACCATGACCCAGTTTTGAGGGTCACACACAGACAGTAGACTTCCTGTGGTATTTGCACAATAACTGAAGAAGTTTTTGAGCAAGGACTTGGATACTGCACGGCTATATAGTCCTTGTTAAGGGCTAAAAGAAATGTAAAGTTTGGTGACGTTGATCTCAATTCCAAGGTCACATATTTACCTGATTTAACTTTGGTTTCTGCGTGATAACTGAAGAGGTTTTTAAGCTAGGATTTTTCTATTGTACAAGATTATAGTCCATATTCGGGGCTAGTCGAAGACGGGTGACCTTGACCAAATTCCAAACGTCACAGAGCCACTTTACTTAATATGGTTTCATGATTTCCGCATGATAACTTGTACTTTAGAGCTATGACTTTTATATTGCATAGCTTTTTGGTTCCCTATAAATACTAGGTTGAGAATGAAGATGGGTGACCTTGATACAGTTTCTGTCATTGATGTATGATCAACCTTCACTAATTTTGTAAGGTCACGAGTGCCCTATCTACCACTATCAAGAGGGTAGTGAGGGCAAGGGTAATGAGGGCGGAGGGCATCTATGTTTTACAAACATATCTTGTTTTTTTTTTAACGGAACGTTAACCTATGTTGCACGCATGTGGGGGCGTGATCACTGTTTCATAAAACCTATTCATCTGTAGTGTGCTTGTGAATTTCAGTTGTTTTTAGAAATAAAATCTTTTATTTGTACATTATCTATTTTAACTCTTTCAGTGCCAGTCACGTCTGAAGTGGATCCACTTAAGTCAAACTAGTCTGAATATTTATTTTCATAAGATCCCAGATTTGAATTCCTCATAAAAAGTCCTTTCATTCAAGTTCCAGTATGCCTATAGTTCCAGAGAGAATACCCCAGGTCAACAGCTTTTCTCGGCACGCATTGGGTACCAGGGATGAGCCTGTTCAGGGAATTCCAGGATTTCAGGGAATTTTGTGTCGTAGACTTACAGAAATTCCTGGATTTCTGGTTGAGCTTCTAAAGAAAGTTACATTTTCCCCCCACTCAAATGTTGTTTCTCACTGAGGATGAGTACTTTATATAATACTTTCAGGGAATCTTTTCCTTGGTCCGGCTCATGTCTGGGGTACAATGTGCCCAATGCGTGCCGAGAAAAGCTGTTGACTCAGTTTAAAATTTGGCACTGAAACAGTTAATCATTTTTACAATACAGCTATAATTACTGTATAAAAATAAAACCAACTGCGTGTACAATATTGCAGGCCAGGACAGCTTTGTTCATGGCTTGCAGTAGTGTACACTTGGTGAGTTTTATAACTGTATCAGAGGCATCACTGCTAAGTGGATAATCCCTATCATTGAAAAAGGTCATTTTGTAACTGTGCTGACCAAAAGTTGCAGAGATTATGTGACTGCTTATGGACCATCCACAGTTTTCAAGTTAGCCCAATATAACTGAAGACATGAAGTTAAGGACTCACTCATTGTTGTCTTGGCACATGCAACAATATTCTTCACAGGAGTGGCACAAATAAGCTGTGATTACATGTGGAGTAAAGTGCTATCTGGTGGACAATTTTTACATTTAGCTTTATATGTTCAGAAGCCACTTGAGGACTCACAGCTTTAAAATGAACAGGTGCAATATAGCCCCAATGCCAGCAGAGCATAATGGGTCTCTTGTTTCCTGCTATGTAGTACCACAAACTGCACTGATCAGCTGATATGACATGCCGAATTCCATGTTGTACAGGAAAACTGTACAATACGGCTGCACGGGAAATATGACACTCACTGAACATCACATATTGTATGTACAGAATTTTCCATATCTTCACTAATAACATCTTAGGAATATGATAATGGTATATATGGGATCAATTACTGGTGTTGTATTCTACCACCTTTGCTGATGAATTGACTACCTGCTTCCATAAACTTAAATTTATTGCAAATGCCATATTTTGTTCTCCATATCATGGTCATTTTCATACTACATTCCTGATTCACATTAACGGATCTTTCAAGTTTGTACAGATTTCTATCATTACATTGCACAGTTTCATGTAGAGTGTTAACTGATGATCACATGATCCACAGGGAAAATATCCCCATCCCTAATAGCTATACAAATTGGTAAGCATTTTGTTTATTTTGTCACTGGTATGCAGTCCTATATTAATGACACAGCCTAACCAAAAACTATTGCATGTGACATTTCTGACCTTTTTCAGACTTGGCGATTATTCCTGATGAATATTTGAAGGTGAGCATGATGTTCTGTAAGTCCTGGGATAAACAAATGTTAACTGTTAACTAGTAAGTCCTGGGATAAACAAAGGTTAACCATTAACTAGTAATTCCTGGGATAAACTAAGGTTGACTGTTAACTAGTAAGTCCTGTGATAAACAAAGGTTAACTATTATTATATTCTTGATACCAGATTATCAAAATTGTTTGGGGGAATTTCATATGTGATGGCAAAGTTGAAAAGAAACAAAAACGGTGGTGGGTGGTGTTGGAGGTATAGGCATAGGGTGTTCCAATGTACAAATTACAATGTACCATGATCAAGGTACACAGTGTACACCACAAAAAGAAAATTGATCAAGGATTGAGTTTTTAGGAAGAAAAACACCCTCTGTGAGCAAAATGCAAAAGTTACCTTTTCATGATACATTACAGCTTGACTGCCAAACTGCCTATAAATGTCTGTGGCTGACATGAGCTAATCTGTGGTAAATTATTGTGTATTTCAGGAAGCTGGGGTACAACTGGTGGTGATAGGATGTGCTCCCTACAAGTTCATCAAGGTATCTATTCTTTCCTTGCTAGTTCATCAACATAGTCTCAGTCTGTTGTCAGGGTTAATTATGGCTCTTATTTAAATTCATCTTTGCTCCATATGTATATTTTAGTTTGAACACAGTGATTTGGACAGTCAGTATAACATAGTACCCATTAAAAAGTGTAACTTGGTGGAAGCAAGTGTGCCTAGCTCTTCAGAAGGGACAGAGAGGTATAGATTTAGGTTCAGAGCAGCATTATCTTTATTTTCAGAGGGATCTCAGGTAGTATGTAGGGTATACATGTGCTAATCTTCCCTGAGGCCCTCTCAAATTTGCATACAAGGAAATATACAAAATACAATGTATGTGAGCAAAAGCAAACTCCTTATGAAATCCTTTATCTTTTGCATCCTTTCATCAAACATGACTCAACTATTCATACCACTGGACCCTGCATCAAGCAAATTCAGATGAGTCAGAATCTCAAAGCAGAAGAACCAAAATCATGGTGCATCCAAAGTAGACTTCTTGCAAATCAAAAGAAATCAAAGGCCATGTTAATCTGCTCCAAGAGAAAAGAAAGTTTGTTTGGAAAAGAAGGATTAAAGATTCGCGCGAAGAATGAAAGGCTGGTTATTTAACCAAATGACACAAAAAGATATATATATATATATATATATATATATAAAGTACTTAGAAATATAACTGAAATATCACTGTAGGAAGATATCAGGCAGCTAAAGATACATAGATCTGCCATCACTGGAGCCACCTGTTGTATGCTTAACTAAAATGCAACACAGCTCCTTAATAATGTAAATGGTCCACAGGGAAGAAAAAGGACATGTAAAACTAAAGCCACTAAGGTAGATGAATCACAAAATTGAGGGTGTCACAGATATCATATTTTGAAACGTCATGGACACATTCTGATTGAAAAAAATGAACTTCACAAGGGATAAGAGACTGTGTGCTGGGCACGGAAAATTAAAACTGGCACAGATGATTACATTTTCCTGTGCTGTCAATGTAGTGGGCTCCTAAAACAGTTGAAATAAATTCACCCAGATACTTCCATCCTCTTCCTAGTAACTGATGATCTCCTATTCCACCCACCCAAAATGAGTCTAGTAACAAAGAATGTGCACATGAAGCTCCTGAAAATTACTGGTGCTGGGTAAATTTGTCGTCCTTAAGAGTGTCATTACAACAAGGATTATTGTATTGCTGCTCATTATTTTATTAAGATGTATCCTGTCCAGTTTAGCTGCACTAAACAGTGCATGTTCTTTAAAAATCCGCATACATGTGTGTATAAAGTGATCCCCTTGTTATAAGACCATCTCACCAGAGGCCACCCCTTTGACAGAGACCAACTTCTGTAGCAGAATGTGTGATATTTACACAATATTTTCCCATTTAGAGAGGTAACCCTTATATAAGGCCATCAAATGCTTGCATTTGGGTTGACGTTAGAAGAAGACCACTATATTTACATGTATATATTTATGTTATTAATGTAACAGGAAGTATTGCAGGAAGCTACCCTGAGCTGGCATTCCTCCTACCACCTGCTACAGTATACCTTGATACAGTGAGGTTTATTTGTCAAGGCATCCACTGTACATATATCTATAAAATGTGGTGCCCAAAAAATTTTTTCTTTACAGGATTTCCGTCGGGCGACTGGGTACAAAGGGAAATTGTACTGTGATTCATCAAGGGAACTCTATAAGAAAATGGGATGCACCTCAAAGGAAAAGATAATGGCTGTAAAAGGTGAGGTTATGATACTGTAGCAGTCAGGCCTACATCAGCCTCCTGTCGTACAATTTGACAAATGACAAGTCATTTAGGGGGTTTGCAGTTATTAAAACTGCTTGGCTGGAAAATTAAGCATGTAAATATGAAAATGTATACATGTCATGAATTGGCACAAATTCAAGGCTATGTAAATGACAAAAAAGTAGCTTCCAGCCAAAACAAAATGTCTTGGCAATATTCTCAATAAAGATAATGAATTTATGCATCTGTATGACTCCAAAGCTCCAGAATCTTGTTATCTCAAAGATGTACCTTGCCTCCATAGCAGCCTCCCAGACTTGGTAAAGTTACTGATGTGGGTGCTCAATGGACCAACAAAATGTCAACGCCCAGTCATGGCTGCTTTGGAGGCAAAGATATACCAACTTCTCCACAATCTGCTGTGCACCCACAACATCAGTGGCAATGTCAGCACAGCACCAAGGCCATGGACCTGTTGTATTACACAATTTGGGTGACCTTGATCTGTTGTCCCAAGGTCACTGAGGACATGAAGTTAAGGAATCACTCATTTTGTCTTGGCCATGTACCAATATCCATCACAGGAATTGCACAAATAAGCTATAATTACATGTGGAGCAAAGTGCCATCTGATGGACAGATGAGATGCTCAAATCACATAACCTTTATATGTTCAGAAGCCACTTGAGGACTCGCAACTTTGAAATGAAGGTGTAGGTGCAATATAGTCACGGTGCTAGCAGAGCATTAGGCCCATGGGTCTCTTGTATATTTTATTTTGTATATTTTTTGTCATTTTTAGCTCAGCTGAGCTTTTGTGAGGGGCCGTCGTCCATCAGTCTGTGATCGTGTGTCGACAATTCACATTTTCGACTTCTTCTCAAAAAAACGTCTGTCAGATTTACTTCAAACTTTGTGGAGATGTGTTTTGGATGGATTTCTACCAAGTGTGTTCAAATGGTCACAGTACAGTGATTTAAAAAAAATTTATGAATTTTTTTGGTTGGTTTTTGGGAGAAACCTTAAAAAATCCTTTTCTCCAAAACCGCTCACCCAATTGCTTTGATATCACACAGGAACACTCCTAGGGACTCCAAGTTCTTAATTTGTTCACCAGGTGGCCCTGTAATTTTTTTCTAAAATTTTACGATTTTTTGGGGGGCGTTTTCGCTATTTTCGACTTTTCTTCCAAACCATGACTCATATTAAGCTGAAACTTGGTGGATATGTTCCTTGCTGAAGGGTGAAACAAATTTGTTCACTAGATGGCACTGCTGTGCATTGGGTGGGTCTCTACCAAGTTTGTTCAACTATATGTATATATATTTTTATTTGCATTCGAGGTACACTAGGGGTGTTTTTGAGAGAAAAAAAAAACAAGGACATAAAAAGTTAATAAAGTCAACAGTCTAGCAACAACGCAACTGCATAGTGAGACTTGTCTGTCATGTTATGCGTCTTATATGATCATTAATTTTTCAATTACCATCACATTATGAATTGCTGTCACAATGCAGCCTGTAATGGTTTGATCTTATATTGAAGTACCATTTTTTCACAAATGGTCATGGTCCAGTGATTCTTGGAGGTTTTTTTTTTCTTTTTTTTTGGACAAATCTTAAAAAATCTTCTCAGAAACCCCTTATCCTGATTTTTAACAATTTTTTTCAAATCGGGTACTGATAGGTAAATGCACCTTTCCTATCGATTACTATGCAAGTCAATGTGCATTGTAATGCTAATTCATGTTTTCAACTTTTTCTGCGAAACCTTCATCCAGATTGACTTCAAACTTGGTAAAAATGTACCTTGGGTGGGTTTCTACCAAGTATGTTCAAATGGTCGCGCTTAATTGATTTTTTTATTTTTTATGATTTCTTTTTTTTTTTACAAATCTTGAAAAATTTCTTCTCCGAAACCGATGACCCAATTGCTTTGATATTATTTAGGAAGGCTCCTAAGAACACTTTGTTCACCAGGTGGTGTTGCCTTTTTTCCCCTTTTTAGTGTGTGTGTGTTTGTGTTTGCTATTTCTTACTTCTGCAGAACTGTTACTCAGATTAAGCTGAAACTTGGTGGATATGTTCCTTGTGGAAGGGTAAAACAAAGTTGTTCACTAGGTAGTACTGCTGTGCATTCCTGATTTTAACTTTTTTTTTCAATTCGGGTACTTATTGGTGAATGCACCTTTCCTATTGATTACTTTGTAAGGCAATGAGCATTTTAATGCTAATTCACATTTTCGACTTCTTCTCTGAAACTATCAACCAGATTGACTTCAAACTTGGTAGCAATGTACCTTGGGTGGGTCTCTACCAAGTTTACTCAACTATATGTATATATATTTTTATTTGCATTCGAGGTACACTAGGGGTGTTTTTGAGAAAAAAAAAAAACAAGGACATAAAAAGTTAATAAAGTCAACAGTCTAGCAACAACGCAATTGCATAGTGAGACTTGTCTGTCATGTTATGCGTCTTATATGATCATTAATTTTTCAATTACCATCACATTATGAATTGCTGTCACAATGCAGCCTGTAATGGTTTGATCTTATATTGAAGTACCATTTTTTCACAAATGGTCATGGTCCAGTGATTCTTGGAGATTTTTTTTTTCTTTTTTTGGACAAATCTTAAAAAATCTTCTCAGAAACCCCTTACCCAATTGTTTTGATATCACACAGGAACACTTCTAGAGACTCCTAGTTCTTAATTTGTTCACCAGGTAGCACTGCAGGTTTTTTATATTTATTAATGATTGTTTGTGTGTTTTATCTATTTTCAACTTCGTCTCCAGAACAGCTACTCTGATTAAGCTGAAACTTTGTGGATATGTTCCTTGTAAAAAGGTCAAACAAACTTGTCCACTAGCTGGGACTGCTGACTACTGTGGAATTTTTTATTTTAATGATTTTTTAAATTCGGTTACTTATCGGTAAATAAACCTTTCCTATTGATTACTATGTAAGTCAATGGGCATTCTGATGCTAATTCTCATTTTGAACTTCTTGGAAGAAACTGTCAGTCAGATTGACTTCAAACTTAGTGGCAATGTACCTTGGTTGGGTCTCTACCAAATTTATTCAAATGGTCATGCTGCAGTCATTTTTTTTTATTTTTGTTTTTTTTTTTGAAAATCTTTAAAAAAAGTTTTGATAGGAAAGTTTAACATGCAACATGGAATGGTTAAAACTTGGTTAAAATGTCTACTGTTTTGTCCTATCCCAAATTCAGAGAACCACAAGAGTGATGAAGCTGTAGGTCAGCGGAGCATGGGCTGTTCACACAACCCTCTTGTTTTAATTTTTGTGAATTATTGATAACTAGTTGTTTTTTAACTCATAACCTTAGAGGGAGTGTTTTTTCTGTCTGTCTGTCTGTCTGTCTGTCTGTCTCTCTATCTCTATCTCCATCTCTATCTCTGAGCCATAGGTACATGGTATTTCTCATGCAGAAGAAAAGGGGCATGGAGTGGGAGAAGAAGGGGAGTACTTCTTATTATTGGCATGATGCAGACAATGGGCTAGGGCAGTTGGATGTTGTGAGTGCAGCTGATCAGTCTGTGATAACAAAAGGAAATCTTATAGTCTAAATTGGCTGGTAACTGAACATGTACTTTTTTCAATGGCCAGCTACAGCTGAAGCAGCAGGTGGCTGGTAGTGGCTCCTAAGTTCAAGAAACCACAAGGATAAATACAATTTTAAATTCACACTCATTGGAGCAAAGCAATAAGGTGTAATGCTATTTTTTGACATGGGGCAGTTGAACTCTTTGATCATTACCATCCTGTCATAAGTAAAAGTATACATGTATAGCGAAGCACTCATGACAGATTTTTTTTTTTTATCAAATGAAAATAATGAAGCATTGAAATTTATCTGAAATAACAACAAAATTGTTGATCACTGCATGTACTATTACTGTTGTAGATAGCAAGCATGTTAAGTCCAATGTCTTCATGGGTGTATTGAAGAGTACATGGCGTTCCATGCAGAATCGTGAGTGGCAGGGGAACATAGAGCAGCAAGGGGGTGCCTTCATCATAGGACCAGGTTTGTATGCAATGCTTTCCTTAAAAAGTGTTTTGATATTAGAGAGCTAGGTTTGCATTTGCAACTTGAATTGGGAAGGTGAGTAGGGTACAGTGTCACTTGTTTGGCATCCTGTGAATCCTGTGCTGTAGCACTTTAATTGCGACCAGTGCCAAATATTTCCATCATTTGTTTGATTCTTAGCACTGGAATACTTGACACAAGCATAATTATTAGTGCAGAAATTTGATAAAACCCTCAAATTATTTGTGGTGTTTTGATGTTTTTTTCGTAAATTTGAAGAAATCAAATTACGCAGTAATATACATGTAGTTTGTCTGTCATTAAAATAACCAAAGTTTTTAAATCATTAGGGACCAATTGAGCTGCAGATGTTGTGAATGGGTTTGATGACTAACCAAATTGCGGTATTTGTGTTATTTGCAGGCAACGTTATGCATTTTTCACACATAGATTTGGCTGCTACAGACCATATTCCTATCAATCAACTGCTGAGCCGAGGTGGTGTCCATGAGGTCAATTTTCCAGGGGACAATCGTATATTTACTGTATGAGACACCCTGTTACTTCCATCATACAAGTGCACTGTGACTTTACGAGAAAGCACAAATTTGTCTATTGGACAATTGAATGTTTATTTTTTAAGGCAGTGCAGAGTTGAACGTGGAGCTAATTGACCATTTCAGCTGTATGTGACAATTTCATAATTTTAGGCAGTATATAATTTATGGTGAACTTTGAACATGCTCAGGGGACAGACTGGTTGCATCACTGTGGTTGCAGGTAATGTCATGTATTTGTACCGATGATCTGTTGCATGTTAGCTGCATTTGGAGGGACACGTTGACAAGGTCAACATAGTCCAGTTCCCGGCTGTAGCAGGCTGGTCAGCACTTTCCATATTTGTAGCATGAAGGCTAGCACATCAAAATCAGCAGTAGTGACAAAGCTAGCCTATTACAACCAAGAATAGTTACCATATCAGCACATCAAGTGAACAGCAGCAGTGTTGTCAAGCTTGGGGCGAGGGAGGAGTAAGTAGAATTTTCAAGGGAGCGGGGGGGGGGGGGGGGGAGTAGGGTGAAATGATGCATTTTCCTGAAATCTGAATCACTACTCACCCTTATTTCCCATTTTTGTAGGACTTTTTTTTCCAAATTATGTTGATATAAGTATGGGTTTTTAAAAAGTAACAAGAAATGGGTTTTGGGGGGATTTTTATACATAGTACATGTATGTAGATGGAATCAAAAGTAAGTAGATCTTGTACGAAAGTCACAGGCTTGGTAACACTGCATCAGTAACAAACTCAGCTCTTACCACTGTCAGAAGTAAACAGAATTGCCATGATTCTTTGTATGTCTTGCAGAAGCACATAGGTATATTGAGACATATGAATGCCATTCCTCTGTGTCATTGTTTATGGCTTTCTAAAGTGGTTAGGCAAGTACCTCTTTGAATGTAAACTTCAGTCTTCCTGCATTTGAGGATCACTTTGCCTACTTAGACAGACTATGTTTGCTTGTATAATCTGACAGTGCTTCCCTGCAGTGTCATCAGAATTGTAGATAATGCTAAGTGAGTCTGTTTAGGAAAGGATCACTTGTCTGCTAATTATAATATACCTTGATGTTCACAGGTGACTTTTGCATACTAGTGTCACATTTGCAACAATAAGTTTAACCTGTGTGCAATAAGATATTTTGTCTATATTTCATTGGTCACTGTGTGCTGTTAAGGTAGTAAAATTACCTGTACAGACAATATGATCATCAGACTGAGTCAACTATTTTCCTTGGCACTGATTTTGCCCTAATATCCACAGTACATCAGGGAAAACTGTTGACATCTAGCATATTAATACTCCTCTTTGGTCCTATCCCAACCCCCATTGTGCAGCAGTATGAATGAGATCTTGTGTGTGTCCGATGTATAAATCCATTGCCAACCATGTGATATCCACATGAAATGTACATGTCTATACCTGTAACATTTAAGCAGATAATGATGTGCACATATTGCCAAAAAATAATATTTATAACGTGTGTTAATGATAATAAACTGAATTTATCAAATTTGCAGAAAATGAATAAGGTAATTGCCAATAGGTAAAAATGAACTTGAAGGAACTTTAATACAGGTATGATTTAAATAGAATGGGGAAATTTAACAAATAAAAATGACATTGTTCATAATTGTAACATATTTTTTTTGTGAATCCAGGACAAAAATGTAGCTAAATCAACTCCAAACTCTGATAAAGATCCTATATTATTTTTGAAAGGCCATTATCCAAATTCATTTTATTACCAGCCACTTGTTGAAGATAACATAATTATGTATTATTGTAAATTCTTTTTGAAACTCCTCTACTGGATGAGATGAATTGAATTCCAAAGTTATTAAACAATTCATGTTTCTCATTGTATTCTTGAGCTGCTGACATATCTTGAAAATTTGTCTCTCCAAACTGGTGTTTTCCTTATTGTACTTAAACTTACTAAAGTTATCCCTTGTATAAAAAAGGAGACATGCAGTTATTTACTAACAAAAGTCCTATTTCAGTATTATCTTTTTTCTCTTCTGAAAAATTCTGGGAAAAAAAATAGTTTGAAATCAACTCACCAGCAGCTGTCTCAAAAATTTACACACTGGAAGTAACATTATCTCAAATCTCTGGTAGTTTAAGTAAAATGGTAGGTTTTTAAAGAAAGTAAGGTGGAAATTAGGTAAGTCTGTTTTACTTTCGGCATTATTATAGTGTAGCTTACTCTCATTTGATTTATTGTAATGTATTCTGGGCTGGCAAATATGCTTTAAATTTGAAAAGACTTGTATTATTCCATGTTTAAAGCTCATATAGACCCTATATTAAAAAATCTCAAAATTTGAAAACATGGGAACATGGATGTCTATTCAACAGGTGTGTTTATGTTTAAAATGGTCAATAATATTTTGCTCAGTATCTCCAGTAATTTTTTCAGCTTTCACAATGCTCACTCATATTCTACCAAACAAAAAGATATTTTTTTTTATACCAAAGTACCGAACAAATACCTGTGAATTTGCTGTTAAATGTACTAAATATGTACTGTATTGATATGATACAGTTGTCTGTGATCTATTGTATTATTAACTGTGTGGTGTATTCCTGGGGATTATTATGAGCTCTTACAAATTTGCATCCGTACATGTGTCCTGTTTGTAAATTTATTTGATGCAGATGTGGAAACAATAAAAATGCCATTAAAAATTCAGTTCAATTCAATTCATGTGTACACCTGTTCCCTATACATACATACAGACAGACAGACAGACAGACAGACAATGTATGAAGAATACAAAAGTGCCTATTCTGCATACTTGATAAAAGCTAATTCCAAATGTGCATCTACATGTAACTCTATGTTGGACTTGGAAATACACCACAATTTATCTAAGGGAACCATTTTTGCACTTTGAAACTTCAAAATTTGGGAAGGAAGGATGTTGCAAAACAAAGTTCAGGATTGGCCACAGGACAAGTCGTTGAAAATTTATACTTGCCAAGATTGGATTTACTTGTGCCTGACAACAGGCCATAAGAATTTGTGACCCCTGTGTTTGCACGAGATACTGATAGAGCTTGATGTAAACAGGATTATTATTTCATGGCCTCAGTATGAAACTGTCACATCTGTGCTGGAGAACTAAAACAAGAACAACAGAATAAGACAACACTCATAATTGGGTGTCATTGCTTTAGCCGAAGACATCTCTTTCGTTATCATTTCTTTTACATAATTTCTACATTTTTTACCTTGTTATGATGCGTGTGTGTGTGTGTTAGTAGATATTTATTTTGTACATAAAGTGAATTCAACATGGACTTTTGTGCTTATGGAACAGTTTTGTTCTTGTGTGGCAAAAATAAAATGCCACTTATGTATGTAAGTGCATAGACTTTTTTCACAGACTTGTAAATTAGCTTTTGATAATGGCTTTTAGTAGTAATATATCCTCAATCGCAAATTTTCTTACTATTTTATAAAAGACACAATGTGCTAGACTTTGCAGAATATTTATAGAAATCAACAGTCAAGTAATTTATTGAACACATATGATACTGTGATAAGATGCGATTCAATCACCAAGATGCACAGTGATTCATTGAGGACTTTCTTAGCTCATTCCATTTTACACTTACTCAATCTCACTGTTCACTCATGCTGTAAGTGTATTACTAGGGAGTATGCAGTGTGTTAAAGGGACATGATATTCAGTTTATTAGTTTTAATTGAATGGATGGGACAATGTAAGAGTTTGGTTAAAAATCTTTCTTAGTCATACGTGTGCACTGTCTTGTTGTGTTGTTACTGCATGTATGCAGCACAGGCTTCCATGGAGATCAGCATTCATGTACTTTTATTTTTGTCTTTACAAATGATCTTCAGTGAAAGGGTAATATTGTTAGTTTTTACCCTTCGGCCTTATGAGGCTGATGGGTATTGTCGTACCTGGCGCCGTCTGTCTGTCCGTCTGTCCGTCCGTCCCGTAGTTTTACCACCATAACTTCAGAAATTTTTGTTACAGGACTTTCAAATTGCACATGATATTACATTTTTATACGGCGTACTTTGTATCCAAGCATAGTTGACCTTGACGTAATTCTCAAGGTCACACAGTGGTCACATGTGCTAAGCAACATTACCGCTCTTACTATTGAAAGCTTGCATCTAGCAATCTAAATCTTACACACAAGAAGCTTCATAGAGTGATCTAGGAGCCTATTGAAAATAGAGGTCATAGCTTTATATTTGACTTACTTTTTGAGGTCAAAGGTCAAGTGCACAATGGTGATATTGGTATAAGTAAGGAAGTATTTAAGTCAGTTACATGAAATTTTATACACTCATGTATCATAACCAAAGAATGTGCCATGAATCAAAAATAGGTCACTAGGTCAAGTATCTGTTTCACAGTGACCTATTCATTGAAATTTGTTTTACCACCATAACTTCAGAAATTTTTGAGACAGGACTTTCAAATTGCATATGAAAGAACACCACTGCAAGCATAATTGACCTTGACCTAATTTTCAAGGTCACACACGGGTCACAAGTTTGCTGAGTGACATTGTGCATCTAGAAATCTAAATCTTAAAACAAAAGAAGCAACATAGGGTGATCTAGAATGCTATTGAAAGTCAAGGTTATACCTCTTTATTTGTACTAATGTTTTTGAGGTCAAAGGTCAGGTGTACAATAGTAGTATTTGTGTAGGTAATATACCTGATGCTATTGGACACTATTCCTATTCACTTACAGCAAAAGAGATTGAAGGCGGCCGAAGGGTACTCCGTTCTTTGAACGGTATTTTTGGACCTATCAAAACAAAACAGTTAAGGACAATTTAAGCAGAATATATATATATATATATATATATATATATATATATATATATATATATATATATATATATATATATATACATATATATATATATATATACACTTAAGCCCATCTAAAACTTAACAGCCAATGTTGTACTGGGGTTTGTAAAGGTTGTGAAAGGTTTGCAAAAGGTTGACAAAGGGTTTGTAAAAGGTTGACAAAGGGTTTCAAATGGTTGCAAACCATATCAATAGTTTCATCAATAAAGTTGAGAAAGTGTGCGAAATGGCTGTTAACCATTAGAGAAAAGTTTTAAAGTGTTTAAAAGGGTTTTAATGCAATGAGAGGAAATGGTTGTGAAATGGTTTGAAAAGTGTTTGAAAAAGGTTTGCCTTTCACTCAAATGGTTGGAAAAAGGTTGCAAAAGGTTGCTGCATTTGGTGACTGTTAAGTTTAAGGCAGGCTTAACTGTATATATATATATATATATATATATATATATATATATATATATATATATATATATATATATATATATATATATATATATATATATATATATATAAAGTATGCACACCTTGCCTTTTTGGCAGTTATTTTGTGAAATTAAGGCACACTCTGTATTTCTATAGTTGCCAATATTCATATCTTCTGTAGTATCAAAAGATGGTTTAACAGGTTAATACTGATGAAACTCATGATGGAATATGAAAATATCCATTATTATGGTTTGGCTTGATTCTGCCACAGTTGGAACGGGAGCTCTCGATACGCCATCAATAGTGTAGAAAATTAGTATGTTTACAGTATTGTGTGTCCAATATGACTGTGCACAGATATTGTCACTTGTTTGTAATAAAAATTTTGTATAAAGAAAGTCAGTGCTGTGATATTTCTCAAACAGTTTGTTCCACACAGACACATGCACTATCTGTTCAAGTCTAATGTTTAACTACATTATTTAGACCAAGTTTAACATATTCATTCCTGTCTGATTCATTTTTAGCTCTGTTGATCATAGAGCTCATGGCATTACTTATGTGCATCTGTCCTTCCATCCATCCTTAGCACCAAATATGCATGAGGCCAGTGGTCAAATTAAGAAAAGAAAAATAGATGACCTTGACATGTTTTTCAAGGTCATTAAGCACTGCAGTAAAAAACACTAAATTCAATATGTTGAGAGAGATTAATGCTTATGATACTAAGTGTACCACAAATGTTGATCATATGGAAGTTTGATATTGCACAATGTGGATGACCTTGACCTACTTTCTGAAAGTTGCAAAGGAAATTGTATTTCAGGAAATGTTTTTGTGATGGTCATCTGATTGCTTGCTAACAGAGCATTAGCCCATTGGCCTTTAGTCTTAGGAATATTCTTCATTCAACCCAGCCCTGAACAGTTCACATTTTTGACTTCTTCCAAAATTGTTTTGCAGATTATCTTCAATCATGGTGGTGATGTACCTTAGATAGATAGGTCTCTGCCGAATTTTTCAAAGGCCACTATCCTATAATTTGCTGCTAAGCTGAATTCTCAGTCTGCTGAGATGGTCAGCGTCCATTGTCTGTCCATCCACAATTCACATTTTTTGACTTCTCTGAAAAGGTTGGCCACATCCTCTTGCAACTTGGTGGATATCTACCTTAAGTGGATCTCTTGCCAAGTTTGTTTAAATGGTCACTGGCAAGTGTCTTCAGGATATTTTTTAGCTGAGCTGAGTCTTTCAGATGGGTGGTCATTCATCATCCCTTCATCATCTGTCATCTACTATTTTACATTTTTGTGGGTCCATGCTGGTAGGGTGGGGGCCATCATGTTTTTGGGTTGCCTGTCCACATGTCTGTCCATTAGTGGCTCTGTCCATCCACCATTTGTTAGTGAAAGCAATATCTCAAGACTTAATGGCCACCTTAAACTTGAATTTAGCTAATTTATACTTAGACACCATTTCTTTACTTGATTACATTTTGGTAACTTTGATTTTGTTTTTAAGGTCAGGAGCCATGTATATGCCAAGATGGGGCTTTCAATCAATGCTTTGCATTTTAGTGTCTTTTGTTGATTTCTCTGAAGCTAGTAGGCAGATCCTCTTCAAGCTTGCTGGGGATCTGTCTGGGTGGGTCTCTAGCAAATGTGCTTAAATGGTCACCGGCTTCACTGATATCTTCATCTTTTATAATTCATTTTGCCCATTATTTTGCCAAATCTAAAAAAAAAAAAAAAAAAAAATCTTTTCTAAAAGGATCAGCCAATTGCTTTGAAATTGCACAGGAACACTTTTCATTACCCTGAGACCTTGATTTGTTCATTAGGTGGTGCTGCAACTCTTTTTTAATCTTCAATGAATTTTTGTGAGTTAGAGCAGTTTCTGTAAAATCATAAACTCAGATTATGCTGAAGCTTACTAGAAATGTACCTTCGTTATTGTAGGGTCAAAGAAAGCTGTCACGAGATGGTATTGCTGTACATCCCTGATTTTTGCATTTTTTTTCAACTTGGTTGTTGATGAGTTACACATTCATTTCAGTTAATTAGTATGCAAGTCAAATGTCATTACACTAGCACTTCGTACTTTTGACATCTCCAAAGCTGTCAGCCAAAGTTGATGGGATGTACCTTGGCTAGGTTTCCTCTGAGTTTTTTCAGATGGTCATGCTACAGTGACTTTTGGATTGTTAGCGCAGCTGCTTTACCAGTACAGGTTATCATTTAGAAGGCTCAATCATCTATCCATCCTTCACAATTTTTGCGCAACAGACATGTCAGTACAGCTGAGGTTTTGGGATGCTCAGTCTTCAATGCTATGGAAGATGTATAAGAACATACATATGGGATTCTTCTGGTGTTGCTACTTTTGACCTGAAAAGGTCAGATTGAGGTCAATGACTACAAAAATCAACATTTTAATTTTTGCTTAAAGCCTATCTTGACTTAATTCAAATTTGGTAGGAATGTACATGTACTTTAGCTGGGCCTCTATAAAAGGTGTTCAAGATGGATTGCCTTGACCTGATTTCCAAGGTCACTGAGCATTTTGTATTTTGTTTTTGTAAAACTTACTATGTCTGTAGAGAGAGCGAGAGAGCGAGAGAGAGTCTGCAATGCTCTGAAAACACTTAAACATGACAGGGAAGGGCATACATGTAATCTGCATAAGCATAGATTTATGCACACTGATGCACATAAGGGGACTTTTGCATAATACTGATATTAAATACGAACTCCAAAGCCACTTACCTGATAAATCTTACCCTGCATAACAGACATAAGTCCTTTTAAGCTGGACAAATATTATTTTGAAAATAAATGAAGCAAAAATGCCCAACAAATTGGCAATGCATATATCACGTGTCTTTAACCTAGTTTAATGAAACACATTTTCCAGAACCCCTGAGTTTTTTCATGCAACACAACTAGGCCTACTTATTCCATGTGTATTATAGTGATATGTTTATGTACTGTACTGTAGGCTATAAAAGTTCTTTTTTTTTTTCTTTTGCCTTGTTTCAAAAACCCTCATGCAGGAACATATGAGTGCTAAATTATATGCCATATATTAGATCCAGGTCATCTGGTCAAGTATCTTTGATGGACACCATAACATATCACATGCAAAGGACCATATGTGTCATGAAACCTCACAAAGATATATATGTTAAGCCTAAAATGCTGGTCATGTAAAACTAGGTCATTCTGTCATGCATCTGGGTTACAGTGATATATCAATGAACTATTAATCTCCAGATTATAAATTTCCTCTGCATTGATTTTGTTTGAAACCTCACAAGAACACTTTCTTTACTTATAAAACTGAGTTTTCATGAGTGGGTACTTGACCTGACATGCTGGTGTCATGTCATTCAGCCCTTGTAGTGCAATGCTAAGATGCAGAGAACTATACAATGTCAGCTTGACTTCACATGACGGTATCTACATGTACAGCTAATGATGTACCTGTGTTGACGTGCACTGTCAGCAGCATGTATGTTACTCCCTGATAGACATGCATGCCTGCATGTATGGTTAGATCCTCTTCCATATGTGCTGCATGCACATGCAGCCATATATATTCCACTAAAAATGTAGCCAGCCTGTAGACAGCCATGTTTCTAAGCAGTTGTAGCCAGCCTATAGACAGCATGGATCCAGCATGTTGCTAGCCTGTAGACAGCCATTTTTCTAAGCAGTTGTAGCCAGCCTATAGACAGCATGGATCCAGCATGTAGCCAGCCTGTACACAGCCATGTTTCTAAGCAGTTGTAGCCAGCCTATAGACAGCATGTAGCCGGCCTTTAGACAGCCATACTTCAGTGCAGTTGTAGACAGCTCTGCTTCTATGCAGTTGTAGCCAGCCTGTAGATAGCTAGCACTATTACAGTTGTAGCCAGCCAGTAGACGGCCATGCTGCCATACTGTTGTACTTGTAGCCAGCCTGTAGACGGCCATGCTGCCATACCGCTGTATTCAGCCTGTAGACAGCCAGGCCATCATGCCTCTGTTCTGGTTGGATATAGCCTGTTTCAGGCTCTCACCACCAACCATCAACTTGTATAAGTTTTAGGGCCAATATATTATATCTTATTTTGTGACTCAGAATTGTTTTTGTGTACTTTTCACATTCAATAACTGAACAAAACATACCTTGGTGATGATATAGAAGTCTGCAAAATACCAGCTGCTCCATGAGCATGAGGCACCAACCTGCTTCGGGTACAAAGTGGGAGGTTATACTGGAGCGAGCGCCGAAGACGCGAAGCTCCTGTAGGGGGTCTGGGGGGCATTCCCCCCCCCCGCGGAAAATTTTGAAATTTTAACCTTTATTTGCTGCATTCTGAGCCATTTTGAGCCATTTCAGGCATCATCAAGGACATTATCAGTACTGCAAATAATAATTGAACAGCTGCTACATTTCAGTATATCAAGCAAGACAGTGCCACTCTGTCGCTTTTGTACTGCTGCTGGGTGCTGCCGATCGATAAAAACATTCTTAGTTTTTTGGGGGGGGTTTGGTTACATTTTTAGAAAAGCGGGAGACTTTGTATGAAAAGCAGGAGGGCGGGAGACTTTGTAGAAAAGTTTTAAAAAGTGGGAGGTCTCCCTCCGAGGCGGGAGAGTTGGAGCCTCTGCATGAATGACTGTTAACCATTGCAGGTTGGTTGAGAGAAAATTTCACAAAGGAGGAACCGTGTGGCAGGAAGCAAATGTAAGATTATCATCACCCAATGCCAAGCATGCTTTCATCCAAATCTGAGCAACAAAGTTTTAATTGATGATAATATGACAATAAGAAAACTTCTATGATTGGTCAAGGGCCGGGGGGGGGGGGGGTACTCCCATTACTGATGATACCTTGATTACCCTCAGCAGGCCAACAGTTATATAAAAGTTACAAAGAGCCCTCTGCGGGCAAAGAACCTAACTAATACTGCAAGTACATGTCGCTGCAACACACACACACACACACACAGAACATTTCATTGTACACATTCATTTGCCCTTCACATGCACGCCACCAACAAGTTATTGTGTTCTGGCCTGCAGACAACCCATACATCCACCTAATACTTTCATCCGTGCATCACTGAAGTTGAACTTGTCTGTGCAGACAGTCCTACAATGCAAGGGCTATTGTTATGTATGGATTTCAATGGAGGGCAACATTTGAGCGGGACTAAAATCAGATCTCTGTAGTGCAGTAAGAAGGGTCTGTCTATGTAAGCAAGAGTTGTACATAAGATACACTTTTTGCTGTCAACTCATGGAATTGAAGTGCATAGTTTCAATGTGACACTGATGTAACGGTGTTTCTCTTGGTAACACATGCTTTTTACAATAAAAAATAAAATGATACTCCCCCAAACCAAAATATCCTTTGACAATTCACTCAAACAAATCATCACATATGTGCTGCTCTGGAGGCCCCTTTTTTCAATGAAATGCCCCTGACAAAGGTCCAGTATTATGCCAAAAATTCCCTAAAAAGGGTATTTTTTCTCTTTTATGCCCCAACATTTGGGAAAATTTTCCTAGCTAAGGTCAAAATTTTGCTCCTGGAGCACTTTTCTCACCTTTGGGACCTTATTTTCTACTATTTCACCAGTACTACTGCAATAATTTACTAATAAAGCATGAGAAAATTTCACATGCAAATGAGTAAATGATTCTCTCTTGAACAAATTACTTTAACAATCACTAATGAATCACCACAAAATTACTAATCAATCACTTTTTACATTCAAATTAGCTAATTATTCACTGTTTAACAGACACCTTAAACAACTTACGGACAATTTGCTTTCTTTCAGACATCTCTGCAGGGAAAAAAGCATCTATAATACATGTTTTGTTGGCTTGAAACAAATCACTTTTGACACATAATGCATGCACATTATGAAGTAAATTGTAGATTAGTAACAAAACACTTCAATATTTTTATCCAAGAATGTATGTACAGTTTTAAATTAACTGCTTAACTTAAACTTTGTAAATTCATGGTTTTCTAAATGCTGTATAATAAAGCAACATAAATACTTGCTGCCTTGTGGTTCACTGAATTGCTGGCTTGACCACACAGGTCTACTCTAATTTCTCAACATCAGTGTGCATGCATGTACATACTTAGGTATATCTGAGGAAGATATTCTTTCCACCAAAATTATGAATGTTAATTGAAGCAACTGGAAGATGCAAGTAAATGCAAGACCTACATCATAAAGTTATAAATAAAATATTAGAGGATTTACCATTGTTCCATGGCTGAGTCAATTCGAACGCCAATCTGCCTACTTTATATGGTATTCATCCTGCACAGTCTCCAAATATTGGCACAGTACAAAGAGGAAGAGCAAAGGCCAAAATGTTACTTCATTTATATGAATATGGCTGAATTTGCCTCCAATATATGGCATTGTGGGTTAGATGTACCAAACATTGTCAATCGTTTCACTTATAATTCGCTTCATGTATAGGCATATATTAAGTCCATCAAATCACAAATAGTTCACTGTGTTCTACTGTTAAGATTTGGCAAGTGTGACAGTTCACCAATAATTCGTTACTCATAGTTACAAGATTAACAAATCACCGATAATACACTGCAGCAAAATAAATAATTGGCAGCTTATTTCAAGCCAATTAAGTGTACCAAAGTGATTTGAAGGTACACATGTACTTTGTTCAAGAAATCACTAATAATTCAGTTTAAGGGCTTACTGGCTGAATTATTGGTGAATCATACATGAAGGATTCACTTTTAGTTTTCATTTGGGCATCAACAATTTTTCCCAGATCACAGTGTTCACATAAATAAATCTGTTTTCAACAGCTAGCTCATCCTTTGTGCCCTCCAGATTCAACATTTCTTTCATGAGAGTTTGTTCTTAACTTTGCCATGACAGCTGGGTGTTGTGGATTTTTAACTGCATTAAGATGTTCCTCATAATTATATAAATAAATTTGTTTTCACAGCTTTAGAAAATCTGAAATCATTTCCTTTGAAATCGATGTCCCTATTTCTATTCAACTTGTCACGCCATAATTGTTCAAATTGTTGCACAATTGCATGCCCTACAACACTCCAGTATGTATGGTGTTTGTCATTTTGGGCACCAGATTTAGACAGCACTGCATTAGTGTTACTCAGGTATGTGCCCACATATGATTGAAATTCATATGCCTCATTGTGAGGGCATCTCACCAGACTGTCATCTTCACTATTCACGAGACAAGATATTTCATTACCTGTTTCCAAACAGTTTTGTGTATAAAGGGATATCACCCTAATTAGCCATATACTGCCATAGTCATGGTATTGTCCTGTACATTCAAAATATGCTTAGAGAAGTGTAAATGGAGTTTTTACAAATTTTGCATCAAGACTTTTCTTCTGAAACCAATGCTCCTTTTTTGTGCTTGACCCACTATAAAGAGCCCCCCCCCCCCCCCCCCGAGTTATTAATTACAATTGGTTTATTTAAAGTATGGTATGAAGAAGGTTTAGGCCTAATTTTGGGTTGAATTTACACCTGTCTATGTAAAAAAACTGTTACTATAGATCAAACATTTGGGCTTGTGGTATCCATACACTGTTAGCTCATAGTTCAGCTCATAACAGCTCAGCATTCCTCAGTTTCATATTAGCTCAGCTCAAGCTGTCGGTAAATATCACCTCAGCTCAACTTGGCTCAGGTTGGGACTTATTTAGGCCTTCCTCCATATATGGGGGGGGGGGGGGGAGGGGGCTTATACCATAATTTGTACCAAATGATCCATACTCCATTAAAGTTTTCCTATCCCCACAAGGTCCAAAACTGCATTTGGGATTTTTTTGTTTTGTTATGAAAGCCTCACCCATGTTTGGGGAAAACTTATAGCAATTGTGTCGAACACTTCTACAAATTGTTATTTCATGAATGACTTATATGGTGGAAACTCGTTATAATGACACCAGTTGTTCCCCCCCCCCCCCCCCCCAAAATGTGTCGGATAACTGAGTATGTCAGATTAACGAGTCAAATAACAAAGAAAATAAACCTTTTCCCATGAAAACTTGTGTCATTGTATTGAATATGTTGGATATCTGAGTGTCATTATAATGAGGTTTCACTGTACCACTGAAGTTGCCTATTCCCAAGGGGTCAAAAAACACATTTAAGATTTTTATGTCTGGGTTCACAGACATTCTGTTTGTTCGTTCTTTCTTTCTTTCGTTCTTTCTTTCTTTCTTACTGTGCGGTGCTTTCCTCATACACCATAAAAGTTTTGAAAGTTGGTGAGAACACTATATCTGTGATAAATGTGGGGCACCTCACCTTGAATTGGCAGGAAGTTCAAAATTATGCATATTAGGGGCAATCAAAAATTTAAAAGTTTCATATCTTCAAAACTTATGTACATAGAAAATTTTAATTTTGTGAACATTGGTTTGTGACACCTGCCAATGCAATGACCCTCGAAACAAAGTAGCAGCATTTTAAATTATGCTAATTACGGAACTTAAAAACCTTAAATGTTGATTGTCTTCAAAACTATTATAAGTACAGTTGCCAGTCCAACTGCAATTTATAGGTTTGTAGTATAGACACTTCCAATGAGCTATGAACCAATGTTTTAACCATTTAGTGGGATTTATGCAAATTAGTTAAAAACACAAAATTCTAATCTTGGTTATCTTTCAAATGTTTAACTAATACCAACATAGGACTCACAAAATAAATTATAAATCAGGAAAAAAGTGTCAATATGAAGGCCCCTCCCAACGTATCTTTGAAAGTCTTATCAATAGACATGCTAAACTAACAGCAATATATGTATACAGGTTTGTGCTGTGGCCACATCTGATGAGCCATGATCCAAAGTTATAGCACTTGAATTTAGACATTGTAGGCAAATACACAAGGTTTAAGTCTTGAATATCTTCAATTATAGAAAGAGGTGCCATTCCAATTCTAATTTATAGATTTGGGATACAGGCACAACCAATGAACAAAAGTTGTAGCATTTTAATTTCTTTAAATAAGGGGAGTAAACAAAATTGAAATCTTGAATTATCTTTGTAACTCCATTACAGAGTGTCGCCCTTCCAAGTCCCAATTACTACAATTGTGCTGTGTACTTATCTGATAAACAGTGAACAAAAGCTGCTGCATTAAAAATTGTGCAAAGTGATTTAATTATAAAAAGAAAAAAATTTGAAAATATGGAAAATGGTTTCCAATAAAGATATTAAATTTAATGTGCCATTCCATTTGCTTGCTGTGTGTTATACAGTGGTGCATCATTTACTCATCAAAGAAATAGAAGGGGAATTTCCATAATTATGTGCATACATTTCAAAATTGAAAACCTTTTAATGTACATGTACATAGGAAGCATGACACACTGGATGCAATTTATAGTCAATGACAAACAGGCCATGATTCTGAAGATAGAGACAGGGCAATAGAAGAAGGCTTCTTATATATATATATATATATATATATATATATATATATATATATATATATATATATATATATATATATATATATATATGTATGTATGTATGTATGTATGTATGTATCTGTGTGTGTGTGTGTGTGTGTGTGTGTGTGTACATATGTGTACATAGCCATGGCAATCAATGGTTGCCATTAACTACAGATACATGTACAGTGAAACCTCCCTATACAGAACGCCCTTGGGACCAGACAATAGTGTTCGGTATAGAGAGGTGCTCACTATTGGGAGGTTTGCTAATAATCAAAATATACAATTGGGACCGAAAAATTGAAATTTTAAATCTTGAATATCTTCAAAAGTTAATAGATAAAGATGTCATTTCAACTTCTACTAGAGGTTTATTGACCATTCCGCATCTAATGAATTAAAAACGAAATTTGTAGCAATTTAAATTATGCTAATTAACAGCATTTGAAACTTTAAAACTTGAATATCTTCAAAACTGTTATAGATAGAGATGCCATTTCAACTTGTACTAGGGGATTGATAAAAAATTGCGCGTGTAACAAATCTAACACAAAAGTGGTAGCAATTTAAAGTATGCTAATTAGCAGTATTCAAAATTTCCAATCGTGAATATCTTCAATACTATAATAGATAGAGATAGAGATGTCATTCCAACTTTTATGAGGGGGTTGATGACCATTGCACACCTAATGAATTAAAAACAAAAGTTGTTGCAATTTAAATTATGCTAAGTAGCACCATTAGAAAATTTAAATCTTGAATGACTTCATTGCCTCAGGGGCCAACAGTCTATTGCCCTCCAGAAAGTCTGTTTAGCTGGCAAATAACTTCAAAGCTATAATAGGTAGAGTTGCCAATCCAACTTCTACTCCTGTGTAATGACTAGTTGTATGTTGCCATAACAATATTCTTTGAAGACACACACACACCAATTTGCTATGCAGCAAATTATCTTTTCTAGTTCAAATCATACTTTGCTTGTTTCAGAATTATTTAAAATGTGGAAATGTGTTCCAATAAGCAGAAAAAGAACTATCCAAGCATCTGGCTCTACTACAATGGCCTGTTGCTTGCACAGTGGTAGCCAACCTGTGTATTCAGATCACACTGAGGCCAGTGAGGGCAACCTGGGGTGACTTTTGGGAGTATTAACACCTCTGTGTTAATTATTCATTTGTTTGTTATCAATTATGTGCAGATTTACTGGATGAATAGAGCATCACAGCCATCTTGCATCCAGTCTTGGCTTCTTGGTTGTTTGAAGTGCAAACTTTAGTCTGTTGCGTATTTTGCAACTTGTATTCCTGGTCCTAGGTTCTGGTCATCAGCACATACAGCATATCATAGATGGTCAGAAATGACCACATAAAAATATTTCTTAATCTATATGAATAGATAAATATAACACACACACACACACACACACATATACCTACCTACCTACCTACCTACCTACCTACCTACCTACCTACCTACCTACCTACCTACCTACCTACCTACATACATACATACATACATACATACATACATACATACATACATGTATTAGAAATAAAGAACCCTTGTGTTCATTGAGCTGCCACCAGTACTGGACACTATTTCAAATGAAATAGTCTGCTTATCAACCAAGAGGACGTGGTGAAATAATACCTGTGGCATGCAGTGTTCCAGCATGTGTATAATTGCCAGATTGGAAATAGACTAAATTAAATGTTGAGATTTTCCAAATGTTAACTGTAGATAGTACTGTCTGCCTGCGTAAAATAAACATGCACAGATGCACAGATCTATGTAAGGCATGATCACAACCAAGTAATCTTTGGTTTCGTTGCAACGAAATTCTTTTTTTCTTTTTTTTTTTTTTTGAGGGGGGGGGGGGAAGGAATGGGAAGGTGGGAGTAGGTTGCTTTACTTGGAAGCTTCCAGGCATAAAGCTGTCAGAAGAAAGAAAACTGTATCTATCTATCTATCTATCTATCTATCTATCTATCTATCTATCTATCTATCTATCTATCTATCTATCTATCTATCTATCTATCTATCTATCTATCTATCTATCTATCTATCTATCTATCTATCTATCTATCTATCTATCTATCTATCTATCTATCTATCTATCTATCTTCTTTCTTTCTTTCTGCCTTTTTATAAGCTTTCAACATATTGGGAAGGAGGAGGCTTATAATGATTGTACAGTATATTTGTACAAATCAGTTGTTTCGGGAATGACCCACACCAGTGAGGTTGCCTACACCCAAAGGGTATAAAACTGCTTTTTAGAATTTTTTTCTTTTAACTTATGCAATTTTGATTTTGTCATAGCTCAGACTGTAGAACCAAATTTTACCTCATCTTTCTACAAACAATTGATTCGCTGGTCTAATTTTTTGGTCAGCGTGACCTAGATTTCTTGGAATTTGGATCATACTATCAATTTTAAAATCTTTGCGCTAACTCAAAAAACTTACAATCTTGTCAGGCAAACTATATCAGAAAAACTTGGTTTAACCATATAATTTGATTTTTAATTTCTTGTGGCTGACTCATTTCGGATTTAAATCCGTTGTATTTACACCAACTTTGTAAAACCTTTTCAAGAAACTTTTTTTTTCTTTCATAACCTCTTCAACATCTTTTTCTGTTGTGTTACATTCCCAAATTATGTCATCTTAACTACGGAATTTCTTCCGAACCAGATGTTGCCAAGTTGTATTGGAATCATTACACAATCTGTTCACCCAAGCACATTTCAATGCATTGAACTGTGATTCAATGTGCGGCACCCCAAGCCCCCCTTGTACTTTCATTTGTCTTGTATGACCTCCTTTTATCTTATTTGTTTATTATTCCATAGATGATCATATATAATTTTGTGCAATTTGTTGAATCATTTCTTGTGGTGGGTTTGGTAATATGGAGGCTAGATATGTTAATTGAGATAATCCTAAGCTTTTAGTTACCAACGCTTTTCCATATAGAGATATATTTCTATTGGTCCACATATTCATAACTTCTTTCATCTTAACAACTTTCGGTCTATGATCTAATTCCATTATTTCACTTGTGTGAGCGGAAACTTTAACCCCCAATATACCACTGGCGTCATTGGTCCAATTCATTAAGTTTTTAGCATATATTACATTAGTGTTTTTTTCAATCTACCTAAACATAACACATTAGTTTTAGAATTATTTATCATTGGCCCGGATACTTTTTTCAAATCTTTTAACATATTAAATATTAAGTTGACATTTTCATCTGAGCCTAAAAGTGTTAAAGTTGTATCATCTGCATACTGTAAAATCTTATATTCTATTTCATCTATTTTTATTCCTGAACCCAGAGCCTCTTTTCTTATAACCAATGTCAATATTTCTACGCAGATAGTGAATAAATATGGGGACAATGGACATTTTTGTCGAACACCTATGGTTATTTTAAATGGTTCTGTTGAATATCCATTGTTCACCACACAGCTTTTCAAATCGTTATAAAAACTTTGATCCATGTTTTAATTGATTCACCCAAGTTAAAACATCGAAACATTTTTTTATTAAGTCTCATGCTACATAATCAAAAGCCTTTTCGTAATCAGGTTGTATTAAAAGTCCTGGGATATTTTGTTCATCTGTCCATTCTATCATATAAAGTAATCTATTCATATTTTGTCCTGTATATCGGTCTTTATTAAAACCTGTTTGGTCCTCAATGATTGTTGTATTAATAACTTTTAAATTCTTGATGCTATCGTTTCAGTGGTTATAGTTTATAATATTGATTTAAAAGTGAGATTGATCTCGATTTATTTTTAATCAGGGTAATGTTTCTCTATCTCTCTCTGTCCTTTTTTGTATTAATGTGGTAATTCCCTCTCTCTATGTAATACTAAGTTTTCCAGATCTATATGAAAAATCATTTGCTTTAGTTAACAGTATTTTAATGTCATTCCATAATAATTTACAAAATTTTATACCGGCAACCCATTGGAACCTGGAGACTTCCCATTTCCTACTGTATTAAGAACTGACAGAGTTTCGTCTCTTGTAATTTCACCTTCTAAGCCATGTTTCTGTTCTTCTGAAAGTTTTGGGGCCGATTAAAGTAATTATTTTCGATAATATAATCTTTTCAATTTTAACTTTTGTAGAATTAAGAATAAAATTTATTTTTTAATTGTAAAATAATTTTAGGATCGTACGTAATATTGTTATTAATTCTTAGATTTTTTATTGTTTTATTGTGATAATTTCTTTTTTCAAGTTAAAAACTATTTCGTAGGTTTTTCGCCCTCTTCATACCATTGGGTTTTGCATCTTATTAATGCTCCTTTAACTTGAAATCCATTAATTCTTCCAGTTCTTGTCTGGTTTTCAGTATTTCATTTTCCATTTGATCATTAGAGTCAACCATATATTTATTTTCCAGATCTATTTCTACTGATAAAGTTGCTACCGAACGGTCAGATCTGAATGTTGGTGTGATGTCACAATCTTTAATGAACCCTTCAAGTGCAAACTACACTAGAAAAAAAATCTAATATACACTGTATGGATGTATGGATTTTTCTTATGCATGTAAATTTACACGAGTCTGGATTATTTTTTCGCCATATATCTACTAGGTCAGTTTTTCAATCCAATTTTTAATTATTTCTGATGACCTGAAATGGGTTCTAGGAATTCCACATTCCTTATCTGTTTGTATGTCCAACACCATATTAAAATCCACACCAATAATTCTGTTATCATTAGGTAAGCTTTCTAATTTTGTTTGTTTGTTTTTTAATTACATGCATCCTGTCATGCAGGAAGGAAGAATTTCCTTTGAGTGTAGGCTTGGTCTATGTAGTTGAGAAGTACAGTGGTCACAAAAGTCTCCAGAATTGTACGTCAGCATCCCAAAGGCCATGTGCGTTCATGCATCATTACGTCAGATAATACAGACAGCCCCCCCCCCTTTCTCTCTCTCTCTCTCTCTCTCTCTCTCTCTCTCTCTCTATCGCTTTTGTTGTTCAGAAAACGTGAGGAATGGGGGTGGGGGGATTATATTATTATACAATCCCCCAATTTCCTGAAAAACACAGATTCTTTTCTTCTTTTATAGCATATTATCTATCAAGCGGGCAAAACATTCTGTTCGACTTGACTGAATGAAATTGAGACACAAAAATGTTTGGGCGGTGATGAGAGATATGGAATTTATTTTCAAAGGACTTCAGACCAGTTGACAGGCAAATAAATATCATTAATATTATTATTCATAATGGCGATAAATTAAAGTTAGGTGTAAAATAGACAGTAGAGTTACTGGATTGAGTTTGAAGCGTAGATCGAGATTGGGTTGGTATTTTTTTTTCTCTTCAGAATTACCCGGAGTATGTAGCACTGATGCACGTAGCCTATCTGTTCAAATATGAAAATATGTCGCTAGAACCATTAGTATAAGAGGGAACGCATTGTAGTTCTTCTGTGTGTGTGTGTGTGTGTGTGTGTGTGTGTGTGTGTGTGTGTGTGTGTGAGTGGCATTAGCCTTAGGTGTACATACTGTGCGCGGCTTTTCGTGTGTGTATCTTTTTTCTGCCATTTGTATTGGCATTATATTTGTGTTTGTATATAAAGTCTGTATTTGCATAATCGGAAAGATTGCTATGGATATGTATTGTAGTGCAGTCAATAAAGTTCATTTCATTTCATAGCTAAATGCACATTACTGTCAGGTACAAACGTTATTGTGATCATTTGATGCAAAAAAAAAAGAAAAGAAAGAAAAAAGGGGGAGTCCTTATTTGCCACATTTGAAATAATTTTGGACTGCACTACTAATACTATGCGAGCATATAATAGGCCTAACCCGAACAAATAAGCACTAACGTTAAATTGAGGGTCTATGTTCACTTTCAATTTCAACCAACTGATCCGTGCAAGAGCCAATTATCCACCGGTACCTTGTTGTACTTTCTACTGTCCTGGATGTGCAGGCCACTGGCACTAATCCTTAATTTTCTTTCTTTCTTTCTTTCTTTCTTTCTTTCTTTCTTTCTTTCTTTCTTTCTTTCTTTCTTTCTTTCTTTCTTTCTTCACGGGTTTATTGAGGTTGTTCAGAAACTGGTTATAGCCCATAGGTCTTAAGCCAAATTCTGCCTTGATGAAGTTACATTTAATTTTACCTGAAGAAGTTATATTATATGCGCCTATGTCCAAAGGCTCTGTAGTGTATTTCAAAAGAAAGAGAAGTACCAGCTGATATAGTTAGAAATGGACCGCAAGGTTCAATCTTTCCGACTGCCGATGAAGTTTCGCTTTCGTTTCTAGTGTGTTCGTGCACAAAAACTGGCTATAGCCTATACTATAGCCTAGGTCTTGACTACAAATTCTGCCTGCGTGATGTGGGCCTAACTCCTGCTATACTAGTTGAAGTTACATTAATTTTATATATCCAAGGGCTTTGTGTTTGAAAAGAAGTACTAGTTGATTGACGTAGAAATGGGCAGAAATGCACAAACATTCTAGTTGAATGCGAATGAAGTTGTGCTTTCGTTTTTAGCTTATCCGTACAAGATTTCATTCTCAACGAGAAGGCCCGTGACAGCTCAGCTTTCAATCTCTTCTTGCTGTAGGTGTTTCTATTTGCCATACACAACAAACATCTGATTGGCTGTCAACGATTTCGTCATGACAACCCGCGTGCCCTCTCGCGTGATTGGCTCGTGTAGTGCCATGTGACCGTCAGTCGAATATGTTCAAACATGGCCGTTCATCTTGGTTATGAATTTTGTGGGGGGACAAGTTAAACATCTGAATTTGGGATGATTTTTTTTAAACGAAGGGACCAAAATATAAGCAACTAGCTAGGTGGACACCAAAGAGGAGAAACGGTACGATAAAAAGGGCGATTGAGTCCTAAATTTGGAGAAAACTACGTGGAAACTTGGATCCCCATACGCCTGGCAGTCGACAACTTTTGGAACTGGTAAACAGAACGAAATAGGAATTCGTGACACGTTTCTCCAACTTGAAAACACAAACAAAAAAACTTAACAACACACTTCTACCTCACATTATGGCAGATGAGAATGATATAATAGGCAGTGCATCGGAATTTATCAAAGGTGGGTACCGTAACAAGAGCTGATCGTGGATGTGAGGTCATTCAATGACTTAACAGTCATTGATTTGTGTATGTTGTGAGAGACACCGTTGCGATAAATGTGGAGGCGTGGTATTTTCAAAACTTGTGCTTGCATTCAGCCGGTAGTGGTATCATTGACAGTGAATAGACTGTTACTAGTGTTAGAATTGTTATCGTGTTAACAGGGAACACACGAAGACACCTTCTGGTAGTTCCCAAAATTGACAAGTCTGGACCAGAGACCACATCCGGGATTCACGGAGAAGCCTGACCAGATTGGTAATGCTGGTAACAAGGCCACCCCAGCCCTGGGGCCAACAAACCAGTGCATGTGTGCTACCACTGTACCAGCACTATCTGATAATGTCCAGTCAACTCAACTGGGCAGAAACGCATTATTTTTGTACTCATCGCTATCAACCTTAGTTTTAGAACTGGAACAGGATGGCAGTAATGTAACGTGCTAGTTTAAGAAATGAGGAAAAAAGTTCACTTGTTCCCAAACATCATACACATGTTTGCACAAACATGATAATGCCAAGGCCAGGGCGTTAGTAGGAAACCACAAGTTGTACAAGGCAAAGTGGACTGCATCATGTTTGATGCAGGAATCCACATGCAAGAAGTGTTCTAACTCCTGGCAGGGTGTTTGCCAGAATTTGAAATATAGGTATGCAAAATGCTAAATTTGTCCAGATTTCAAAATGTATCGGGGTGTCCACTGATATCCTGTTCTTTCCATTAAAAAAAAAAAAAAATGAAGATTTTTAGGTGTCCAAAAAGATATGTGGACACCTTTCTGGCTAATAGCACATGACTTGTGGTTTCCTTGTAAAATAGGGAATTCATCTTTTCAGGAGACTTGACCCAAATGTGGTTCTATCATTAGATATATTTTTATTGGAAATACCCAGAGAACCATCTCTGATTCTTCTTTCTCTGGCTAGAGAGTGGCAAGCCCACTGACAGTACTGTGATTGGTCAGAATGATGTTGCAAAATCCTTGCAATATTCAGAGTGGTTCCCCCTGACCAGTTGGTTAAATCTCAAACATGGCAGATTGAGTGAATGTGTGGTTTGGTAGTGGGAGAGTGTTTTGCCTCATTAGAGTAGGTTTTTACATAGAATGTAGTCTGCTAAACTGACCCTCCTTAATATATTAAGCAAGTAAACTCCAATGCTGTTGTTCTAAGTTGAAATCTCGTAATTTTGTATCAAAACATATGTAATTTGGAGTTGAATATGGGGCAAGACCCACCCAAAAATCAAATTTGTGCAGAAATTCCAAATTAATCCACTTACTGTAATTTTCATTCCTAAGGTAAAGTGTTTCCAAAAGACATGAAAAAGTCTCTGTCCCCATATATCTTCTTAACTCGTGGCCTCTTTAAAAACAGGTTTCATTTTGTGCAGTACTGGGGCCTGTACCTAGAGTAGTCCCACTGCCAAGTGAGACTCGGCACTGACCCAGCTCAGTGTCCACTCCTCAAGTGCAGCATTGACTAGATTGCTGGACCCATTAGTGTCAACATTTTAATTGTGGTTCAGGAGTCACATCTTTAATTTTAACTCAAGTCAATAGAACTAAATCATGTTTTTTAAGAACAGATTCTGACTCATCTGATAAGGTCAAAAATTAACCCAAATGAGGTGCCAACATCATTATTGCTGCCCCCCCCCCCTCAAAAATGTCAAATTGATGAAAATGGTTGCATAGCATTGTAAATAAATGCAAGAATTTTTAGCCTCCCTCCCTCCCAAGAAAAGTTTCTTGTTGGCTAAACTGCATTTCCCTAAAGTGAATGTTGACAAAAAAATCTCAAATCAGTTAGAGGCACCATAGAGTTGGAGAATTTCTTTGTTCAGCTTGTTTTTTGGATGGTACTATAGTCCAAAATAGCACTAATGCTGGGCGATTGCCTTGGCATTGGATTTGATTTGCTAATGGGTAAGATTCCCCAACTTCCATTTTTTCCAGTAACTGCAGTGCCCTCAGGCATTTATCAGTAATTGTTCCAAACCAGAACCCATCCTTCCCTTCCGATCAACAACCCCCTCAACCTTCAAACCCAGTGTGCCTCGTATTACGATATCACACTTCACTTTTTGTACAATTTAGGGACAAAACAACATGAAATGGCTTTTCCCAAGTCCAGTGGCACCTTAGCTGAATCATCATATGTGCAGATCCATCAGATATGAACATTGTCATGGTCACAGAACTACATGTGATGATTTTGTTTCTGTGAAAAAACTCTTGAAAGATTTAACACAACTTGATGAAATTTGATAGGACATGTAACCAGGTAAGATCTTGTTTGAAATGATCGAGTTAAATGGGTATACATGTTTTAAACTACAAATACAGCTTTAAAACCATTGTGATACAAAATGCGTAGGCATGGTTAACTCAGATCCACATGAACATCATGTTTGTGTGTTTGTGATTGCAGACCGCTTGTATTTTGCCACATTACGGACCAAACCCAGGTCAACAGCTCACACTCATTATTTCTGCGTGGATGATGAGCTGGTGTATGAAAGGTAAGCCTGAAGGGTCATAATACATTGTACACAGGAGACAGTAGCAATAAGCTAACTATTATTTTGATTCAACTTGTAATGAAAGATGGTATGTTGAACTAATGATAGCAAAAAAACACATATATATCAAAATTGTTGTAGCATAAATTCCAATTGTAAGGTACCACAAGAGAGCCATTCATGTTAAGAAATGAATACATGTATATTCAGCTGATGTACATATTAAAGTTGGTAAAAAATGATTAGCACAAATAATTAGATAATATCATGTGAATATACTATGTAGTGAGGTACTGTTACCTGTGTTCCAGCTTCTATGCAGACTTCGGTCCCCTCAATCTGTCCATGCTGTACCGCTACTGCTGTAAGCTCAACAAGAAACTAAAGGTTAGTTGTACATGTTCATTATGTTGATGTCACTCAGTTGACTTGTCTTGATACAGTAGGAAGCCTGCCTCTTTTTAAGGGCCTCATTTAGGAGTGCTGTTTGTTCTGTCATTGCACTTTTATGGAGAAATCATTTGCTTTTTTTTTTTTTTAATATTTTTTGCATCCAGGATGTGTTCAGTGAATGAAAATGGCAAGATGGCATGCCATATTTGTGTTGTTAATGCCAGCCAGAGATAAAAAAAAAAAAAAATGTTTACATATGATATACGAATAAAGAAAAAGGTTTCATGTCAAGAAGTTATTTGTGCAAATTTTTCTTGGCAGAGGCAGATGTTTTTGTGATGGCATCATATTTCTGAATGGACATATTTTTGGTGTTTTGTACACACACACATACATGGAAAATACAATTGGTCGGAATCAAATGCCATTGTCTTAAAACAGATGTCCCAAGTATTTCTTCCAGCAGTAGGTGAGTTTTTATTTTAGGTCATGTAGAAACCATATCATAAAAAGGGGAAAAAAAGTTTTACTGACTGTGCCAGTCTTTCCTCACCTACAACAGCTGTGTGCAGGTATGGATACACAGCCACTGATAAATTTCAAGGTCATGAACATCTCAGACAGTGACCTGCAATCCTGTTTTCTAATTGACTGAGGCACCTTAGCAACCAAATAAAGATAATGGAATGTGTGACAAAAAGATCAGGTGTGAGTAAGGATAGGGTAACAGTTCCATTTAGTTGACTGTGAAAAATGAATGTTTCCTAGAGGTAGTTGTGAGTGCATCCAAATGCAGCACACATGCATACAGCTGTTCTCTGTTTGGCAATACACAATACAAATGCTCTTCAACATGATCATTATGGGTGGTAATAGGGGTTTTTACATACTGATGTTTCAAAAGCTTCTCTAGTGCTTCAAATTTTTGCTTTACTTTCACACAACAGTACTCTATTTTGTATATACATTAAACATATTTTCTTTAAATTATTTCCAATTAATGTATAATCCTGAAGCTCCAACAGTGTGGATCTATCTCTTCACATTCACAACACATGGCATTTTCTGTAATTCCTCAAAGTGACACTCAAAGGCACAGACTAAACATTTTGTTGAGTGCAATCAGCAGTCCCAGTTGATATACAAAAGTTATGTTTATTAATTTTAGTAAGGAATTGTGCTTTTAAAATAATAGATTAGTATGATAATATGCAAGCTTAGTGTGTTCTGACTTGAATTAAATATTTTTGGCTGTACTGAAAACAAAAGGGACTACTGACTGACAAGTGGGTGAGACTACTGACAGGTGGCCTCCAACCTACTGAGGAGTCTGTTTCAAAGTAAACAGGTCTGTTGTGCCCAATGAATCTAGATAATTACAACAACATGATTATGTGCATAAAAAGTTGGAATAAACTATGAAGTATCAGGACGTGAAAATTCGTATGTCTGATTGTCCGGGACAAGTTGATTTTACCGTCGGACAAGTACCTTTTCTTTCGCACTTGTCATGAGGGACAACATAAAATTTTGCTGTGCAGAAGATTTAATCACCTGCAGTGAAAGCGGTCTGCCCTCGAGCCATGCATGTTTACAAGTTTTTTTCCACTGGAAGCTCTATTCCAATTTTCATGACACAGTTACAAGTTGCGGTTGTTTCCAAGGCTGGCAAGGGGGCAGCAGAAGGTGATGATAATCCATTGTGATAACAGTGTTTGGGCACTTAGTGCCCAACCCATGCCAAGGAAAGCTGTTGACTCAGTCTCAATTCAAGGGGGAAGGGTTAATGTTGATCACAAAATCAGGTGTGATCGTCTAGTTAGGGCCCCACATAATAGATGCATGTTTCCAATAGTAGTCAGTCCATTCATCTGTGCGGATGACATTTCCAGATTATCTTATTCAAAGTATTTGTTTAAGTTCCTTCATTTTTTTTCACAGTGTGTATCAAGGTGGGATTGTGGTTGACCTTAACCTTAAGGTCGTAGGGACACTGTCAGTTGAACAAATTTAGGTTTCCGTGTGATTAAACTCTAGAAAAATATGAGGAAAATTCAAAGTTGCTCATGATGTGTGTGTTCACTAGAGATTGCAAAATTTTGGGTGTCCTTGACCTCAAGGTAAAGGTCACAGCATTCAAAATCTGATGCTTGGGGTCCTTTGGTCTTAAACACGCAGTTGAGCTTACATGTAGAATATTATAAATGAAATGTTGGCTGATTTAGTGCAAACAGTAATACACTTACATTCAATTTGCTTGGAAAAGTGTGACTATTTACTAGGAATACAGAGCAAAGTCATACCCCAAAGTCTACCCTTGGGTGGTATGAACCATTTACATTTTAAGACATACATATTATCTATGGGATTAAAGTGGGCAAATTTTCCATTTAACTGTGGCAATGCCAAATGGAGGATGTTTTTGCCAGAAATAAGTTCTAAAGATATTTTTTGTGTGAGTATTATATTGACATAGTCAACTTGGATCACCTAGACTTTTTTTAACAATAATCACAGGTGCCCCGAATTTTTCTTTTTGAAGGATTATTAAAAACAATTACTGCATATAAAATATGTTGTAAATTCCTGTGAATCAATCGTTTTATTGTTATTTATACAAAAATAATATTTCATAAACATTGGTACAAAACTGGGATCAAATTAAAACAAACAATTCAATCAATCTGAAAAGCTCCTTGTGTGAAGAGGAACTAAAAAGAATACCATTTCCAATCAATTTCCTTGAGCATCAATCAAGTTACTTGTAATTCAGGGTTAACCACTTGAAGGCTCTTTTTAGTTAGATCAGGAATTGGGGTTTTGTCCCCTGTTCAACCTGTCTTCAAAATTAAAGGTTATAAATGATTGGTGACATCAGCTGTTTGCAGAGATGTGACTTTTTATCTCCCGCCCACGAAGTGGGGGGGAGATATAGTAATGACGTCCGTCCGTCCCACATTTTTTGCGCGCGATATCTCAAGAACAGATTAAGCTAGGATCATGAATTTTTTACAGTTGGTCACCCTTATAAGTGTTCACGTCGAGTTCGAAGAAGAGTGACCTTGACCCCATTTCAAGGTCACCAGGGTCATTTATCTCTAAACTTCTTGCGTGCGATATCTTAAGAACCGGATATGATAGGATGATGAAATTTTCACAGTTGATCACTCTTGTTAGGGTCTACATCGAGTTCGAAGGTGTGTGACCTTGACCTAATTCCAAGGTCACCAGCGGCAATTCAATTTTCTTTGAATTTGTTGTATGCAATATCTGAAGAAACAAGTGAGCTAGGATCACTTAACTTTTACAGTTGATCAACCTTGTAAGGTTCTATGTCATGCTTGAAGGACCTTGACCTTGACCTAATTTCAAGGTCACCAGAGGCAGTTCATCCATCCCACATTTCTTGCGTGCGATATCTCAAGAACCAGTAAAGCTAGGATCTGTGGGCGGGAGATATGGACAGCGTCAGCGTCAACTTGTTTCCTCTTTTTATGTTGACAACTGTTGTTTCAACGTGTTCAATATGTCATGAATTTTGTCTGAAATGTGCAAATTTGATGTATTTGAGTATGTAGGGGGTAGGGGTAGGAGGTTTTCCATCCTTCCATGTCAATTACATCCCTGTATAAGGAGTTTAATCAGTGTAAAATAAAAGCCCAAAGTATAGTATACATGCAGGTTTAAGTGGATGGCAAGGATAATCCAGTGGTTTAATCTCGTAGTAAGCTGTTGGTGTAGAATAATTATTTGCCATGTAAATTTACACTGAAAGTAGGCTGTTAACATTTTAATTTTCTGTTCATTGATTCATCCTTCATAATCTATGACTTTGTAAAATGAGTGTGGTTTGAAGAAATTCTTGTGATTATTTTGAGCAAAGACGTTTATTCATCCATTCTGGAGTGTAAAAGGGTACAACAGTTATTTTTTCCCTCAGTTTAAGACCAGTTTAATGTAAAAAAAAAAATCCCGACAAATTTTCCAGCTTTTCTATTCTCAAGTGCCATAGACTCTGTAACCATTAAGTGAAGAATATATATATATGTACACAACAATGTTCCCAAAAGAAACAGAATAGTTTTGAAAGCAGTTGATCAAATGCGGTGATCTCATTGAAATTGTAACTACTGATTGATTGTGTTCGTGTGCGTGACTGTGTGGTTTTGTATTCTGACATGTGCAATCTTTTAGTATTCTTGTTTTGAATAAAAAGTTAATAAAGAGAACTTTAAAAGTTAAGGTGGACTGATCCAATTTCTGGGTCACTCTATATCGGCAATTCAGAGCTTTTAACTGACTACAAAATTTATCATGACATGCCTATCCTTCAACCATATTTGTTGCCCAGTATGTTTGAACCTCAAGAATTGACCTTGCTGAAAGTTTGCATGCTGGTAATTCATAGAAATAGATGAAGGGGGAAGGTGAGGGGTGTGACACTTGAGCAAGAAGGGAAGCATATTTGTGAATGGGGGCAGTTAGAGATTCTCTGGTTTTAACATTTTCACCTTTTTTCCAAAACTGCTGACTACATTGTCTTCAAATCTGATGGGACTGTACCTTTGTTAACTTGGTCGTTGCTAACATTGTCTAATTTAGAATTTAGAAGTGGTATGCTCTTGTGGTCTCATTTTAAGTGGACTTTTGAATCACTATAGTCATGAATATGATACATGTAATTATACAGTTTGTAATGAATACTGTGGTAAATGGCAGTATCTGTGGTTTTCATTAAACACATTTACTAGTTCCGCTTCAAGCATGTAGAGTATGCACTGCAGTTACATGTGGATCAGCTGAGGACAGGCTGCTCTCACTGCTTTCTAATTTGCTTCCATTTCCACAAATCAAGATGCCAGGGTGGGGGGTGGGAAAGATGATTTTTTGGAGAGATATATATATATATATATATATATATATATATATATAGTATATCTGTACAAATTGGGAGGGGGGGGTAATTGAACTAGGTTTTCATTTCGAGAGTTATGACAGGCTTTACAAGTGCCTGCCAGCAAGCTGAGGCTTGTCCTACAGCTGTGTGGAGGTGATCTATATGCAATCCAACCTTAAGCTGTGGCCTGCAGGCAAAACCATTTTAGAGTTTACACAAGCAGGTTGAGTGATCTATTGATTGGAATTGTTCAAACCGGTTGAGATTGATGTGATCTGGCTTAGTGATAAGCCAGTAGGGTGGGTACAGTGGGTGCAGTGCATTTTAACTGTGCCACAATGACGCAGTTTTGACTGACTGGACCAGGTCACTGATCAATAAATATCAACCTTTTACTATTATGACCAATTAAATGCAATTTTGTTCCATGTGTGTACTTGTATGTAATTTTTCCTCTTATGTCTAATGGTTTAGCACGTAACAGTGGTCCCTGTCTTGAGAGACCACTCTAACATGTCTAATGACAGACCACCTGCCTTGAAGACCACCTTTTCCAGATAGATTGCTCAGTACTTTTCATATTATTGATATTTGTTATGACAGACCACCTGTTTTTGTCAGACCACAATGTGTTTATATTCCAAGGGGTGGTCAGTCAAGCCAAGGTTCACTGTATAAATAGTACAGCATACCTACTTGTGATGAAGTGCAATATGTATTGAAATTTTTTAAAAAATCAGATCCTTCTACAATTATTGTAGGGCAATTTTGCACGAGTCCAAAAGAAAATACTGTAGAATTAATAGGCAGATAAGGTAAACCAAATGCACCACTTTAAAAAGAAAGCTAGGTGTATTTTGCTGAACAAGTCAGTTGACTGTATAGTGATACCAGGTTTGAAGGACCACTCCAATGAAAGACCACCCCTTCAAGATAGTTTCTGAGTACTGTTCATGTTATTATTACCTCTTGTGAGAGACCACAATTTGGTGTTCCCTGGAGGTGGTCTTTGAAGACAGGTTTCACTGAATTCTCAAACATGATTAAAGCCAAAGGTAATACACTGAGAGATTTTTTTGTTTGATTTCAGTTTTCAGCGAATTGAAAAAGAGATAATTACATTTTTAAAAAAAAAGGAGAAAATATTTGTGTACTTGTGGCTGTACGAGTAAAACACTGAGTTGGGGCATAGTGCATGATTAATGGTAAAAGTACAGGGTACATGTCCCATTCAGGCTGTCATAGTGTATCCGTTAAATGCAGAATTAGCATATTTTGCATGCACAGTGGTCCCCCTCTTATAAGGCCATCGCAAATGCAGACCGAAAGTGGCGTTATAAAATAGGGGGGGGGGGCTCTCCAGAGGGCGAGAACACAATGGAAATGCCTAACTTGTGCATGTGAATGGTGGCCTTTTAAAAGGGGTGGTCTCTAGTGAGAGGGGCCTATAAGAGGGGGACCACTGTACCTGTAATGTGGCACTTTGTATTTGTGGGTTGCCTGGTTATTGTTCTAGACCTGCAAACATTCATAATGTGATGAACTTGCCTGTTGAAGGATTTTCAGAGAAATAAATTAATTTGATGAGGGATGGAGTTATAGAATGGGCAGCATATTAACTCAGTTGTAGTTGACAGTGTTAGAAGTTTTTACGTTCACAATGAAATCACAGTATTTTGTCATAAATTCAATGCCCTAAGCATGCTTAGTGTGATGCATGGTATAAATTTTCCTGCTTTTTGTACCAGTTGACAAAGGAAACAAATGGAATTCATGTATTTGACAGGAATGTTGTAATCATTACATGCAGATTTGTAATAAGTTTAACATGGTCAAATCAAGAATAAAATCTGTTGAATTACATGAAGATCTTTATTCACAGACAGACATTTATATTTGTGCTTACAGTATGGAAGCAAAATGTCAGACCATTTGGACCTACAAAAGTTTCAACACTTTATGCTCCCAGACTTAAACTTTAAAATGAAGATGGAGCAATTTCTGCCACTCATTGAAGACAATAACATGATGTCAGAGAGGTGATGATTGTACAATGTTGAGTGGTGCTAGTTTTCAGGGTTTTTGTCTGAAAACAGGTTTTTATGCTAAATATGGGGAAATAAAAGCATCTCTGATCCAAACAGCTAAAATCTGATTTGAAACAAGAGGTGGGGGTATATATTTCACATATTTGTGGGACATTTGTTTTCTTTCAAAGTTACCAACATCTCTGAATGTCTTCAGGGGAGGGAAAGAGCAAAGTTCAGAAATGGCATATATCAATGAAATCAGTAAAAATACATCTGGATGTGTATATATTTTGGGGTGACCTCCACACTATGTACAAGTGCTGTATACATGTGTCATGTTTGTTTTGATTTGACATTATATGATGAAGGTCCCAACGCAAACCAACATATCAAGTTTCTAATTTGGCAGATTTAAGTTCACTAGGAGGCTGATCCATCTGTTCATAGATAATTCACATTTTTTGAACTTCTGAAATTGCTTGCCACATCCTGTTCAAAGTTGATGGGATATAATACCTTGGGTTGGGTGCCTGCCAGATTTATTCAGAAGTCTGCATTATTTTTTCCTGTTTGAAAGTGTTGAAAAAATTGTTTCTGAAATCACATAGCCAATTAGTTCAGCAGGTGTTGCTGTATTTAGCTTTGATGACTAAAGGTTGCAGCTTATAGGATCGAAAACTCGTATCTGTCCAACTATCCAACCTTCCTTAACTTTTTCCTTGTGAACATGATACAGTCCACAGTTTTCATTTAGTCCATATAGCTTTCAGCGTGTATCAAGTATATAAAGTTTGATACTGGTGGTGCCACCTGCAATAACATATACTTGTAATGTGTTATATGGTGGTACCTGTCTTGAGAGAACCCTCCGATGAGAGACCGCATATATTTTTAAGACCACTCTCTCAGAACACTGTGCTATCTTCTCCATGTTATTATACCTTTAATGAAAGACCACCAGTTTGAGAGACCACATTTTCAACTGCCGTAGGGGTGGTCTCTCAAGACAGGGACCACTGTGGTGTAAAAATCTTGTGAACACTGGAACTTTTTGAGTTTTTTTTTTTTTTTTTTTGAGGGTCTTAATGAAATTTAGTGGGATTGTTGAGGAGGTAAAATCTGGATTGCTTAATTATCATGCTGGTGAGGTCCAATTGTCCCTATGGTTAGAGCAGGTTCCAGCTTGGTATAAATTCTTCTATTTACATGACAGCAGAGTACTGGTCCTGTGGACCTTTTTTTTTCAGTGTTTTGGTATTTTTTTACAAATGTGCAGGCTGCATTCTCTTTAAACATGATGGGAATGTACCTTGACTCAATCTCAACCAATATTGCTTACCATTGGGTGTTATTATAATTTGACAATAAGTAATTATAAGTATGATAACAATAAATTTTTAGAGTCTTATTCAGTAAGTGGATACATTGCCATTGTTAAATATTCCTTTATATGTCAGTGGGGAAGACAATGTACATGTATATGTGTACACTACAACTTCTTTGAACTTTGACTTAGTTTCTTGAAACTTAAGACACATAAGTATAAGAACCCATGGATCTGTCTTGTAACAAAGCTAGGTCACTGATAAATTCACGTATAATACGTAAACATGTATGATCACTAGGTGAGGCATGCATTTGGGTCACAGTGATATATTCATGGCCCATGTATATCTAGCCCACACCCACAACTTTAGTATGTTAATTGCACTTTGGTTATATATGGTTGTATTTTATGAAATCTCATTCCACACTTATATACATTGTACATGTTATTTGATAAAACTAGGTTAATGCATATTGATAACTTCATGTACTGTAGTCTGTCAGCTCACCTTGTAATTTACACAATCCTGTGACTATTGTTTAAACAACAGGTGGAATGCACATATGCATGGTTTTAATGATACCTTGGCCATAAAGTCATATTTGATGCAAATATCTGACCTATAATGCTTTGTCTTAGAAATTAGGTCAGTATGTCAAATATCTGGGTCTTTATGACATATTCATGTAATACTCATCAAGAGTTTAAAATTTCGCCTTTTGTGTCAGAAATCTCACAGAACTGTGTGTTATAAAAGAAAACTGGGTCACAGGGTCATGTATTGATATAACAGTGTTTCAGCTCTGATTGTATCTCATTAAATATGTCGACATACAATGATGAGAGTGGTGCATTTTAAAAATAAGTGAAGACCACTCAATAATGCATAATTACTTTACAATAAATTATGCATACACTTCAAAAATGTGTTCTGCAACTCAGAAAAAATTGGCATTAAATTACTGACAATGGGCCCTTTCATGAGAGACCCTTGTTTTTGAGACCACATGGCTTCGCGTATACTAGAAGTCTTATACTTCCCATGTTTATGTACCAGTCATGAAACCACCTGTCTTTTGAGACCAATTTTTGTTGTACATGTAGGGGGGCTGCTCACTGGCAGCAGGAACCAAGTGCTGTAATGAATTCTCCCTTTTTGATGTGAAGTTTCTTAATTGTATTTTCCTTAAATTGACCCTGAGGTAGCTTCTAGTTACAAGTTCTTGAAGTTTCCACATAAAAAGAAAGCTTCACTGTCAGATATTCTGGAAAGGCCCTTCTTTGGGGTGTGTGTGTGTGTGTGTGTGTGTGTGAATGATATGTATGCTCAAAAATGTATGATTGCACAGCATATGGAGCAAACTGCCAAAGAAAGATGGAATGGCACAAGTCAACATTCTTGGCTCTTACTGCAGGTAGCAAACCTTAAGTGACACAGATGCTTGCCTGGCTGGCACACCAATGTGCTGTATAGTTTCAATAGAGATAAACACTAAACATGTATGCTGAGCTGTTACTGTGCCAGCAATATTATTTTGTATGTTATTAGTGTGGCTTAGCATAAGAATGGTCCTGGCAAAGCATGCCAAAAACTGCTGCAGCAGATGAAAACGGCATTTACAGTTGGTTAATCATGAACTTTTGACATGCATGTGCGAGTTGCACAGTGTATTTATGATACCAATCCAGATCAGTTTCAAATTAACATGTGGACCTTTAACCCGTATCCATGACGTAAGTTCAGTTACTGCAACAGGTAACCAATAAACTTTGTACCACTGACATGTACATTGCATCTTAAAAAGAGTCTCTTTAGGTCTCCTGACCATAGGTGGCAGAGCTTATTTGATCACTCATGTCTGAGTAAACCTTTGCTTGTGAGTGCAATACAGTCCACAATTTTCAAGATATCCCGATTTAGTTTCAGGATATTGGTGGCACCACCTACAGTATTATGTAAGATAGGTATGAAAATGTTGTGACACTTTAAAGTGTGATAGATATTTATGAAATGCGGTGGGATTGTGTAGGAGGTAAAAAATAATTGAAGAGCACCCAGAAATGCATAATTACTCAACAATAAATTATGCATATATATACTTTGAAAAATGTGTTCTGCAATTCTCATTTGCTTGTGATACTAGTGGCACCACCCATAACTTGACAGAAATTATGATCCAGAATGTGTTGAAAGATGTAAAATTCCATATATCTCAAAAAATAATTGAATTAGACATACCAAATTTATAGCATATTTTGAGCATGTTCATTGCTGATACATTATGTAATATCAGTGACCTTGACCATTTTTTTTTTGTTAAGTCACCAGTCCTGTAAAGTTGAAAGAGGGGATTTTGTGATGGCAGTGTATAGCTTGGACACCATTGGCAACAAGAATAGAGCCTCCAGATCAAAATTGCACATGAGTACACTGTACATAAATCTCTACTTCGTGACTCAATTTTTGGTGTCAGTTTCTGATCCATTTAATGTTAACTCATCTATGCAGTTTATTATTTTTCCTTTAAGAAAGTAATCATACTGTTCAACTGAAATTTGATATTGGCATAGAAGACTGGAACACAATTCCTGTTTGTAGTGTTATGATAAATTATGAGTAAAAACTGTTGCATAGCATAACTCATCTACATGTACATTTCTATTCTTTTTTTCCAGTCCTTTTCATTAGCAAAGAAGAGGATAGTCCATTACACAAGTTTTGATGCTAGGAAACGTGCCAATGCAGCATTTTTAATAGGTTCTTATGCGGTAAGTACATACTCATTTCAATATTTACATGCACATGTGTCAGTAAATTAGTGATGATACATGTATCTAAGCCATTGAAGAGATTACTGGTACTTGTGGTCAGCAAGATGTACAGTTTGTTTGTAACCAGTTTGACAAGAGGGGCAGACTTGACTGGGGTAGCTAGATGAAATTGGGGGTGTGAACCAAGCACTGACAGCTCCAACTCTGGGGCTGACTGGGGACACTGGACCGACTGAGCCGTCATCACAGCCGAGGCTGTGAAGGTATCCACAACTGGTGACCCTGAACCAAGCACTTGATTGCTCCCTGAAGCTGCAGTGTTGAGAGAGTTCAGTACAACTGTTTTACCAGGAACTATTAATATTAAATAGACCAACTAGAAAAGATTTGCTTCACAGCAAATCTGTTTCGGTGCCTTCAAAATGAGAACAGTTTGAAATGCTACACTTTGCCATTGTTTAACATAATCTAAAGTTTGTGTGTTAGCCTAATTAACATAAATTAGAATGCTACAACTTTGGTTCTTGGCTCATTGGATGTAGCCATGTCACGAACTTACAAACTGAAGTTTGAATGACACCACTATCATGTATAGTTTTGAAGCTATACAAGATCTTGATTTTGTGTATTTGCCTAATTTGCATTAATTAAAAGCCCACAACTTTGGGTCATGGGTCACTGGATGCGGTTATGTCACAAACCTACAAATTGTAGTTGGAATGGTACCTCTGTGTGTAATAGCTGTGAAGTTATTCAAGATTTACAGTTTGTGTATTTGCTTTATTTGCATAAATTAAAGTCCTACAGGTTTGGTTCATTGGATGCGGCTTTGCCACAAACCTATAAATAGAAGTTGGTTTGGCATCTCTATGTTCAAATATTTTTGTAGATATTCAACTTTTATATTTTTCAATGCCCCTAATTAGCGTAATTTGAAATTCTACAACTTTCAATTGCTGCCCATTATATTGTCAGTTGTCACAAACCCATGTATGCACATTGAAATTTTGTGTCAATCTGTGATAGTTCGGAAGATATTGAGCTTTTAAAATTGTAATTGCCCCTAATTTGCATAATTTTAAACATCATGAATATTCCAAATCAGGTTCACAATTTCTCTGGTAGGTCAGTTACTGTGGTCAGTTTATTGGTTTTTGGAATAACAGTGTCAGAGAAAAACTCCGAACAAATAGAGATGCATGTTATGTCACTTGATTCATACCATGGAATCAGCCAGTTTTGCAACTAACACTGTTATATTTTGAGGTAGGCACAAATATTGATAAAAGTGCTTTCTGAGACTACAAAATCTGACATCAAAACTGTGTTTAAAGCTCAGTGGTTTTTTTTTTTGTGAGACCAGCGTGGAAGTACCACCTTGGGTATGATTCCCCCCCCCCCCAAAAAAAAAAGGAGGAGCGACATAGAGCAATTACTTTGTCCTTGTGTGGGTTTGTCTGGACTGACAGTTTTCACGCGATAACCCGAAAAGTTTTTTGCTTAGCACTTTCATTTTACACATGCATATAGTTTTGAATGAGGTCTCAAATGTGTTCAGAGATGGGTGACCTTTACCCAATTCCCAAGGCCACGGAGTCATTTTACTGAATTTGCTTTTCACGCGATAACTTAAGAAGTTTTTGATATAGGCCTGTCAAATTGGAAGTGATAACAGTCCTACTTAAGGACTTGGACGGGTTCAAAGATTGGTGACCTTGGCCCAATTCCCCAGATCACATAGGGAATTTGTTTTTCACAGGATAACTTGAAGAAAAGGTTTTTGCATAAGGCATTCATATTGCATTTGCTTATAGTCCTGAGTAAGGTCTCGGACAAGTTCAAAGTTAGGTGACCTTGACCGTGAAATTGGTTTTCATGCAATGACTTGACAAGTTTTTGACATAGGCCGGTCAAATTGCAGGTGAATACAGTCCTACATAAGGTCTCATACGAGTTATAAGATGGGTGACCTTGACCTAATTCCCAAGTTCATAGTCATTTTAGTGAAGTTCATTTTCACATGATAACTTTAAAATCTTTTGACACAGACCTTTCTTATTGCACATGGTTTTAGTCCTACATGAGGTCTCAGATGAGTTGGAAGATGTATGACCTTAACCAAAATCCCAAGGTCACAGAGCCCTATTAGTAAATTTGGTTTTATCGCGATAACTTGGAAAATTTTTACATAGGGCTTTCATATTGCACATGCTTTTGACGCGATAACTTGGAAAGTTTTTTAAATAGGGCTTACATATTGCATATCCTTATAGTCCTGCTTTATGTCTCAGATGAGATGGAAGGTGGGTGACCTTTATCCAGTTCCCAAGGTCACAGAGTCATTTTAATGAATTTGGTTTTCAAGCAATAAGTTGACAAATTTTTGACATAGGCGTGACATATTGCACATGCTTATAGTCCCACATAAGGTCTCAAAGAAGGGCGAAGATGGGTGATTTCGATCTAATTCACAAGGTCACAGAGCCATTTTTGTGAATTTGGTTTTTGTGTAATAACTAAAAAATTGCTTTTGACATAGACCTTTTATTGTGCACATGCTTATAGTCCTACAGATAGTTTCAGATGTGTTCGAAGATGAGTGACCTTGACAGAATTCCCAAGGTCACATAGCCATTTTAGTAAGTTTGGTTTTTCAGACGATAAGTTGAATTTTTTTAAAGAGGCCTTTCATGGTGCACATGCTTATAGTCCTACATAAGGTCTCAAACGAGTTCCAAAATGGGTGACCTTGACCCAATTCCCAAGGTAATAGAGCCATTTTAGTGAATTTGGTTTTCATGTGATAAATCAAAAAGTTTTTGACATATGCCTTTCATATTGCACATGTTTATAGTCCAACTTAAAGTCTTGGATGCTTTCAGAGATGAGTAACCTTGACAGAATTTCCAAGGTGACAGAGCCAATTTAGTGACTTTGGTTTTCACGTGATCAGTTGTAAAGTTTTTACACAAGCCTTTTATATTGCACATGATTTTAGTCTTGCATAAACTCTCAAACAAGTTTGAAGACGGATGACCTTGAACTAAATCCCAAGGTCTCAGTCATTTTAGATAATTTGGTCTTCACGCTATAAGTTGAAAAGTTTTTGACATATAGAGTGCAGACCTTTCTTTTTCCACATGGTTTTAATCCTGCATAAGGTCTGAGACAAGTGGAAAGGTGGATCACTTTGACCCAAATTCCAAGGTCACGGGGGGGGGGGTAGATCTAGCAATCTCTGATTGTGTTTTAATCGTTGAATGCAGGTTTCACTCTGCACAAGTGATGCCAGTGGTTGTGGGCAGCAGAAGCTTTCAGGGAGAATTTTGAACCCGAGGGATCGACTGTCAATATGAAAGTTTTGGGTTAATGGTTTTTGCCTCAGCTGCGCAGCTTCCCAATTCTTCCTGTTTCCAGCAGCTGAGGGGCACCATTTATTTGTTTATTTTACCAAAATGAAAAAAAAAAGAAAGCTTCACCTTTTTCATATAGTGGTACCTGCTTTATGTGTCCACCCTTTCTTGCCACATACAGCATGTAACATGTCACTGCAGATAAATTAACAAAGAAAGTCACTCTGTAGCCAAGAAAAATGTGGCAACAAAGAGCAGGTAACTTGATTCCTAATTCTTTATGTTCCCAACAGCCAAGGGCACCATTTGTTTTATTTTACCACTTCAGCTATCAGTCTGAGCGTGTAAGGTCAGCTGAGCACAGGACTGTCACTGTCCTCTTATTTTAAACATTGTAATACTGCACTTGCATAAATTCTTACATGTATTTCTGCAATTTGAGGTCCACTCACTGTCAATGCAGAATTTATAAGGCAGTTTATCAAAAATGAGAGGAAAATTTGATGCAGTACCACCAAAATTTAGCACAGCTGCAAAAACGTGGTGTGGCATAGCAGCCAAGAAAGAACTGGGCTAGTGCATGTATGCTGGTCATGGCCTCGCTGAAATAAAACACACAGCAAGAGGGCCAAATAACTGGAGCATATAAAAGTGTGTCAATGTGGTCCAGGTATAAAACATTGTCACAGGTGAGCTCATGCAGGACCCCTTGCAAATACTCCATTCACCTGCCAGTGCTTGCTTGCACGCCAATACATGAACATCCCATGGCTCAGTGGCCACAAATTTTCATCTCTGCATTGCACAATCTTCAGTAACACACATTGTGGCTTTACTGCAATCATTGATAATCATGGTATCAGTTGGATGTCTTTGGATGTACTTTGGCATATAGTCATGCTTTTATCTTAATGTGCACTCCCAGTGAACATGTTTTGCTGTATGTTGCTGGCAATTGAGGGGGGTGGGTGGATAAGAAGGGGGTGACCATATCAATCAAACAGGAATTAATTTTATGGCATGATAAACTGGTGCAAGCAACTTGTTTTGGGCTATTGGGTATTTACAGTGGACTACAGGGGAAGTAGCCACTGCATGTTTGCACTGTGTTGATACACAACTGTCTGGATGTGATCAACAGATTGACCCATAGCCAGTCACTGTAATTGTATCTGCTGGTCATGTAAACATCTTGAGATGGGGATAAACTAGTGAAGGGCATCAATACATGTGTACGTAGCATTAAAGATGTGTTGTCTCTGTTTACAGAAGACCAGATACACTGTGAACTAACTGGCTTACACATAGAGGGCCTAAATAAGATGTTCAAGAAGGCAATGCAGTCAACTTGCTTTCTACCATGAAGAAGTTTCATATAATTCAAAATTAGTCATTAAACTTCTGTATAAATTACGCAAAAGTAGAATGATCTATTACATTTGTCAATAAATGGGAATTGTGCTTGGTATAATTGGCTCGATGTCAATGCCGTAAAAAGGGAAAACTGCATATCTGGTACTGTGCCAGATTTCACAACCACAGAGATGGCTGACCAGTCTGTCTACTTTGTATATCCCATGATACCGCACTGGAAGGAAAAACTACCTGTAGAGAGGACCATGTCAAAAGTTTCTGTTTTTTGAAAAAAAACTACCTATAGAGAGGACCATGTCACAAGTTTCTGTTTTTCCCCCTCAGAATACATGTACAAATCATGTCCATATTTGAAGTCACTAACACTTGTATCAACATCTAGACTGATCTTAAAACTGTGATCCCTTTGTAAAAGTAAGATCCAAATGAAATTTGGTGGAGTTAATAAGCCAAGGGTGTATCCCTCACTGCACCCTTCAAACCATTGGTCCCCATATACATTGCAGTGAAACAACCCTAGGCTGAACACCTTTGTGACTGAAGAAAAGTGTTCTGCAAAGAGAGAGCCGTGCAGTATTCAGAAAGAAAATTGAAACCAAGAAAATGTGTTCTTTGTAGCTCAGTATTCAGCTTCGGAAGTTAACTTCATCAGCTCTGACTTCTCACAACTTTCATGACAAACAACTACATGTATAGACAGGTGGCCATTCAAGAGGCTGACAAGTCTTGAGCTGATAACTATGAGTTTCAGGCAGAAAAGTGTGACTACATGTAGATGCACCATGTACTGGACAAATTCTTTTGTCAAAACTGAGTGGCGTTTGATCTGTCACAAATGCAACATGTTGCTTTGTAGAGTGTGATACGGTCCACAGTTTTCAAGTTAACCCAATACATGTATAACTTTCAGGACTTGTAGGATATGTGAAAGTCTAGGCCCCTTTTGATATTGGATGCGCCACCTACATTATTATGTAATGTAGGGTCAAAAATGTTAAAATCTTGTGAACACTAGCATCGTTAATTTTTGGCCGATCTTCACCAAATATGGTGGGATTGTGGGGGAGGTTAAAGTCTAAGTTGCCAGTGATACTAGTGGCACCACATGTAATTTGACAGAAATTATGAGCCAAAATGTTATAAAATTCCATGTGTGGAAAATTAATTGCATTAGACTTGCCATATGTTACGATATGTAGACCATGGCCTAAGGTAGAATGTTATGTAATATCAGTGACCTTGTCCTATTTTTGTGAGGTCACCATGCCTGTAAAGTTGAAAAGAGGTGATTTTGTAAAGGCAGGCTGTATCTTGGATATCAGTGGCAATATCAGCATAGCAGCAGGCCTATGGGCCTCTTGTATTAGGGCTGTTCCAGAAAATGTCCTTGGGGGGGGGGGGGAGGCAAAAAATTTCAACCACCCCCATACCCAGGATAGAAGGAACATTCTGAATCCCTTACCCCTAGGACAGACATAAGTTTTGAAACCCCTAATACCCAGGACATTTTAATAGTATTTCAACCCTCATACCCTGGACAGATCTTAAAACCTACCCCCCCCCCCCCCCCCCATCCAGGACATACATGTACATGATGGTTCTTAAAAAAGCTCTATCAAAGATTTGTATATTCACAGATATGTATATAATAATGCACAGCATGTTCAATATCAGTATAAGTATCAGCACTGAGTACTGATGTGAATGTACGAATTGCTGATGCGAGTACTGATATGGAACAAGCCAAGCATTAATATTTTTGTCATGTATCTACAGTATTACAGTTTCGCTGCCAGAGGAGCTGCTTCCACTGTCCAGATACATCCAAATCCATATTGGACAGAAAAGCAGTTCATTACAGAAATGCAGCCAGATACAACCCACGATCTTGCTTTCATATTGTGTGTACAATTCCGTCCATAATAATAATGATAGTACTGTAAGTACATGATAATTTACAATAATATATTTCCAATTTGAAAATAAAGATATGTCAATAAAATTAAGTCTTTTGTTTTTATATTCTGAACTTTTCAATGATAAAAGAAAACATAATTTTGAGACTTGGTCCTTATGAGAATGGCCAGTGGGTAAGAGCTTAAATGCAACTCCTCCAGGAGGCAGGCCTGGACATAATTATAAGAAAAATATGGACCACGTACACCTCCACTTTTAAATTTACAAATCTTCTAAATAGCTGCAGATTACTTGAATGTAAAAGATATTACAACTTTTGTATACAGGGCCTGATATTTAGACATCAGGCTTTCCTGTTATCTGGGACAAGTAAATTTTCACGCAGGACTAGCAAAAAATTGAGTTGATATTTAACTCCTTACTTGTGTAAAATTGGAACAAAAAGGGTAATGGGACAAGTAACAAATCCTTAATTTCAAACTCTGGTATATTTTGTATCTACATCCCTGTTGAGGTGGACTTCAGGCAAATGTCTACATCTCAACTGATTTTCTTGTAACCACACATGGGTGGTTTGCTCCCCTGGAAAGTATGGACCTATGGGAGGTGCACTGGCAGTTGTGCTTTCACTACATGTCAGGGCTTGACATTCAGGATTTTCATTACTTGTCCCACATGACTTTTTCACGCAATTTTCAGTTAAGTAATGGTCAAATTTCTATTCAGCTCAAATTTTTTCTTGTCCTGGCTAAAAAATTTACTTGTCCTGGACAATAGGGCTTGATCAAAGTCGAGCCCTGCATATACTCCATCACACATGAGAAGCAATAAATAAACAGTTTCTCAAGTTCTCATTTTTAAATTTAAACCTGTTCTTGAGATGGCTGTTCTGGAGGACTTACAGCACAAAAGGCAGAAAGACTCCATCTGTAAAGGGCAAGTTTAAAGTAAGACACAAAGGTGATAGGTTACTAAAATGAAATTATGTCAAATGGCCCTCATACTCCGGACATGTGTGTAAGGCTGATACCCCAATGACCTGGACATGATAGGTTATCTCCTACCCCAACCTCCTGGACATGATTAGAGACATATACCCCCGACCCCCCGGATGTTGAAGTCGTTGCCGCCCACCCCCCAGGAGGACATTTTTTGGAACAGTCTTACGTAATCTGGATGACTTTGATCATCTGTCCCAAGGTCACTGAGGACATAAAGTTAAGGACTCATGCATTGTTGTCTTAGCGCATGCAACAATATCCTCACAGGAATTGCATAAACTAGCTTTGATTACATGTGGAAGGAAGTGCCATCTGGGAGACATTTTTACACTAAATGTACATAAGCTTTTATTTGTTCAGAAGCCACTTGAGGACTCCCAACTTTGAAGCGAGAGGTGCAATATAGCCATGGTGCCAGCAGAGCATTAGACCCATGGGCCTCTTGTTTATTGAAATAAAGGTAGATCCAACATGTTTTGCATTCATTTCTTGTCAATTTACCTTACTTATTGCTGACTTTGCTTGTCTATGCAAGGGTAAATGATGGTCAAATTTGGCACATTTATGGCTGAAGCAGCCAGGATACACCTGGGGAAGCAAATGGCCATTACACCTCTACAGGCTGAATTACTTACCATGCTCTGATTGGTCCAAAAGTTGCAGCATTTTCTGTGTTAATCATTTGGTGCAATTTTGGAACTGGTAAATTCAAGACATGCAAAATCAGGAGCTCCTGACATTGCTACTCAAACAGATCAAATGAAAATGTTGAAAAACTAAAACTTTGCACCAATCAGAGCATGCCTAGCGATTAGCCCGTAGAGGTGTGATGGCTGTTTGCTTCCCCAGGTGTATCCTGGCTGCCTCAGTGATAAATGTGCCAAATTTGACCATTAATTACTCTTGCACAGACAAGCAAAGTTAGATAGACAAGAAATGAATGCAAAACATATTGGATTCACCTTTATTTCAGTAAACAACAGGGGTATGTTGACGTGACCTACATAATGTGAAATTTTAATGTCCATCCTTCTCTTCACCTTTGGTAACTTGGGCCATCCATCAGGGGGTGGTCAGTTCCTTGCAGATCCACTCCATGCTGTCACTTCCATGTGACTGGCAGTTGTGTGCTGTTTTTGCTGGGGAAAGTCATCTCACGGCACCTATAGATGATCTTTATTTTTTCCAACGCTGTCAGAACCCACTGATAAATGGCATTTGATGTTAATTTGCAGAAGAATTCACCATGCAAATTTCAATATTTTTTTACATCGTTGGGGCAGATCAGACTGACTGGTGAGTTGCTGTGACCTTGTTCTGTAACCCAGTAACTGCCGGTATCTTTGGTCTTGTAATCATATGTACGCTACACAGACAGTGAAAATATCTGCTTGTTTTGACAGAAATCAAGTCCTGATGAATACAACTGCTGACCAAGTAATTGTTTAAACTTGGAATGTTTACTGATAAGGGACTATCACCACCTATTGGCGCCCCTCCCACATGCCTGAATTGGTCAGTTTGGTGTGTTCACATGAACTGCAGTAATGGGCAACATGTCGCAAGTTGTGAAAGCTCTGACGGAACCGCAGTAGTTCTTCGGCATGCACATAGTGCTTTGATTTCAAACACTGTAACAACAACAGATTATCATCAACTTCTCCCACCCTCCTTGCCAGGCTTGCAAACAACTGCAACTTGTAATTGGGTTCTGAAAACTTGCGGAATAGAGTTCTTTGTGGAAAAAAAAATTGGTTGCCCGACTGGGCAAGTACTTATTAATTTTAAATTGCCCAAGATCAAATCTGACTTGTCTTGGGCAATCGGACACATGAATTGTCGAACCCTGCATGATGCTGCTATGCCACTAATGGATGTCCTCACAGTGCTGGTACACCCAGCAATGTATGCACTCATAATGTTGCAATGCCATCACTGGATGTGCTCACAATCCTACTTCACCACTGATGGCTGCACTTACAATGCTGTACATCACCAATGCTTGCACTCACAAGGCTTCACTCACCGAGGTTGAGGCTTGAGCGCCATTCATGAATATTTTTGATAAATGTTAAGTTAATCTTCTGCCTTTAATAGCTACTGTTTGTAGGCTGGATTTTTTGTTTATGTATATGTTTTGTGACAACGAAATAACCGGGTCTCAAACCAGCAACCTTGAGCACCAATCATCCAGCCAAAAATGGGAAATGCACATACCAACTGTAGCAAATCCCTGTTCCTAAAAAAGAAGGGAGGTAGGTATGCATGAATGACGTAATCCATACAGCCCAGTTCATTGTATTTATTCCAGTACATTTTTTCCTCACAAATACAGGGATAGTATCTGATGTGCACAAAGTATCTGAAGTTAGCTTGCAATTTTCTGTGATCATGGCAAACCCACTAAAAAAGAAAAGTTTGGTACACCTTGTTATCAACATGAAGTCATATGAGGTAACAAACAAAGTGCAGTATCTGAGTGTCATTCATTAAAGTTTTGAAAATATTGCTGGCATTTCTATTTTGGGAACTCCAAACCTCACTGTCACCTGCAGAGCATTACCATTAAAATAATGATTCTAGAATCCTGTGTGAGCTTAAGTTCCTATGTTACAAAACACCTCTGTGACAGATTATGGTGGAAAATGCACATGATATTAGGGTCCTAACGCACCCAAATTATTAATAATCATTGGGACAAAATGCAAAATTAGGCACTTCCTCCAAAAGACTTGAAAATATGTGATAAAAACATGAATGTAGTTACCATAGATGGACAAAACAGAAAAGTCTAAGAAACCAAAAACTTGTCAATCCCATTGAAAGCCATGGGTGCCTGTACTCATAGAGTATGCATAGTAAAACTAGTAGTTTTGATGTTTTCCTTATTAGTTGAATCCTTTTCCTCAAAAGACTGTTCAAGATGTTGTCTGAAATAACAAAATACTAGAGAGTCTGCTAAAGCAGCTTTGTCGGGGATGGGATATAGTTTTAGACTAATTTGCCATTGGCATGTCTGTACCTCTGACTTACTGCATAGTGCAAGGTGATATGGTTGCACATTGTGCAGGCTCTCAGCATAACATGTATGTTGCCTTGAATATGGTAGCTAGTGTACACTGTTCAGCCTCATAACAAACCCAAGCAAAGTGGGATCTATTGATTATAGCATAGAACCTCTGACATCTTGCAATACTGAGCTCCAGAAAATACATATTTTCATTAATTGCCCATAGGCACAAGTAACTTTGAGGCAGACATAGTGTGCAAGAGAAAGAGTATGTTCATATGCTCAAAGGCAATGGTTAATGGTCTTTGCCAACTACATGTACATGCATGGCACATCTGTTTGTGCCAGGTATGTCTCTGTTGCATGGTATTCATGGATTAATCTGGAATATTGTAGGTATTGTGCTAACATCAGTGCCAAGGAAAGCCTTGTTGTGAGGGACTATCCTCGTTTGGGAGAACATTTTTTTTTTTCCCACCGCAAGCCTATATATACATAGATATATTCCCCAATGTATTGTGTTACTTGCTGGAGACAACTGTTTTTTTAGGGACCTCTGTGTCCATTCCCAGTTGAATTTAATATTTAACCCTTTCCCCTTTAAAGCGGCCAAAACCGGCTGGTGGTCAAATGTTATCTGTTTCAGTGTTTTCAGCTAATTTTAGCAGTAATGGAAAACAATTTTGACTGAGAATTGTAGATGAGCCCTGTCAAGATCACATGCCCCAGGTCAACAACTTTCCTTGGCATGAGTTGGGCACTTAATACTGTCGTCGACTCAAGTATCAATTCAAGGGGGAAAGGGTTAAGGTAGACGTAGTTCAACAGGAGATCAAGAGATCACCTGTCTTGACAAACTGCTTTTTTCACAATGTTAGTAAAGAACATGATGACAGTGAAACTAGTCACAAGCACCCAGAAGAATCCACAGAATTGGGTGTCTCACAACAGGAATGTATTCATGAGTATAAGATAATATGAGAAGAATATGTCAAGTTCTGAGAATGTCATGAAAGTGATGTATATAAACAGTTTGCTGTTGGTGTCATCTGAAGAGTGGTCTTAGTAGACAGGAATCACTTTTACATAATTGGGGTTGGGTGTAGGCAGGGTGCACTGTAGTAGCTAGTAAGTACACAAAGTGTTATCCTGACTGGAGGGCACACCTCTCCACAGAGCTAATGCCCATTCACACCAGGTACATTGATATTTAGAGCATCCTTAAATAGAGGCATTCATATTTATATAACTGTGCCAGGAATAAGGCCACTTGTAGTGGTTGCAAAAATAGCTGGCTGGGTCTTATTTTATGCTGTTTTGGATGTACACTAAGTAAGCCAGATGCCCAGCCTCAGACAAGTGTTACCAGACAAACGGAGTCTCAGATAGCAGTGTTTTAGCAGGTGAAGATGTCTTATGTGGGCCAAACTGCTCCCATATGAAAACAGTAACTGTATCTTTAGTGTTGGCTTTATTATTGTTTGTTTCCATGGTGGTTAAAATTAAACGGCAGTAATCTGATATACTCTTCTGTCTATACCTGGATGTTCTCCTTACTCTTAAATAAAAAAGAAAGAAGGGATGGTGCAGAAAGATGGTCTAGACATTTCAATAGCAGTTTTGTATTGAATCAACAATTTAAAAACTTGTCACTATCATATTCATATATGTGTTTAAAAAACCCCAAACAAATAACTACATACACGCAGTAATCCCCTCTTGTAAAGCCACTCCAAGTGAACCAGAAATGTGGCCTTATGGGGTGGGGGTGGTGGGGGTTGGTGGCCCTTTCATGAGGGGAACCACTATATACATTTGTACACACACAGTGTGTGTGTATATATATATATATATATATATATATATATATATATATATATATATATATGATCCCCTTTTATAAAGCCACTCTGAGTGAACCAGACAGTACACATATATATTTATATATACATGTGATGATCCCCTTAAGCCACCCTGAGTGAACCAGAAACTCATGCAGGGGACCAGTGTACACACACAGACATTAAGCAGTGAAAAAGAATCCCATATTTGTGAAGCAACAAGCATACTAACTGCACACACATACATCCCTTACTCAAGATAACTATCTCAGAGTATCCTGACAGATTATAAATGTATGTTTTAACAGTATGTTCTCAGCCCATGATGACCACATGTATACATGGTACCAATGCATGTAGCAGATGGTAGACTGTGCGGCATGGTTGTACTCATATGGGGCAGTCCTGTATTGATTGTAGTTTGGAGGAGTGGCAGGCATTGACTTATCATTGAACACTATCATGGACCTGCGTCAACATGTGACCCACCAGGAAGAATGTCGTGACATGCCAACAGGCAGTTGACCTATTCCTGTCATTGTGTCAACGCATTGTAATGTGCACAACAGCACAAGTCTGGCTAACTTTCTACTTTTGTTTTAAGTTCACTGGAAGTGTGTACATCAGTGTGTGTGTGTGTGTGTGTGTGTGAGTGTGTGTGTGTGTGAAGAAAAAAATATTGATACATGTACACATGGATATGTGAAGAAACGTGTATAACTTTGTTGTATTTTCATTTTGTCCTGTTTGTTATTTGGATTTGAAGTCTACATTCAAAGTTCTTTTGAGACAGTTGTATAATAGTATAAAGATAGATGCAAACCTTGGAGTATCAGCACTATGTCACCTGATTTATAGGAAAAAATAAACTGAAGTCTTATTTAATACAGGTAGTATTCAGTAAGTACTGCAGCAGTTGTTTAAATAGAACTTTGTTCATATTTTTGCCCCCTTGCAGTTCATAGCCTTGTACATTAAAAAGAGGAAAAGAGTAGAAAAATCTTGTCAAGCCTGTTATAATGTCCCCAGGTGCAGTCAAACTCAGTGCCATTAAATCTGAGTCGAGTGTTCTATATACAAGCACACAGTTTCAGGCTGTCCCAGCACAGAGAACTATTGGTGTTTTTTTGTGTGTTGTAATTTGTGACAATTATTACACACACATGTACCCTGAACACTTGGCCACGCTGATATTAATAAAAATAATAGTAATTTGAACATTCAGAAGTATTTATGTGTCTATTTACTTCAGACATAAGACTCATGTTAGCCCTCATTATCAGCTGTATGAATTATTGATTGACAGCATATCTTTCAATGTCGTTTTGCACACATACTGATTGAGTTGTTCATTTCTTATGATTGCAGATTATTTATTTAAAGAAGACTCCAGAAGAAGCATATCGACCATTAGTGGCAGGATCCAATCCTCCATTTTTACCTTTTAGGTGAGTATTTTCTGCTGGGTCGTTGATCTGTGACATTCCATGTGACTGCAGTCAGGTGTCTGATTGATGTCACAGTGATACCTGTGAGGCAAGGCAGGGTGACTGTCCCATGTCTTTCTATGTGCTACACACAGTATGATGTGTCTCAGGTGTAGGCAATATCAAGTGTTGTGGCAGGAATGGTGGTTTCCTATGACCAGTGATTTCCTCTAATCTGTTGTTGAATGCGAGTTTGAAAAAGTTCTCTTTTCAGAATAAAATGTTGTGTAAACAACAAAATAAACATTATGAAAACATGGAAAAAGGAGACATTTTCTCTTTTTATCTTGGACAGTCACTGACATGCTTCTGTGTACATAGCCACTGATCAGGTCATACTGTGGCAATACATTACTGTGATTAGCAGTATGCCACTTTCTGTTGATCTTGACAAGCACACAAACAGTACATAAGAAGGGAGAGAGTGATATGTCGGCATACACTTCACTGATTCAGTAAGCATTTTGTCACTGCAAGTACTTGTGTGTAAATAAATAAAAAAGCTTTATTTTTCAAAAGGAGGGTTGGACATTTCAGCCTGCCTCTTATTTTCAAAGAGCCCTTCAAATAAACAGATACAAATAAATATACATGTTTATACAATATACCAGTACAGGAATATTATACAGACAAAAGTCTAGGACATAATGAGGTATGGTGGAGCCACTGATGGTATTAAGTGGAACTAGCATCCTGGGTATTAAAAGCACATGTACATTAAATTCTTTGTTTTGCTTGTGAGTTGAGACAGAAATTTCTAAATTTACTCCAAATATGCATTGGGCCAATGGTTAAATGTTATTAAATTTTGATTGACCTTGACCTAATTTTCAAGGTCATTAAGGATGTAGTAAAGATGCTTAATTGTACATTTTGAGAAATGAGAAGGCTAGCAATACCACATGTACTGGGTATATAATAATGCATGGCCTGTTCCATATTAGTATGAGTATGAGCACGGAAAAATTCACATCAATATGAGCAATAGCCACTACTGATATGAAAGTATGGAGTACTGATATGAAAGTACAGAGTGCTGATATGAGTACTGATATGGAACAGGCCATGCATTGTTATGTTTATCATATTCATACATGTATACTCAGTTTGCCTACTGTCTATAAACACACAGCATATTGAAATATTGTCATATATTTATTGATGATTTTATGTAAGTGTATCACAGGCATCACTGCCAGTTGGATGATCCCTATCACAGAAAAAGGTATTTTTTTTCTCATTAGGTGGCACCGCAAACTGTACTGTGATGACATGCCTGATTCCATATTGCACAGGAAAACTGGACAATACAGGAGCATGTGAGATGTGATGCTCATTGAATGTCACATGTTGCGTGTACAGAATTTGTTGTATCTTTAATAATATCTTAGGGATATGATAAAAATGTGCCTCTGGAAGTTTTTGATATTGCATAATATGGGGTACCTTGACGTACTTTCTCAAGTCATAGAGGGAATATATTTCAGGATTTTTTTTTCTTTTTTCTTATTTTCTTTTTTGTAGTGGTCACTACATCTGAACTTGTGCAGATGTATTAATATACCATTACAGGAATGGTGGTATAAGTAAAACTAGCATCATAGGGCATTAAAAGTACACCAGATTCATTGTTTTGCTGATAATAAATTGAGATGAAACTTCTAAATTTACACCCAACATGTGCTAAGCCACTGATCAAATTTTGTAAAATTTTGGGCAACCTTGGTGCATTTTTCAAGGTCGTTGAGGATGTAGTAAAGGACACTTAATTTGACATCTTGAGAAATTAGATGGCTTACAATTACCCAATTTAATATAAATGTGTATCATATATTGATGTTTCATATTGCACCTTTAATGTAGGTGACCTTGGTCTACTTTCTGTAAGTCACAAAGGGAATGCATATCAAGAAGTGACGCTATTGTGATGCTCATGACATAATAAATTGAGATGGAACTGCAAAACTTACACCAAATATGTATAGGGCCAATGGCCAAAACTGGAATATGTTTCGTGATGTTGTCCCATTTTAGACGTCATTAAGAAAAGGACACAAAAATATTTTTAAATTTTAGGGAGACAATACCAGATGTATGTGTTCATGTGGAAGTTTGATGTTGCATCATGAATATCGATGACCTCAGTTGACTAATTTCACAGGGTCATGGAAGAAATACATTTTCAGGAAATGAATTTTTTGGGGATGGTCATCAGATTATATATGAGCAGGGCATTAAGCCCATGGGTCTCTTGATTTTCTTTCGTTTTTCTTTAAAATCATGTACGGGAAAAGTCTTATGAAAAGATTCTCTAAAAGCACTGGATCAGTTGCTTTGAAATGACACAAGGACATGGAGACCCTAGAATCTAATTTGTTCTTATCATTGACCTTGAAAGATAATGGCATACAATGCAAAACATTGTGACGGCAAAGGTGCAAAGTTACTAAGTTTTGGGGTAAATTTTGCAGTTGTATCATTCAAAATGTCGCAAAAAATGGACAGTTGTTCGATTTTTATCCATTTAACAAGCATATACTTTTTTTACTGCAAAATCGAAATAGGCATAGTCATCTGCAAGTATTTAAGTTTGTCTACCATGAATGCACAGGCTTGCAGTTAGATAAACTTTGTCATTGCAGGCCAGAGGGAAGCTGCTGAAGGTTGGCTTGCATTGTGCGCGGCTCGAATCTACAACGGTGGCAAAAATTGTTCAAATACATGTTGGGTGTGCTTGACAAGTAGTGCTAGGGGTGTGATGTTAATTGATATGCTCACATCAATAAGAAATATTAAGATGTATTTCGGTGATGGAACCAAAAGTCTTGTCATACGCTTTATTACCATATTACTTTTCAGACTTATAAAGTGTATGACAATTGTTGCTTTTTTATGGACATTTAAATATTAGTTATGTATGCATAAGGATGCCTCAGTGTTAGAAGGAATCTGATGTATTGGCTAGTCTTGTAATTGTAGGCCCGTGGTCACTTTTAAACATGGTTGATCATAGGCCTACGGTGACTGTTCAACACTAACAGGATAGTGCCTGTGGGGTTTCTTTTGGTATTTTTTGTTTTGATCATGAGTGACTTTGATGTGCATGAGCTGTGCCAGCAGCTAGATTGGGATTGCAGATGGATGACCTTGACACAAAGCTGAAGGTCACAGGGTCACAAAAACTCAAAAAGGAAACTTTTTTTGAAGTACAAATGAATTAAGGACAGAAAGGTCACGAGGCGCTGAGGGTAATCCTTTCTGTGAAGGGTATTTTAAATCTATTTTTTTTCAGCGATTAGGCAATAACTATCCTTGCTAATGTTCTGAAATTTGACATTATGATTGTCTTGAGAAGGGCAAAGCTTGGATTATGGTTCGGCATCCTTGGCCTTATTTTCAAGGCCATAGGCTTACTGTCATGAATTTTATGTCATTCTTGTACAGAAATGTGTGAGCTTAGACTGATGTTCCACATGATGATGGTTGTCTATAAGCACCAGGTTGAAACTTCACATAGTTAACCTTGATATAATTCTAAAGGACACAGCTTCACTTGCGTGAATTTACTGTTCACTTTGTAACAGAGAATTATGTGAGCAAGGCAACTCTTAGCAAATATGAATTAAGTATGTGCCTATCCACTACATATTCTTCAAATTAAAGAAAGATGCATGCATCTCAGATTGGTTTTGATCACAGTTATATTTAGTCAAAAATGGTCATGATCAAAATTGTATCATGCACACTAACAGAGCATTATCATTTATGGCAGTGATTATCAGTCTGTGCATACAACGTTAGCTTTATTCTCCCATTGTCAATTGAGGTGGAAGTTCTCATTTGAAATTGCTGTGTAATCTCCCTTATAAACCATGCCAGCGACTGAAAAAAAATGTGGCTTTTATAGGGGAGTGGTCTGCATAGGGGAATGTAATTTAATTAAGGATTAAAAAAAAGAGAGAGAGAGAGAGGACTGTAAATTGGTGGCATTTTAAAATGTTCTCTGTCCAGAAATTGTCTTATGGGAAGTAGGGTTTTGCTGAAAAAGTTTTTGAAAAAGGAAATATTGAAGGAGTCCCAGATATGTGCTCATGTGTAGCATTTGTTTTTTCTTCTTTTTTTTAATGAGGACAAAACAAAAGAAGATGGGAAAAAAAATCTAAACAAAGTGGAAGGATACCCTCAATGTCCTTCAAAAGACAACAAAAATTGTCAGTTTGAAGGGCATCTATTTTACAATGAGCTCAGTGCTTTGCTGCTGGCAGTATGCCACCAGGACCAGCACAGTGTGTGACAGACACTATACTTGTATGCATGGCCCGCCTAGCAGAGCACTGAACACAAACACAGCAATATATCACACACAGACTTGTGCACAACTTGACAGTGTCATCATGGCTGGGATCACACACCTTGATCCATTTCTCAAATCTGTCATGTTTTTTTTTTTTTTTTGTCAGTGATCATACATGAATACAACTGTCCCCAAAAATGCTGTGTGGAGATTACAGAATATGAAGTGTTGGCTGTTTGCTGAGTTGATGTTAAAGATTGTAGAGATCCAACCTGCCTGTTGCCTTTGATACCCCAGATTCACTTTTATAAGCCTGAAATCGGGTGATTTAAATACAATAAATAATGGGATCAAGGGAGTCAAATATCTATCTGTCACCATGTCAGTGTTGTTACATATTCTGCTTGTGTATGTATAGGTACATACACATATACATATACAGGAGTGGAAATAATGCCTGTCTGCCACACCAGCATATAACCATCAGAGGCAGTGATATGGGATTGTTTGTGGTGTCAAAGTTACGTGTCATCAGTATCTTTCAAGTGAAATCAATCAACCTTTATTTTCATCATTAAATAGATTTTATTTGTGTCATAATACATTACATATCCACTACATTTCGTATGGTCTCTGATAAGTAGGGCTGGGATGATACACTGTGTTCATGATACTATACCTATCTCGATATTTACTCCATGGTATGATACGTATCACGATACCTACCTAAATTCCAGTCTAACTGATTAAGTCTGATGATTGACCTGTAAAAGTGCAGGCTCTCACAGCTCTGTAGGTCCAGTATTATGACATGATTACTGGTTGTAGAATGTTTAATGTTGACCTTTCTGCAGGGCCAGAATTTCGGTGAGAATCTGAGAATCCATTCTTGTAAAGATTCTCCTAAACTTGTTTTTCTTTAAAAAGAAAACTAATTGACAAAAATCCAAATAGATTCTCGCAAAATTTTGCGAAATTCTGGCCCTGTTTCTGCCGATGCGACAATCATTTGAATGTGAAAATTCCAATAGAGCAGCCAATTGATTTTTTAATTGAATTAATAGTGTAAGACCCAGCAAAGCCAGTGGTGTGGAAAGTAAAAGCTGTGGAAAAAGCCTGACCGGTTTCGATTCGAAAGAATCTCATCAGAGGCAGTTAGGAAATACTGTATGCTGCTTATATAGCAGGGGGTAACGTTGCTGACGTACGGTACGTCAACGTCACGGAAGGGTCACAAATCTACGCATGACCGAACTACCAGTCCAAATGTCCAGCTGGAGGTGTTGCCGTGACATTTAGAAAATCTCTGGCACATCATGTGAATTAGTGACCACTCTGGGTTACTAAGGGGGATATAGTGCCAAGGCAGCTATCTCCCCAAAGGCAATACTAATGGAAAAAAGGCCCCAAAATTATTGCCATGTAGAGACAAAAGTCTGGTAAGACAGAGCTGTGATACTAAACTGTAAAGAAATATTTTGAGGGAACTTACAGTATTCCAACTATCAGCTTATGTAAGGGCTGATGTGCAAGTTATGGCAGTGTAGATAAGCAGGGAACACAAAAAATTAGCATGAGTCTTGGCAAGTCTGCTTATCTACTTATAACGTTGAGGCCAAACGGTTCGGTGCAGAAAAGTGGGTGAATCCAGTGGTTCTCTCTCGGCAGTCTGAGATTCATGGAACAGACTGTTCGGGGGCGGGATGTGTTCTAGAATCTGAATGGTATGTTGAAAGCTCTGGCTTACATCTTTGTTCTTGATGTAAAAGGCTCTGTCAAACTGATTTTGTTCCATTCATTAAACAGCCTGCACAAGCTGCCAGGCCCTGCAGATAGTCACCTGGTATCAGGCCAGCAGCAATTTGATGTCACTGTGTGCTCCAGAGGGACATGTAACAGTTACCCTGTTGTGTGTATGCAGACAGTACGCCAATACACACAATATTATACCTGATGACAGACCAGACTGCTATGACCATCATGTACCCAGATCCCCAAGAACTCAAACATACATGTACTGTGTAGTCTAGTGATTGTTCCAAGCTGACCAGTTACACATCTGTCAGACTTCATTGGTCACTCCACTAATTCAATGTGTGTTATTTCATAGGACAGATGAAATTAAGGTAAACACACAGCTTTGTGGTCAGCTCTGCTCACTGTCTGACAGAATGTCCAACTTGTGCAGAGTTGTGTGCATTTGTCAGACTCTGAGATACACAAAGACGTCAAACCTGTCATCAGGTAATGCATATGAACAGGATTGTGATGAATAGGAATGTGGTGGATAGGTCTGCATGATGGAACATTGACTTCCTGTACAATTATATTGAAATGGTTGGTCCACAATATCAGAAATAAATATAACAACCTTATCTTATACAACATAAAAGTAGCAGGAGATGAAACGAGATTGTTTTGACGTTGTGAAAATTAATTTGTTGAAATCAACATGATCTGCATAATTCAGTCTGGAAATCTGTTGCAGTTTTAAGTTACATGACTATTTCGCCTTGGATTACATATTTTAATGTGTTTTGGATGTGCTGCTTGGCATATTGGACAGTTGTATGAATTGTGAAGCTCATGTCTGAGTGTGGTAGTTGCAGGTTAAGTCTCTGCACTGTGAATGCGTTCATATCTCTTGTTATGTAATAAAGGGGTCAAATGTGAAAATCTTGGGGTCAAATGTGAAAATCTTGTGAATGTGTTCATATCTCTTGTAGGTATATATTATGCTAGTTCTTTGATCATAGTTTTGCACACAGAGGACATTCCCTATGTTAAATATGATTTGTTTCTGAATCATTGTATTTTAACTTGGCTCTGTAGATGGCATGTTCACTCAACAAAGACTGTCTGTGTGGGTAGGCCTACAAAAATGAAATGAAAAAAAGAAGTGAGACCAACAACATAAATCAAACAGGGAGAGGATGAGCTAGACCTTCAGAGATCCGTTTCGTATGAAGCAATATTCATCAGTGGCAATTTGGATCACTGTATGCTGCTTATATATGCTGGGGTAACATTGCTAACTAATGTTAGATCAACGTCATGGTGGTCATATGTCCTGACACAGTGAGCTGTCTTAATGGGCCAGTTGGCTTGACGTCTCAAAGAAATGAGACTGTTACAAGAATATGAACTACAGTATGGTTGCCCTGAGCACAGTAGAATCTGTGGCAGAGACATAGGAATGGCTTAAGGAAGGAAAAGTATCTGAAAAATAAAACAGAGTAAAAGTGGAGGGTGTATCGAGATTACTGCAGGAAAACTTTACAGCGTTCCTGAGGTCAACATGGGGAGAAGGTTGACTGGAAAGTATGGTAGTGGTAGATAGACTCATCTATACGAAAAATTTTAGCATATTACATGGCAAGTGAGTCTCGACCCATATCAATGAGGCCCTGCAGTTCAATAATATTCAACTGGTGAATTCTGTGATGTTCTCTGTCGTCTGGGTTTTGTGGTGTGGGATAGCTTGGGGGATGTGGATGTACTCCAGTATCTGGATGACTTGGGGAAGGTTTATTAGTGAGTGGTTGGGGAGACAGAAGTGTCTGCCCAGAGGTTGACTTGCATCTTTATTCATGATGAAGTGGAAATGTTCCCTCATTCTCCTCGTGAATGTGCTTCTCGTCTGACCTACAAAAAGGAAAGATTTCACTTGCAGGTACGCTGTACCATTCTGACTATCAGCCAGATGCTTCTCGTGTTTCTTCATTCTTATTTCTCCATCTTATGGAATTGTCATCATTTTCATGTGTGGGTGTAAAGACTGCTTTTTTGTTTTGACACAACTCTTTTGGCATGCACCAAAGAGTACTTTTATAGAATAATGATTTTGAAAATTATCTATCATCATAATAGACAAACCACGTTGTCAGGCACAAATATTTTACAGTCAGGACAGGCAAAAATTTAGCTGTAAGGACATTTTGACTGTCTTATGTCCCCAATTGCTCCAGATTGGAATAGGACAGTGGCAAGAAATCCTACATGTATATGCCAACCAATCTCTTTTGAAATTGAAACCTCCTCTCTTCTCCATGCTGTCTGTTCACTTGTCAAAGGGGGGGGGGGGGGGAAGCGACCACTCCTTTGGAAGGAAATTGCAGAAATGTCACTTTTCATGCTTTTGCTTGGATTCAAGTTGATTCCTTTTTTTTCTTTCTTTTTTAGCTTAGCAGACTTGTCAGTAAGCTGAGCTTATAGGATGGTCATTCATCCATCCATAATTCACATTTTCGAGTTCTTCTCCACAACTGTTACCCAGATTCACTTCAAACTTGGTGGGAATCTACCTTGGCTAGATCTCTACCAAATTTGTTCAAATTGTCACTCCTCAGTGATTTTGGAGTTTTTATAAATTTTTTAGCTCTTTTATTGGGCAAATCTTAAAGAATTGACTTCTCTGAAATCGCTCACCCAATTGTGTTGCTATCACATGGAAACACTTTTTTCAATTCAGGTACTTAACGGTAAATGTACCTTTCTTATTGATTACTGTGTAAGTCAGTGGGCATTCAAATGCTAATTCACATTTTCAACTTCATGAAACTGTCATTCAGATTGACTTTAAACTTGGTGGCAAGGTACCTTGGGTGGGTCTCTGCTAGGTTTGTCTGTCTAAATGTTCACACTCCATTTTTTTTTTTTTTTTAAATTTTTTGTTGGTTTTGTTGGCAAACCTTAAAAAATGTTCTTGGAAACTGCTCACCTGATTGCTTTGATATCATACAGTGACACTCCTAGTTCTTAATTTGTTCATTAGGTGGCACTGCAATTTTATTCTATTTTTTTATGTTTTTTTGGTGTTTTTGCTATTTTTAACTTCTCCAGAACCACCACTCAGATTAAGCTAAATCTTGGTGAATATGTACCTTGTGAATCCATTGGACTTTAATTGTCAGTTCAGCACAGGACCATCATGGTCCTCTTGTTAAAAATTCTGTTAAGTAGTTGTTATTTCCCAATACATATAAAGCTTGAATGCATCCAGGTTGGTGGTGCTTATACAGTGCCATATATTTCGTTTCATAAGATGTTCTATACATTGTTGGATTTTGGATGTCTTCCAAGATGAGAGACCATTTGAGTTCTATTTCATTTTGTTTTTTCATTTTTCCAACATGTCTGAGTTAAAAAGTTACATAATGTAAGTAGGTAGTAGAGAACAACAGTGTCCAATCTGCAACAGTTCTATTTTTGCAGTACTTTCCTTTTCAGTTTAACCAGCACAAGGACCCTGTATTAGGCAGGGGAGAGGATTATGTGGTTGGCCATTGCATGGAGTACAGAATCACTGTGCCAGTCCATGGGTTCATGACCAATTGAACGTAGTTCTGTTAACTCTTTGTAACCACAACTGTGTGCAAGTCAGTACAGCATAATATAGAATTGGTGTATATATGTCATGTGCTTGCAGGGGTATTTCCTTGTGTTGCTGGATGAAGATTCCTTTCCACAAGTTGAATACGCAGAAGTTACAATTTTTATGTGATCTAGAAGTAAAATACCAAAAAATTTGGCCTAACATGTTAATGGACATTGAAAAAAAGTGATTGATATAAACTAATAAGCTTACAAAGTAGGACTATTTATTGTCAGTGTGTACATGAGCATGCATAACAGTATTTACTGGTACACATGCAGGGACGTGTGGATCGAGAACAATACACATGCACACACACACATGTAGTGTGCCAGTCTTGTGTGGTTGTGGTAGGACTAAAACTCTTGCCTATGAAAACTTGTTGATAAGTCTCCCCATGTAGGTGCTCTGCCTGGTGTGGCTCTGCTTGACGGCCACCAAGCATTTTGTATCAAAACAAATATATTTATAGTAGTCACCTTCATACCTGGAACTCAGGCATTATACACAGGATGCCAAGTTGTGCCTATTGAACACTTCAACTATGTCCAATTAATATGGCCAGTATCCAGTGGTCTTTGGGGAGGGGAGCGAATTTTTTGTATGTGAAGTAGCCGAGGCATCCAATGAATGCAAGCATTTGATATTTTGATGCATACAAAACACCATAGAGTAGCCCCACAGAATCCATTTTGTAATGTGTGGGAGTAATATCTATGAAGTCAAGATATTTTCACCGAGTACTGCATGTATGTAGGGCTTCTCAACATTGTAGAGGTGTTGCCGAATTTTTGTATAGGAGCTCTTTGAAAAATTAGTACATGTACTTCACATTGTAAGAAGGTAGCCAAAGTTATGACATTGAACCTGAGCATTTTAAAGCCCAGTTACCAGAGGAAGCCCTGTACATATACCAAAAATACCTGTGATAATGCTTTACACTGAGAGTAGATGACCTACCTAAGTATGTGCCCCAAATGATCACATTCTTAATGCTGTTTTGATAATGTCCAGTTTGAAATTTTGAAAGAAGTATATATTTCAATACATTCATTCAACAGTATCAAGCAATTAAACTGAAATTTTGGAACAAAAACAGTTTCAGCAGTATGAAGCAATTAAACTGAAAATTTGGAACAAAAACAATTTGGGTATTTTTTTTTAACATAATTTCAGATTTGTTTTTGTTTTGTTTTTTTTGTTTTTGTTTTTTTGTATGAATACTTCCAAGCCATGTTAAAGCTACTGAGTTTTATACAATCACAAAACAAGTGCAGAAACATTAAGTATGATTTTGTTTGCCTTTGGTAGACTCAGAGTTTATCAGGTTGCTCTGTTTTTTGTACTGTATATTTTTCCCTTCTGTTCTCTTTTTAATTTAATTTATTTCAATTTTCTTTTCTTTTTTCTTCTTCTACATTTTGTTCACTTTTTTGGTCAATGTCAATTGTCAAACTGTTCCATGGTACATTACATTGAGTAGCACTGTAAGTGTGTAGATTTCTGTCACAGGTTCATGGTGAAATTTTTATCCTTTCTTTGATGGATGAATGCAGTGAAATCAGAGAATAACAAGTAAAAGTAAAGTAATTTTAACTTTAGGTGGAGACATCACTGAAGGGTATAAGCCTGAGAAGAGAATATTTGTGACGATAGTTATATGCTAAGAAGTAGTTCTTGTGGATCAGAAGGAGAACTCAGACAGGGCTGAGATTGTATTTACCATAGTACAGTATTTGGACCTCTGTCATAATATACACTCCCAGGTCTGGCATGTACAAGCATGCGTGGGGAAGATTTGGCAGCTTATGTCGCTGTACACTTTAAGAATTCATTGATGTACTACCATGGAGGATTTAGACTGAATGCTGATCCTAATGTGGCCATTTCTGTGGTCCTGAACCTCTCATATGAGGCAGCTTACTCTTGGCAATGTTTGTGTTTTCTTGTCAGCAAAGTCTAGAAGATAACATTAAAAAGGGCATGTATAGTTCCTCCTTCAAAAGTCTTGTGTTGTTGTTGATGGGATTTAGCTTGGCTGAATGACAAGCTGATTGGCTATCACCCCCAAAAGGTAGGTAGGTGATAGACCAATGTCAGAAACAGATTTTCATGTGCCCAGTGCCAGTGATCTTTGTGATAATGGTACCCAGGGCTCTGTCTGTGACAGAGGGACCTGTTTATAATGCCAGTGATAGACTCGTGTCAGGAATATAAATTTATGATGGATGTGCAGGTATACCTGTGATAGTGCTCAGTAGACTGCATTAGTGACAGATCTGTGGTAGTGCCCTGTGGGCTTCATGTGACACACAGATCTGTCCAGTGCCAGTGAAAGAGTTGTCTAGTTTGGTTGTGTAGTAACTAACAGATCTGCCAAGTACATATACATGTAATAAGAAGGCCATTTAGCTGCTGGACTATTTCTACCAGGGCAGAGTTAAGTACAATGGTATCTGTTCTGAAGACTGCCTATTTTAAGATCACTCTTTCATGACACAAGAGTCTATTTCTGATATTTACCTGTACATGTACGCTGTAGTACCTGCTATTTAAGACTGCTCCTAGTGACAGCAAAAAGTGGGTTTTATAAGATTAATGTCCTTTCTATAAGTTGTCAAAATTTCAAGCTAAAGTAGAACTGTGAGAAAAACGTTAGAAAACACACAGGCATGTGGACATCTGAACGTCCGTGTGTCATTCTTTTGGTTTTCAGCCGCCTGGAGGAAGAATGCCACCCGTCAATCATACTTAACAGCCTGTCACGTGGCTACAGATAGCAATGGCCCATGGCAAAAGGAGAGTGGATCAAGGCGGCACTGCGAAATCAGGCGGCATGTCAAAAGTATGTTTGTGGGCAGGGAAAAGATGCAAACATGCTAACATCCCGTAGCTTTAGTGGTTTACTTTATAGTTATCTTGCTTGTTTTGCGTTCTAATGAAGGGAGACTTCAAAGTTCAGGAGCAGCAGGCATCATCAGACCATGTCCCTTCAAAGGCCGTGACGCAATGGATTATCCCAGTGACCCTGCACACCAAAGACAGGTGTGGAAAAAAACTGGCACTTAAATCAACAATACCCACATACATGATAATATTTTACCGAAACCCAACGTAAGATTGGTTATTCCAAGAAAACAGCTGGGTGAAATTTAATCCGGTTAACGGCTTTTGATTCTGTAATGGCTGAACTGCAATAATGATTCAGAAATTTTCAAAACTTTGCTGCTTTTTTTTCTATGAAATGAACAATATGAGCATCCTTGGAAATCAAAGGGAAAATTGAAATGTCAAACTTTTGAGGATGGATCACAGAAAAACTAAACCAAGCATAAAAAATCACAGGATTTTTTTTGTTGCCAATATGTCAGGATTGAGATGCAAGTGAAGTTATGATTTTATCACAAGTAATTAGTGACATATAAATGTCAACATTTATGGGGCGGATGCTTTGCGGTCAACTTTCAATTGTTTATTCAACAATTAACATCACAGACACCCAAATACAGGACATATAAATTCTTTGGAGTATGATGGTTACATACATATATGATTTGTTATCCTAATGCAAATGCATTTTGAGCTAGGATTGATTAAAGTAGGATTTATTTTTGGTGTCTTAGCTGTCCTTAAAACATGTAAAATTATTTTAGAAACAGACTCCAGTGTCATGAAAAGGCACTTGCAAAAGATGAACTCTCTTCAAGACTTGTGTGAGAGGTGGTCTTTAGAACAGGTACCAGTGTATTTTAAGACCACGTGCAATAAGAGACGATTTTACAGGCAGTAGGGATGGTCTTAAATAACAGGTACTATTGTAGAGCACAAGGCCTGCAAGTACTGATGGTTACAGGACCTCTGCAAAGGGGTTGTCGATTGAGTACAAGGTTGGTGCCAGTGATGGTCCCAAGCTACTGTTTGGGACTTCTGGCTGCCTCGTGTCCATGATAGCTGCCCATTGATATGTGTAATTAACTTTTATGTAGAATGTTCATCAAAGTGCATATGCTGGAATGTGTCGTAACATCTCCTCGACACACATTACAAAATATATACATATATTATAGTCAGATTTCAAGTGCTCATCAGGTGTCAGTTATAGTTGAAACAGCATTGTAGGGTTGGGAAATTATGAGCTCTTTTTCTTATAAAGATGGGAAATAATCATCTTTAAGAACCAGCGATGTACTTATTTATTCAGCATAGTGAAATGAAAGATAAAAGTGCTGAAACTTTGTCTTTGGGTATTATGAGCCCTTATAAATGTTAGGCAAAGCACAAACATGGCAGGGCTTGTGGTATATGACACAGGAGCTTGTATTCAGGAAAGATCTGGATGGGTCATCTGTTTTCCCACAGAGCTGATGCTTCTGATTTGTGTCTTATGTTGTTACAATCTCTCAGTAGATTATCTGCTGAATACTACCATCCAACACCCAACTTATCCAAGGTTCCCATTGATCATGTTGATAGTGGTGCAGTTGGGGCTTAGTACATGTTAACATGGTAAGCTGGCAGAAAACCTTGATAGACAAGGCAAGGTTGCATGTTGCATACTTGCTTGCATCATATTCTTATACATGCATGTATAATGGTTTGTTGAGAGCCAGGTGATGGAAGTGACCCCAAGCAAATACTGTGTTTGGTGTTGACTACATATCTGTGAGATGTAACTCTGGAGTCTGGTGGTGCCACACCTCCTGGTACTTTACCCTTTATGACCTGGCCTAAAGTATATGGATACTTCCATGCTTTATTTTAGGACACTGTGACCGTATTCACAAAGAATTGTAATCTGATAAGAAATTTAGGATCAGAATTAAAATAAACTTGCTTTGATGCCACATTCCATAATCCTGGGTTGCATGAACAATTTCAGTGTGAACCAATCTTCTTTTATGGCTATTGTACAAAGCATATGATTAACATTTCAGGATTACGACTTAATCTTAATTTGATCAAGATTTTGATCCAGTTTAAAAGATAAAGCACTAAAACTAAGATTAATTTGATGAAAAGAAAATGTTGAAAACAGAGTAAGTAATGTTGCCCAGAACAGAGATTGTTTATTCGTGGAAATTTTGATTCATATATTAAACCAAAGATTAAGTAGTTCAGGGTCAAAGGTGCACCAATTTAATTTTAGAACCAAAGTCAGGATCATATCAAATTTATCAATTTGTGAATACGGTCACTGGTGATTTCTTTTGATTGTTATGTACACCATGTAATTAAGCCATGATAAACTCCCTGCCATATATACTGAAACCTCCTAAGCTGAATGCCCTTGGGACCAAGGAAAAATGTGCTGCAAGACAGGTTTTAGTGTAAGGAGGTGCACAGTATTCAGAAAGAAAACTGGGGCCAGGAAAAGGTGTTCAACTTTGGGAGGTGTTCATTTGGGAGGTTTTACTACATATCATGGTCAGAGCAATTTACCACATCACTCTTTAAAAAGCTAAAGTATAAATACTGACAAAGCAAAAATAATGATATTAATACTGAAAATAATAGCAATAACAATAATGATAAAAACATTGTAATAGTAATAACAATAAAATAAACTAAACTAATAAAAAAAAAAAAACTTTACAAACAAATGACAAACAACAAACAGGCTCTTCACAGGTTTGGTCTAGTTCTTTTCATTTTCATTATGGTTGTTTACCATGACATTTTGTGTGGGTGGTTATGGGTCCTGCCTGTTGTCTGAGGCATGCAGCTACAGGTGATGTGTGCATGTATAATGCAAACCATTGCCATTGCATCATGCATGATGTGTACATCCCAGACCATACTCCAGTAAGTATGCAGGTCTTTCATGTACATAAAATCTGTATTGTGGAAGAACCTGCATTGAAAAGTGTACTTTTATGGGGCTATATTCATGATAATTTGCATTCCATGTGTAAGTTCTATACTTTTATGTACTTTATATGGGTCAATATCATAACAAAACAGGTGGGAGTCTTTGATGACAATTTAAACACCACATGGCTGTGACTACCATACAGCAGGCCTCCTGTGAAGAGGCCTCCAACATGTCCGGGTGTGTGTCCACCGGGCCTGTAAGAGTGCATATGTCAGGGCCCTAGTGCTACATGTAGCTTGCCACACTATTTAACCTCTGTTAAAAGACCCTGCATCATGAGACTGCTTTTTGACCTGGCCAGGAGGATGTCTCTCAAAGGAGGGACTACTGTAAATGTGTTTTTCAAAGGGAAAAAAGTATAATGAATCATAAGAAAACCCACTTGGTTCAGGGTTTGAAATGTTGAATTTTTTAGTATCATTGGTAATTGATTATCTTGCTTTAAATACATTGTCACTAAAAAAAGTTCATGAAGCAGACATATTTTTACAATTAACACTTGTGTTGAAGTGTTGTATAGTACTGGCCCATTACTTCACAAAAAGTACAGATACAGGTTTCATAATTAGGTTCTCGCTAATGCAGCCAGTGTTTGTATCCCTAAGCAATGATAATGATCCAGTATATAATATGTAGCTTGCCTATCCATCCATAAACTTCTTCTTTGTGTGCCTTGAGCTAGGCCCAATTTGCCTCCTAATCAGACAAAGCTAGGTACTTCTTCATACACATACTCCATGGAGAATACATGGAATTTCGTCTGTTCGTCAGGCAAGGCCCAATATGTTAGACTGCAAATCTGTGAAAGCATGATGTTTGTGGGTGTTCTTGTTCCTCTCAGCCAATATGAAATCTAGTGATTAACTCCTTCACTCTGACTTCCTTAATGGTGCCCGCTTTGGCTTGCAAATCATGCTTCAGCTGCTGGAAGGGCAGCAGAGCATGACTTACTAGGCAGTGCAGAAAACAATGATACAGTATGACTATGCACAGTACAAAAACTACTGACTTAAAGACTGGGTGCAGTTATGCCAGAATCAGTACCATCCTTGTGAGCAAAGTTAAACATGTTAAATATTTAA